>JACRUU010000026.1:17772990-17785490 GCA_030449085.1 Kryptopterus vitreolus
CCCCTAACTCCTACATCAACACTCCCTCACTTCCCCTAACACTCCTACACTCCACTTCCCCTAACACTCCCCTAACACGCCACTTCCCCTAACTCCCTACATCAACACTCCCTCACTTCCCCTAACCTACATCAACACACTCCCTCACTTCCCCTAACACTCCCTCACTTCCCCTCACACTCCCTCACTTCCCCTAACACTCCTCCACTTCTCCTAACTCCTACATCAACACTCCCTCACTTCCCCTAACACTTCCTCCACTTCCCCAACACCCTCCACTTCCCCTAACACCTCCTCCCACTTCCCCTAACTCCCTAACTCACATGCCAAGCCCCCTCACTCCCTCACTTCTCCACTCCTACATCACTCCCTCTCTTCCCCTAACACTCCCTCACTTCCCCTAACTCCTACATCAACACTCCCTCACTTCCCTCACTTCCCACATCACACTCCCTCACTTCCCCTAACTCTCCTCCCCTAACTCCCCAAACACCTCCCTAACACCTACACTAACAACCTACATCACTAACTACTTCCTCCACTTCCCCAACTAACACCTACATCAACACTCCCTCATTTCCCCTAACACTCCCTCCACTAACACCTCGTCACACTCCCTAACACTCCCCACTCACTTCACCACCCCTAACTCGTACATCAACACTCCCTCACTTCCCCTAACCCTCACTTCCCCTAACTCCTACATCAACACACTCCCTCACTTCCCCTAACACTCCCTCACTTCCCCTAACTCCTACATCAACACTCCCTCACTTCCCCTAACTCCCTCACTTCCTACATCAACACTCCCTCTCTCCCTCACTTCCCCCTAACACTCCTCATTCCCTAAACTCCCATCAACACTTCCTCACTTCCCCTAACATCCACTCCCTCCCCACTCCCCACACCCCTCCTCAACACTCCCCACTTCCCTAATCACTCTCATCCCCCTAAAACTCCCTCACTTCCCCTAACACTCCTCACTTCCCCTAACACCCTACATCAACACTCCCTCACTTCCCCTAACATCCCCTCCCCACTTCTCCCTAACACCCCCAACACTCCTCCACTTCCCCTAACACCTACATCAACACTCCCTCACTTCCCTCACTTCCTCCTAACACTCCCTCACTTCCCCTAACTCCTACATCAACACCTCCCCTAACACTTCCCCTAACTCCTACACCTACACTCTCAACTACATCCCTCACTTCCCCTAACACCTCCACTTCCCCTACTTCCCCTAACACTCCCTACTCCACTCCCTCAACACTCCCTCACTTCCCTAACACAACACTCCCCACACTTCCCCTAACTCCTCCATCAACACTCCCTCACTTCCCCTAACTCCTACATCAACACTCCCTCACTTCCCCTAACACTCCTCCACTTCTCCTAACTCCTACATCAACACTCCCTCACTTCCCCTAACACTCCTCCACTTCCCCTAACACCCCTCCCCACTTCCCCTAACACTCCTCCACTCCCCTAACTTCCCCTAACACTCCCTCACTTCCCCTAACACTCCCCCACTCCCCTAACACCCCATCACTCCCTCACTCCACCAACCCCTACACACTCCCACTCCCCTCACTTCCCCTCAACACTCCCTACACTCCCAACACTTCCCCTAACACTTCCCCTAACACTTCCCCTAACCCTACACTTCCCCTAACTCCTCCCCACTCCCTACAACACCCCCTCCACTTCCCCTAACTCCTACATCAACACTCCTACTCACTTCCCCTAACACTCCTCCCTCCATAACACTTCCCCTAACACTCCTCTAACACTTCCCCTACACCTACATCCCAACACTCCCTCACTTCCCCTAACTCCTACATCAACACTCCCTCACTTCCCCTACACTCCTCCCACACTCCTCAACACTTCCCCTAACACCTACTCACTTAACACCCTCACACACTCCTCACTTCCCCTAACACTCCTCCACTTCCCCTAACACCTACATCAACACTCCCTCACTTCCCCTAACACTCCCTAACACTTCCCATACAACCTCCTCCACTTCCCTACTCAACACTCCCTCACTTCCCCTAACACTCCTCCACTCACACACTCCCCCACTTCTCCCTACCTCCTCCACTTCCCCCTAACACCCCCTCACTCCCCCTAACACTCCCCCCTCACTCCCTAACACTCAACCTCCCTCACTTCCCCTACCTCCACTCCCCTACAACTTCCCCAACTCCCCACTCCCTCACTTCCCCTAACACTCCTCCACTTCCCCTAACACTCCTACACTTCCCCTAACACTCCCTCACTTCCCCTAACACTCCTACATCAACACTCCCTCACTTCCCCTAACTCCTACTGAACACCCCTACATCCCCTAACATAAACTCCCTCACTTCCCCTAACTCCTACATCAACACTCCCTCACTTCCCCTAACTCCTACATCAACACTCCCTCACTTCCCCTAACACCTACACTCAACTACATCCCAACACTCCCTCACTCCCCTAACCCCTACACTACCTCATCAACACTCCCTCACTTCCCCTAACACTCCTCCACTTCCCCTAACACTCCCTCACTTCCCCTAACACTCCTCCACTTCCCCTAACACCTACATCAACACTCCCCCACTTCCCCTAACACTCCCTCACTTCACCCTCCCCTACCTAAACTCCCTCACTTCCCCTCAACACACTCCAACACTCCTCCACACCCCTAACTCACACTTCCCCTAACACTCCTCCACTTCCCTAACACTCCCTCACTTCCCCTAACTCCTACATCAACACTTCCCCTCACTTCCCCTAACTCCTACATCAACACTCCCTCACTTCCCCTAACTCCTACTAACACTCCCTCACTTCCCCTAACACTCCCTCACTTCCCCTAACACTCCTCCACATTCCCCTAACTCCTACATCAACACTCCTCACTTCCCCTAACTCCTACATCAACTCCCTCACTTCCCCTAACTCCTACATCAACACCCCCTCACTTCCCCTACCTCCCAATCACTCCCCTAACACACTTCCCCTAACACTCCACCCCTACACTCCCTCCCCAACACTCCCCTAACACTCCCCCTAACACCTACATCAACACTCCCTCACTTCCCCTAACTCCTACATCAACACTCCCTCACTTCCCCTAACTCCTACATCAACACTCCCTCACTTCCCCTAACACTCCTCCACTTCCCCTAACTCCTACATCAACACTCCCTCACTTCCCCTAACTCCTACATCAACACTCCCTCACTTCCCCTAACTCCTACATCAACACTCCCTCACTTCCCCTAACACTCCCTCACTTCCCCTAACACTCCTCCACTTCTCCTAACTCCTACATCAACACTCCCTCACTAACCCCCTACTTCCACCTACACAACACTCCCTCACTTCCCCTAACACTCCTCCACTTCCCCTAACACCTACATCAACCCCCTCACTTCCCCTAACCTCCCCCACTTCCCCTAACTCCTACATCAACACTCCCTCACTTCCCCTAACACCCCTAACACTCCCTCACTTCCCCTAACACTCCTCCACTTCCCCTAACACTCCTCCACTTCCCCTAACACCTACATCAACACTCCCTCACTTCCCCTAACACTCCCTCACTTCCCCTAACACTCCTCCACTTCCCCTAACACTCCTCCACTTCCCCTAACACCTACATCAACACTCCCTCACTTCCCCTAACTCCACTCCTCCCTCACTTCCCCTAACACTCCTCCACTTCCCCTAACTCCTACATCAACACTCCCTCACTTCCCCTAACTCCTACATCAACACTCCCTCACTTCCCCTACTCCTCCACAACACTCCTCCACTTCCCCTAACACCTACATCAACACCCCCCCACTTCCCCTAACACCCCCCCACTCCCCCTAACACTCCCCCACTCCCCCTAACACCTACACCAACTGTACACTCCTCCCCCACTTCCCCTAACCCTACTACATCCCTCACTCCCCCACAATACTCCCTCACTTCCCCTAACACTCCCCCACTTCCCCTAACTCCTACATCAACACTCCCTCACTTCCCCTAACACTCCCCCACTTCCCCTAACACCCTAACACTCCCTCATTCCCCTAACTCCACATCAACACTCCCTCACTTCCCCTAACTCCTACATCAACACTCCCTACACTTCCCTAACACTCCCTCACTTCCCCTAACTCCCTCACTTCCCCTAACACTCCCTCACTCCCCTAAACTCCTACCCTAACACTCCCTTCACTTCCCCTAACTCCTACATCAACACTCCCTCACTTCCCCTACTCCCTCACTCCTACATCAACACTCCCTCACTTCCCCTAACTCCTACTTCCCCATCAACCACTCCCTCACTTCCCCTCACTCCTACATCAACACACCCCTAACACTCCCCCACTTCCCTAACTCCTACATCAACACTCCCTCACTTCCCCTAACTCCTAACACTTCCCCTAACACTCCTCCACTTCCCCTAACACCCCCCCATCAACACTCCCTCACTTCCCCTAACACTCCTCCACTTCCCCCCCAACTTCCCTCCCTCACTTCCCCTAACTCCTACATCAACACTCCCTCACTTCCCCTAACTCTCCTCCACTCCCTCCCCTAACACTCCCTCACTTCCCACTCCTCCACTTCCCCTAACTTCCTACACCAACACTCCCTCACTTCCCCTAACACTCCCTCACTCAACACTCCCCTTCCCCTAACTCCTACATCAACACTCCCTCACTTCCCCTAACACTCCTCCACTTCCCCTAACACTCCTCCACTCACTCCCCTCACTTCCTACATAACACTCCTTCACTTCCCCTAACTCCTACATCAACACTCCCTCACTTCACTCCTAACACTCCCCCACTAACTCCATCCTAACCTACATCAACCCTCCCTCACTTCCCTTAACACTCCTCCACTTCCCCTAACTCCTACATCAACACTCCCTCACTTCCCCTAACACTCAACACTACTCCACTTCCCCTAACTTTCCCTAACACTTCCCTCCTCCACTTCCCCTAACTCCTACATTAACACTCCTCCTACTTCCCCTAACTTCTACACCAACAGTCTACTCTTATAGGGGAAGTGAGCGAGTGTTGGTGTAGGAGTTAGGGGAAGTGTAGAGGAGTGTTGGATGTAGGAGTTAGGGGAAGTGAGGGTAGTGTTAGTGGAAAGTATAGGGGAAGTGGAGGAGTGTTGGGGGAAGTGTAGTAGTGTTGGTGTAGGAGTTAGGGGAAGTGTAGTAGTGTTGGTGTAGGAGTTAGGGGAAGTGTAGTAGTGTTGGTGTAGGAGTTAGGGGAAGTGGAGTAGTGTTGGTGTAGGAGGTAGGGGAAAAGTGGGGAGGTTGTAGGAGTGTTAGGGGAAGTGGAGTAGTGTTGGTGTAGGAGTTAGGGGAAGTGTAGTAGTGTTGGTGTAGGAGTTAGGGGTAGTGAGGGAGTGTTAGTGTAGGAGTTAGGGGAAGTGGAGTAGTGATGGTGTAGGAGTTAGGGGAAGTGAGGGAGTGTTGGTGTAGGAGTTAGGGGAAGTGAGGGAGTGTGGGAAGTAGGGAGTGTAGGAGTGTTAGGGAAGTGTAGGAGTGTTAGGGGAAGTGAGGGAGTGTTAGGGGAAGTGAGGGAGTGTTATGGGAAGTGAGGGAGTGTTAGGGGAAGTGAGGGGGGTTAAGGAGGGAGTGAGGGAGTGTTAGGGGATGAGTGAGGGGGTGAGGGAGTTAGGGGAAGTGAGGGAGTGTTAGGGAGTGGAGGGGTAAAGGGAGTGTTAGGGGAAGTGAGGGAGTGTTATGGGAAGTGAGGGAGTGTTAGGGGAAGTTAGGGAGTGTTAGGGGAAGTGAGGGAGTGTTAGGGGGGAGGGAGTGTTAGGGGGAGTGAGGGGAGTTGTTAGGAGTGTTAGGGGAAGTGAGGGAGTGTTAGGGGAAGTGAAGGAGTGTTAGGGGAAGGTGAGGGGTGTAGGAGTGGGGGAGTGTTAGGGGGAGGGGTGGGGGAAGTGAGGGAGTGTTAGGGGAAGTGAGGGAGTGTTAGGGGAAGTGTAGTAATGTTGGTAGTAGGGAAAGTGTTAGGGGAAGTGGACCCGTGAGGGAGAGGTTAGGGGAAGTGAGGGAGTGTTAGGGGAAGTGAGGGAGTGTTAGGGGAAGTGAGGGAGTGTTATGGGAAGTGAGGGAGTGTTAGGGGAAGTGTAGGGAAGTGTTAGGGTGTTGGAAGTGAGGGGAGTGTTAGGGGAAGTGGAGTAGTGTTGGTGTAGGAGTTAGGGGAAGTGTAGTAGGGTTGGTTGTAGGAGTTAGGGGAAGTGTAGTAGTGTTGGTGTAGGAGTTAGGGAGAAGTGTAGTAGTGTTGGTGTAGGAGTTAGGGGAAGTGTAGTAGTGTTGGTGTAGGAGTTAGGGGAAGTTGTAGTAGTGTTGGTGTAGGAGTTAGGGGAAGTGAGGGAGTGTTAGGGGAAGGGAGGGAGTGTTAGGGGAAGTGAGGGAGTGTTAGGGGAAGTGTAGTAGTGTTGGTGTAGGAGTTAGGGGAAGTGTAGGAGTGTTAGGGGAAGTGTAGGAGTGTTAGGGGAAGTGAGAGAGTGTTGGTGTAGGAGTTAGGGGAAGTGTAGTGGGGGAGTGTTGGTGGGAGTAGGAGTTAGGGGAAGTGTAGGGAGTGTTAGGGGAAGTGGAGGAGTTAGGGGAAGTGAGGGAGTGTTAGGGGAAGTTAGGGAGAGAGTGTTAGGGGAAGTGAGGGAGTGTTAGGGGAAGTGAGGGAGTGTTAGGGAAGGGGAAGTGAGTGTTGATGTAGGAGTTAGGGGGATTGAGGAGTGTTAGGGGAAGTGAGAGTGTTGAGTAGGAGTTAGGGGAAGTGAGGGAGTGTTATGGGAAGTGAGGGAGTGTTAGGGGAAGTGAGGGAGTGTTAGGGAAGGGGGAGTGTTAGGGGTGTTGGGAAGTGTTAGGGAGGGAGTGTTAGGGGAAGTGAGGGAGTGTTAGGGAAGGAAGTGAGGGAGTGGAGGAGGAGTGGGAAGTGAGGAGTGTTAGGGGAAGTGAGGGAGTGTTAGGGGAAGTGAGGGAGTGTTAGGGGAAGTGAGGGAGTGTTAGGGGAAGTGAGGGAGTGTTAGGGTGTTAGGGGAAGTGAGGGAAGGAGTGTTAGGGGAAGTGAGGGAGTGTTAGGGGAAGTGAGGGAGTGTTAGGGGAAGTGAGGGAGTGTTAGGGGAAGTGAGGGAGTGTTAGGGGAAGTGAGGGAGTGGAGGAGTGGGGGGGTGTTAGGGGAAGTAGGGGAGGGGAGTGTTAGGGGAAGTGAGGGAGTGTTAGGGGAAGTGAGGGAGTGTTAGGGGAAGTGAGGAGTGTTAGGGGAAGTGAGGGAGTGTTAGGGGAAGTGAGGGAGTGTTAGGGGAAGTGAGAGGGAGTGTTAGGGGAAGTGAGAGAGTGTTAGGGGAAGTGAGGGAGTGTTAGGGGAAGTGACCCGGGAGTGTTAGGGGAAGTGTGAGAGAGTGTTAGGGAAGTGAGGGAGTGTTAGGGGAGGGAGTGTTAGGGGAGAGTGTTAGGGAAGTGAGGGAGTGTTAGGGGAGAGGAGTGTTAGGGGAAGTGAGAGGGAGTGTTAGGGGAAGTGAGGGAGTGTTAGGGGAAGTGAGAGAGTGTTAGGGGAAGTGAGAGAGTGTTAGGGGAAGTGAGGGAGTGTTAGGGGAAGTGAGGGAGTGTTAGGGGAAGTGAGGGAGTGTTAGGGGAGTGTGGGAGTAGGGGAGTGTTAGGGGAAGTGAGGGAGTGTTAGGGGAAGAGGAGTGAGGGAGTGTTAGGGGAAGTGGAGGGATTGTTAGGGGAAGTGAGGGAGTGTTAGGGAAGTGAGGAGTGTGGGAAAGAGTGTTGAGAGGTGTAGGAGTGTTAGGGGAAGTGAGGGAGTGTTAGGGGAAGTGAGGGAGTGTTAGGGGAAGTGAGGGAGTGTTAGGGGAAGTGAGGGAGTGTTAGGGAGTGTTAGGGGAAGTGAGGGAGTGTTATGGGAAGTGAGGGAGTGTTATGGGAAGTGGAGGAGTGTTAGGGGAAGTGAGGGAGTGTTAGGGAGGGAGGGGGGGGGTGTAGGGGAAGTGGAGGAGTGTTAGGGGAAGTGAGGGAGTGTTAGGGGAAGTGAGGAGTGTAGTGTTAGGGGAAGTGAGGGAGTGTTATGGGAAGTGAGGGAGTGTTATGGGAAGTGAGGGAGTGTTATGGGAAGTGAGGGAGTGTTATGGGAAGTGAGGGAGTGTAGGGGAAGTAGTGTTGGGAAGTGAGGGAGTGTTATGGGAAGTGAGGGAGTGTTAGGGGAAGTGAGGGAGTGTTGAGGGTTAGGGGAAGTGAGGGAGTGTTAGGGGAAGTGAGGGAAGTGTTAGGGGAAGTGAGGGAGTGTGTATAGGGAAGTGAGGGAGGGAGTAGGGGAGTTAGGGGAAGTGAGGGAGTGTTAGGGGAAGTGAGGGAGTGTTAGGGGAGGGAGTGAGGGAGTGAGGAGAGTTAGGGGAAGTGAGGGAGTGTTAGGGGAAGTGTAGGAGTGTTAGGGGAAGTGAGGGGGAGTGTTAGGGGAAGTGAGGGAGTGTTAGTGTTGGGAAGTGAGGGAGTGTTAGGGGAAGTGAGGGAGTGTTAGGGGAAGTGAGTAGTGTTAGGGGAAGTGAGGGAGTGTTAGGGGAAGTGAGGGAGTGTTAGGGGAAGTGAGGGGAGGTGTTAGGGGAAGTGAGGGAGTGTTATGGGAAGGGAGGGAGTGTTAGTGTAGGGAGGAGTGTTAGGGGAGTGTTAGGGGAAGTGAGGGAGTGTTAGGGGAAGTGAGGGAGTGTAGGGGGAGTGAGGGATGAGGGGGACGGGAGGAGGGGGGGAAGTGAGGGAGTGTTAGGGGAAGTGAGGGAGTGTTAGGGGAAGTGAGGGAGTGTTAGGGGAAGTGAGGGAGTGTTAGGGGAAGTGAGGGAGTGTTAGGGGAAGTGAGGGAGTGTTAGGGGAAGTAGGGAGGGAGTGTTAGGGGAAGTGAGGGAGTGTAGGGAGTTGGGAGTGTTAGGGAAGTGAGGGAGTGTTAGGGGAAGGAGGGAGTGTTAGGGGAAGGAGGGAGTGTAGGGGAGGTGAGGGGTGTTAGGGGAAGTGAGGGAGTGTTAGGGGAAGTGAGGGAGTGTTAGGGGAAGTGAGGGAGTGTTAGGGGAAGTGAGGGAGTGTTAGGGGAAGTGAGGGAGTGTTAGGGGAAGTAGGGGAAGTGAGGGAGTGTTAGGGGAGGGGGAGTGAGGGAGTGTTAGGGGAAGTGTAGGAGGTTATTATGAGGGTAAATAAGGATTAAACAGCACTAATAGACAGAATCTTACGCTCCGGCGTCCATCAAAGTTCCTCCATATCATTTCTAATGATGAAATGCAGCAGGTCATGTGACTGTTTCTCTTTCTGTCGTTCCAGGACGGTCGCGGCTACAAACATGAACGAGACGAGCAGTCGCTCTCACGCCGTCTTTAACATCATTTTCACGCAGAAGCGTTTCGACAGCGACAGCGAGAACACATCGGAGAAGGTGAAACGCTCTGACTGAGAAAATCACTCCAGTATAAATACATCAACAGTGTGAAGAGCACAAATCACACAGTGTTGTGTTGACATGTATATTTGCAGTAAACATCAGTCGGGTCAATAAGACGTTTGTTATTCAGACGCGGCGTTCGTCGTCTCTCCGCTGCACCTGCGCGTTATTCCGCTGAGGCTATTTGTTGTTTTTTTCACCGCATGCAGGTCAGCAAAATCAGCCTGGTGGATCTGGCAGGCAGCGAGAGAGCCGACTCCACCGGAGCCAAAGGCACCAGACTGAAGGTGGCGCTCTCAACTCACTCCATACTGCAGTCATGCACACGGAATTCAGAGTCCGACAGTCACGCATGTTAATAACACATCCATGCAAATGACTTGTAACAAATTAACACACTAACCAATTAACACACTAACAAGGAACAATTAACACACTAACCAATTAACACACTAACCAATTAACAGAGGAAACACTAACCAATTAACATACTAACCAATTAACACACTAACCAATTAACACACTAACCAATTAACATATTAACCAATTAACACACTAACCAATTAACCATATTAACAAATTAACACACAAACCAATTAACACATTAACCAATTAACACATTAACCAATTAACATATTAACCAATTAACACACTAACCAATTAACATATTAACAAATTAACAAATTAACATATTAACCAATTAACATATTAACCAATTAACACACTAACCAATTAACAAATTAACAAATTAACACATTAACCAATTAACACATTAACCAATTAACACATTAACCAATTAACACATTAACCAATTAACACATTAACCAATTAACACATTAACCAATTAACATATTAACACTAACCAATTAACACATTAACCAATTAACACACTAACCAATTAACACATAACACACTAACCAATTAACACATTAACCAATTAACACATTAACCAATTAACACATTAACCAATTAACACAATTAACACACTAACCAATTAACACATTAACCAATTAACATATTAACCAATTAACACACTAACCAATTAACATATTAACATTAACCAATTAACACATTAACCAATTAACACATTAACCAATTAACACATTAACCAATTAACACATTAACCAATTAACACATTAACCAATAACACACTAACAATTAACAAATTAACATAACAATTAACCAATTAACACATTAACCAATTAACATATTAACCAATTAACACACATTAACCAATTAACATAACATTAACCAATTAACACACTAACCAATTAACATATTAACAAATTAACATATTAACCAATTAACATATTAACCAATTAACACACATTAACCAATTAACACATTAACCAATTAACACATTAACCAATTAACACATTAACAAATTAACAATTAACACATATTAACCAATTAACACATTAACCAATTAACACATTAACCAATTAACATATTAACAAATTAACCAATTAACACATTAACCAATTAACACATTAACCAATTAACACATTAACCAATTAACACATTAACCAATTAACACATTAACCAATTAACATATTAACATTAACAACAAACAATTAACACATTAACCAATTAACACATTAACCAATTAACATATTAACCAATTAACACACTAACCAATTAACACACTAACCAATTAACACACTAACCAATTAACACATTAACCAATTAACATATTAACCAATTAACACACAAACACAATTAACACATTAACCAATTAACACATTAACCAATTAACACATTAACCAATTAACACATTAAAACATTGACCAATTAACATATTAACCAGTTAACACACAAGCCAATTAACACACAAACCAATTAACACATTAAACAATTAACATGTGTATATATATATGTGTATATATAAATATTATATATATATATATATATGTATATATATAAATAGAATTAGGCCGGAAGGGACTATTAGGCAGGGAAATCTATATCATATTGACAAAACTCTGGTTTTAAAGTTTAATAGCACTTTAATGTAAAAATAAATTATTATTTCATGGTTTAACATGGTTTAGCAGCCGACTCCCTGCAGTACCGCTGTAGATCCTCTAGGGGGTCACGGACACCATTTGAAGACCAATGATTTAAGACCATTTTATTCATGTTTTAAATATTAAATATCGAATGAACATTTGGTTGGATGTTGTATGTTACTCTACGTGTTACTCTCCCCTAAACATCACAATGTAAAGACGATCCGTGTGTGAGTGTGTTATTAATATTTAATATGAAGAACTGAAGGGGCACGGGGGCATAGTGGTTAGCACGTTCGCCTCACACCGCCAGGGTCCGGGTTCGATTCCCGTCTCGGCCATGTGTGTGTGGAGTTTGTGCATGTTCTCCCCGTGTCTCAGGGGGTTTTTTTTTTCTCCGGGTTCTCCGGTTTCCTCCCCCGGTCCAAAAACATGCACGGTAGGTTGATTGGCACCTTGGAAAATTGTCCCTAGTGTATGAATGTGTGTGTGTGTGTGTGTGTGTGTGTGTGTGTGTGTGTGTGTGTGTGTGTGTGTGTGTGTGTGTGTGTGATGGGTTGGCATTCCATCCAGGGTGTATCCTGCCTTAATGCCCATAGACGCCTGAGATAGACACACAGACTCCCCGTGAACCCGAGGGAAGATCGGATAAAGCGCTAGAAGATGAATGAATGAATGAAGAATTGAGATTCCCTGCTTTTTATCTGTAGGAAGGAGCGAACATTAACAAATCCCTGACCACGCTGGGCAAAGTCATCTCTGCTTTAGCCGAAATGGTGAGAAATCGCATATATATATAATATTTATTATAGTTATTATAACAATTATTAAGCGATGTAATCCGTGTTGTGTAGTGGAACGAATTGTGACGTCTTTTCTTCTGTATTTATCTGTAGGATTCTTTACCAAACAAGGTGAGACGCTGCTTTAATATCGTCTACGTTTAATATTAATATTCACATATTGCTATTTGCTATTCCCGTCTCGGTCATGTGTGTGTGGAGTTTGTGCATGTTCTCCCCGTGTCTCAGGGGGTTTTTTCTCCGGG
>JACRUU010000026.1:17790490-17810490 GCA_030449085.1 Kryptopterus vitreolus
GTAGACCTCAGATTATACCAAGGCACAGATCTAGGGAAGAGCACAGTGACATCACCATCATCGGGGAGAGTTTTGGACCCACCATGATCATGTGACTTTACTCAGGGACGTGAGCAAAATCCCGACCTTCACTGTGACAGATCTCCGGTGTTTCTCTGTGCAATGAGGAGAACCTTCTAGAAGTCCAACAACGTGTGCAGAATCTGTTCGAATGTCCAAATGGAAGCCTTGTCATGTTCCTCGTGTTAAACGCTTTCCGGATGCACTGTACATTTATACCCTACTGTTTACACCTTACTGCAGCTCGGTTTTATCTCATCAGCATTAACGTTCACAGGGCACACGGACAATGTGCACACACTGCCCCCTAGTGTTCATCACACGTAAATAAAGATGTTTACGTGCCGGTACTAATAGTTTTAATAACAGAATGACGTGTAACAGACGATGTAGGATTAATTGAATTAATTATGAATTAATTTACAAAATATGAACAGTTTTCCTTGTTGGACATGCAGCATTTCAACTAAAACAACTGAGGTTGTTTAGGCTTTGTTTACATTGCATACAGGTGTTTTTGAAAACAAAAAAAAAAAACACATCTGCATCGTCACGGATTATCAAACAATTTGCGGATATTCCTGCTTTAATTGGTGTCAGGAAAATGTGGCACTGATATCAATCTTTTTTTAAAGAAATAAATCGAGTTAAAGGAAGGAATGAAGGCAAGAAAAAAGAAAAAAAAAAGATTGAAAGACAATGAGATGAAAGAAGGTCAAAAGTAGAATAAAAAAGAAGGAAAGATAGAAGGAAAGATGGATAGAACTTAAAGAATAATGTAAACTCAGTTCATAAAAATAAGAAAGAAAGAAAAGAAAAGAAAGAAAGATATATTTTGCAAGGTGGAAACAAACAAAAAGGGAGAAAACAAATGTAAAAACTTGAAAGATGAAAGGAAGAATGAAGGAAGGAAAAAAGGAAAGAAAGAATCAATGAAATTCAATAAGATGTAAGAATAAATAAATAAATAAAAAAGGCGATAAAAATGTTGATCATACTTGGCGAATGTGATTTCTGCTCCTGAACCTCGGAACACAGGTGCTGTACATCAGGGGCGTATGCTGGGCGCCGGAAGTTGTCGAATTGTTGAATTATGGCTTAAAAACGAACAAAGTAAATTAAATTACATTGTAAATAAATACTCACTACTTTTCCAGCGTTTGGCACGCGCCTTTATCCAGAGCGACTGAGCAATTGAGGGTTAAGGGCCTTGCTTAAGGGCCCCCTAGTGGCAGATTGTAGGTGGTGGGATTAGAACCTGTGATCTTCCGGTCCAGAAGCAAATGCCTTAACCACTCACCTTCCAAATATTTTCTCAAAAGCCCCCCGGGAGGTGCATCAGAGGGATGAAAGAGACACAAATCGGGCCCCGGGGCCCCCTGGACTAGGCAGAATAATCGGATTCACATCTCCATGATGTTCACATTGAACAAGAGCAGAAAAGCTCGCTTTGTTGTTTGTGTGGTCCGGATTTGCGGATGATCTTCTCTATAGGGACGTGTCTCTCTTTTCCTGTCTTTCTTTCCCTCAGCTTATCGACCTGCCGCTCCTGGGATACCTGCTCTGAAATGTGTGTATCTCTGCACCCCGGAGCCTTGCGTCTTTTAGTAGAGCCTCGGGAACACCACCACCCTCACGTCCTGCACCACATGAACGCTGTGAGATGCGTTGTGGTGCTCCTGAGTCGCTCTGTACAGCTTCCAGCTCATGTCTTATTCATTAACGCAAGGCTTGGTAGTTATCAACCGGCTTGGCCTTTCGCAATCTCTCTCTCTCTCTCTCTCTCTCTTTATCTGTCTATCTCTATCCCTATCTCAGCTTACGTTCACAATAAAAGATGATCTGCAGGCGTTTTTTTTTTCTCCGATTCATTTTGCACTCGTAGTAAATATTAATATGGTAATGTTTTATGATGGGGTACGGTGGTTTAGTGATTCACACGTTCACACCGCGAATTCACACCGCCTGGGTCCGGGTTCGATTCCCGTCTCGGCCATGTGTGTGTGGAGTTTGTGCATGTCCTCCCCGTGTCTCAGGGGGTTTTTCTCCGGGTTCTCCGGTTTCCTCCCCCGGTCCAAAAACATGCACGGTAGGTTGATTGGCACCTTGGAAAATTGTCCCTAGTGTATGAATGTGTGTGTGTGTGGTGTGTGTGTGTGTGTGTGATGGGTTGGCATTCCATCCAGGGTGTATCCTGCCTTAATGCCCATAGACGCCTGAGATAGACACAGACTCCCCGTGACCCGAGGGAAGATCGGATAAAGCGCTAGAAGATGAATGAATGAATGAATGTTTTATGATCACAACAGTGATTATGAAATAAACATTAATGTTACAGCACATAAGTCGCTTTTTTTTCATATCTCTCAAATATCTTTTTATATCTTCTATTTTTATTTCTATTTTATATTTTTATTTCTATTCCATTTTTATCTATGCCGAGAAAAACTGCCCAGTCATGCAGTAAGCCACCAATCAGGGTAGGGGGCGCTGTGGCCTGCCTTGTTTTGACTGGAGCTTAGTGGTATCTACTTTTGATAGTTAAGTATATTAGAATGACATAGTTTGTGTACGTCGTCCACCGCTGTGAACATGTGTGTTGTTATTGTTTATTTCATAAGCAGTCTTAAAGGTCGTCTGGTTTATAAATAATTCGTTTGTTTGCAGATCACTTGTTAATGTGAACGTAGGATCTTTAAAGCAGCTCCGGCCTCATGAACGCCACACGTCACGGCCCAGGCATGTTCCCCACGCTGAAATCAATTTGAGGTGTAAAATTAAAGCGTTTTTAAAGTTACATTCTTCTGAATGAGTGGATTCTCTACTGTCCTGGTTCTAGGTTCGGTTCTAGTCCTGTCCAGGTTCTGGTTCTGGTCCTGGTCCTCAGACCTATTTCTGGTTCTGGTCCTGGTCCTGGTCTCAGAGTCTAGTTTTGGTCCTGGTCCCAGACCTGTTTCTGGTCTGGTCTGGTCCCAGAGGTCTGGTCCTGGTTCTGGACCTGGTCTCAGACCTATTTCTGGTTCTGGTCCTGGTCCCGGTCTTAGACCTAGTTTTGGTCCTGGTACCAGACCTGGTTCTGGTCCTGTTCCTGGTCCCAGACCTAGTTTTGGTCCTGGTCCCAGACCTGTTTCTGGTCCTGGTCTTGGTCCCAGACCTGGTTCTGGACCTGGTCTCAGACCTATTTCTGGTTCTGGTCCTGGTCCCGGTCTCAGATCTAGTTTTGGTCCTGGTCCCAGACCTGTTTCTGGTCCTGGTCTTGGTCCCAGACCTGGTTCTGGACCTGGTCTCAGACCTAGTTCTGGTTCTGGTCCTGGTCCTGGTCCCAGATCTAGTTTTGGTCCTGGTCTCAGACCTATGGTTCTGGTCCTGGTCCCAGTCTCAGACCTAGTTCTGGACCTGGTCTCAGACCTATTTCTGGTTCTGGTCCTGGTCCCAGACCTGGTTATGGACCTGGTCTCAGACCTATTTCTGGTTCTGGTCCTGGTCCCAGACCTGGTTCTGGACCTGGTCTCAGACCTATTTCTGGTTCTGGTACTGGTCCCGGTCTCAGATCTACTTTTGGTCCTGGTACAAGACCTGGTTCTGGTCCTGTTCCTGGTCCTGGTTCACACTGGTCCTGACCTAGTTTTGGTCCTGGTCCCAGACCTGGTTTCTGGTCCTGGTCCTGGTCCCAGACCTGGTTCTGGACCTGGTCTCTGAGACCTAGTTCTGGTTCTGGTCCCGGTTCTGGTTACCAGACTGGTCCCGGTCTCAGACAGATCTAGTTTGGACCTGTCTCAGACCTATCCTGGTACCAGACTGGTTCTGGTCCTGGTCCCAGTCCAGACCTGGTTCTGGACCTGGTCTCAGACCTATTTCTGGTTCTGGTCCTGGTCCCAGACCTGGTTATGGACATGGTCTCAGACCTATTTCTGGTTCTGGTCCTGGTTCCGGTCTCACCTAGTTCTGGTCCTGGTCTCAGACCTGTTTCTGGTCCTGGTCCCAGTCTCAGACCTAGTTCTGGTCCTGGTTCCAGACCTGGTTCTGGTCCTGGCCTCAAACCTAGTTCTGGTCCTGGATCTTGTTCTGTTCCCGGGACCCAGACCTAGTTCTGGTCTTGCTTCTGGTTCTGGTCCTGGTCCCAATCCTACTTCTGGTCCTGGTTCCTGTCCTTGTCCCAGACCTGATTCTGGTCCAGGACCCAGAACTGGTTCTGAACCTGGTCCTGGTTCTAATCTAAGTCCTCAAATTTATGCTCATTGATTTGGCTTTGTAATGAAATGCTGAAGCTTCACATCGTGATATTCATGATCTTCTTCTTCTCTCTTGTTCCCTGCCTTCATATCTGATCCGTTTCTCTGTCCTCCACTCTTTCCTCTACTTATCCCTCCTTTTTTACTCCTGTTGTTCTCTTCCTCTTTTCTGAAACATTTCTGGACAGACTTGTCCAACTACACCGCTAATATGAATAATCTCTGGGCTGTCAATCAAAGGCGTGATCTCTTCACAGTGACCAATGCGATGACAGGGATGAGTCCCTCCCCCTCGCTCTCCGCTCTCACCAGCCGAGCCGGATCCATCAGCAACTTACACGACCGGATCATCTTCACCCCCGGCAGTGAGGAGGCCATCGAGAGGCTGAAGGTAACCATGGAGGGAGGGAGGGATGAAAGGATAGAATAAATAGAAAAGCAGATGGATTGATAAGTTGGTGGATGGAGGATGGATAGATAGATGAAATGATGCACAGAGATTTGATGGGGGGATAAATAGGTGTCAGGTGGATAGCTGAATGGCCTGAGATAAAATGACAGATGGGTAGATGGATAGATGGATGGATCATTGGATTGGTGGATAAATACATGTATGGATGGATGGATGAATGAATGGATAGATGGATGGATAGATTGGTGAATGGAGAGATTATTATAATGGTTTAATAAATAGTGTGATGTCTGTATTTATGGGTGAAAGATTGGATCGTTATATTTATGTTATTGATGGATAGATGGATGGTTTGATTGATGAATAGGTGGTTGGATGGATGGTTGGACGGATGGATAAATAATTAGTTAGATAAATGAATAACTGGTTGATAAATGTATGTATGGATGGATAGATGGACAGTCAGATGAATGAATAGCTGGTTAGTTGGATGGATGGATGGATGAATAAATAATTAGATAGAAAAATGAATAACTGGATGGTTGGTAGGATGGATGGATAGTTAGCTGGTTGAATGGATGGATGGATGGATGGATGGATAAATGGATGGTTAAATGAATGAATAGTTGGTTGGTTGGATGGATGGATGGATGGATGGATAAATAATTAGATAGAAAAATGAATAACTGGTTGTTAAATGGATGGATGGATGGATGGATGGATGCATGGATAAATGGATGGTTAGATGAATGAATAGTTGGTTGGTTGCATGGATGGATGGATGGTATGATGGGTAAATAATTAGATAGAAAAATGAGTAGCTGGGTGGTTGGATGGATGGATGAATTGATGGATAGAATGATGGTTAGATTGATGCATAACTGGGTGGTTGGATGGATGGATGGATGAATTGGTGGATAGATGGATGGATGGTTAGATTGATGAGGAATAGCTGTAAGTGGTCTGGAATGAGTGTTATATGGATGGATGGATGGATTTATGAATGCAATGGATGGAATGGATGGATGAATTGGTATATGATGAATAGATGGATATGATGGATGATAAATGGACTGAATGGTTGTATATGGATACATGGATGGGATGGATGGATGGATGGATAAATGGACAGTTAGATGAATGAATAGCTGGTTATTAAATGGATGGATGGATGGATGGATGGATGGATGGATGGATAAATGGACAGTTAGATGAATGAATAGCTGGTTAGTTGGATGGATTGATGGATGGATGGATGGATGTATAAATGGACAGTTAGATGAATGAATAGCTGGTCATTAAATGGATGGATGGATGAATGGATAAATGAACTGTTAAATGAATGAATAGCTGGTTAAATGGATGGATGGATGAATGGATGGATGGATGGACAGTTAGATGATTGAATAGCTGGTTAGTTGGGTGGATGGATGGATGGATGGATGTATAAATGGACAGTTAGATGAATGAATAGCTGGTTGGTTGGATGGATGGATGGATGGATGGATGGATGGATGTAATGGAAAATGGACAGTTGGAGATGATGAATGGAATAGCTGGGTTTAGTTGGATGGATGGATGGATGGATGGATGTATAAATGGACAGTTAGATGAATGAATAGCTGGTTAGTTGGATGGATGGATGGATGGATGTTTGGATAAATGGACAGTTATGATAAATGAATAGTGGTATTAAATGGATGGATGGATGGATGGATGGATAAATGGGACAGTTAGATGAAGAATAGATGGTGGCAGGATAGTGGATGGATGGATGAATGAATAGCTGGTTAAATGGATGGATGATGAATGGATGGAATGGATGGACAGTAGATAGATAAATGAATAGATGGTTGGTTGGATGGAGATGGATGGATGGATGGATGGATGGATGTATAAATGGACAGTTAGATGAATGAATAGCTGGTTAGTTGGATGGATGGATGGATGGATGGATGTATAAATGGACAGTTAGATGAATGAATAGCTGGTTAGTTGGATGGATGGATGGATGGATGGCTTGGAAGGTGAAATGAGAAGATCTTGTATCAAAAGATGGATGGATATTTACATGAACAAATGAAAGAGCGGATTAAGGGATGGATGGGTGGAGGGATGGATGGATGGAGGGATGGAGGTTTTGATGGATGAACACATCGATGCCTGAACAAAGCAGAATGATTTGTCGAGACGCCGTTGAGACATGAATCTGTTTCCTGGTTTCGTTTAGGAGACGGAGAAGATCATTGCGGAACTGAATGAGACGTGGGAGGAGAAGCTGCGCCGCACCGAGGCCATCAGGATGGAGAGGTCAGATACGGTCCATGTCATGTACAATCTGCACAAGCATCAGTAACACCAGGAGGACACTTTAAAGTCGGACACTTCAGATTCTTGGTGTGTCAAAGTGTGAGTGTTTCTCCACAGGGAGGCTCTTCTGGCTGAAATGGGCGTGGCCATGAGGGAAGACGGAGGCACCCTGGGAGTGTTTTCACCCAAAAAGGTCAGAGAAGAAGTCTAATCGTTCCCCGTAGACCTATTGGACAAGTCGGAATTGTGCTCTGATCATGATGTCATTCCAGACTCCTCATCTGGTCAACCTGAATGAAGATCCGCTGATGTCCGAGTGCTTGCTGTATTACATCAAAGACGGAATCACCAAGTAAGGCCCGGTGTGCCTCTAATGCGCAGTATGACGGTGAAAAACCCCGCCCCCTGTAATGACTCTGTTTTGTCCAGGGTGGGGCGTGAGGACGCCAGCTGTAGGCAGGACATTGTCCTGAGTGGACACTTCATTAAAGAAGAGCACTGCATCTTCACGAGCAGCTCTGGACCTTTAGGAGAAGGAGTGGTGGTGCTGGAGCCGTGCGAGGACTCCGAGACCTACGTCAATGGCAAGAGAGTGACCGAACCCACCGTCCTCCGATCAGGTGAATCCTACCGGAATGGAAGTTCCTCGTGTCTTCCGGAACGTCTGTCTTCTGTATCTTTAAACGTGTCCTTTATGTTCCACCCAGGGAACCGGATTATTATGGGAAAGAGCCACGTCTTCCGATTTAACGACCCCGAGCAGGCGAGGCAGGAACGAGAGAGGACGCCGTGCGCCGAGACCCCCATGGAGCCCGTGGACTGGGCCTTCGCTCAACGGGAGCTTTTGGAGAAACAGGGTATAGACATGAAGCAGGAGATGGAGCAGAGGTACGCTACAGCACACAATAATACACAAGATCTAACGAGTCGTGCTAGATCTGTTCTTCATGGACCAGACTTGGATCTATGGCAGGGGGTGGGGGGCAAACTCTTTGGCTCAGGGTCCACATTAACTTGACAGATGGGCTGGGGGAGGACCAGGACCACCCTAAGCACAGTGGTTTAGTGGTGAGCACGTTCGCCTCACACCGCCAGGGTCCGGGTTCGATTCCCGTCTCGACCATGTGTGTGTGGAGTTTGTGCATGTTCTCCCCATGCCTCAGGGGGTTTTTCTCCGGGTTCTCCGGTTTCCTCCCCCGGTCCAAAAACATGCACGGTTGGCACCTTGGAAAATTGTCCCTAGTGTATGAATGTGTGTGTGTGTGTGTGTGTGTGATGGGTTGGAATTCCATCCAGGGTGTATCCTGCCTTAATGCCCATAGACGCCTGAGACTCCCCGTGACCCGAGGGAAGATCGGATAACAATGTATCACTGTGTCTAATGCGCCACCTGGTGGAACTTTAGGCAATTACAGAAAAAAATGAATGCAGTGATAATTATGATAGATTTCCCATCCCTGATCTTTGCTGTGTTATCTTCAGACTGCAGGAGCTTGAGGATCAGTACCGGAGAGAACGAGAAGAAGCGAGTAACCTTCTCGAGCAGCAGAGGCTGGTGAGCACTACTCGCATCAATGAACACAAAAACAAGAATAGCGGGAATTCTGAATTAACCGCTATTTCGATTTTCAGGATTATGAAAGTAAGTTAGAGGCTCTGCAGAGGCAAGTGGACTCCAGATATTACCCTGAAGCTACCGAGGAGGAAGAGGAACTGGAAGAAGAAGGTAAGGAGAGCTCGTATCGCCATGAATCTGCGCCCCCTTGTGGTTTTGTGAAGGTATCGCAGGGTCCTCAGGTGTCTTTGACCTGAAGAGCATATGCAGTGAAATGCTCTGAGCTTCTCAGGTGTCCATATGAGAGGACATTTCCATGATTTAAACGCGGTCCCGTCTTTAAGGTGTGGCATGTTTGCGTGTCCCGCAGTGCCGTGGACTAAACGGGAAACTGAGCTGGCGCTCTGGGGTTTCCGCAAATGGCGCTTCTACCAGTTCACCTCGCTGCGAGACCTGCTGTGGGGCAACGCCATTTTCCTCAAAGAGGCCAACGCCATCAGCGTCGAGCTCAAGAAGAAGGTAACAGATCTATTTATAACATTCCTAAATATTTTATTACAAATACATACAAAGTTTGTTTTTTTATTTTATTTAACCTTCACATTACAAATAGTCATTATAAACACTAAACACTATTATAACACTAATCATTCAATCAGGAATCCAAGCAGCATATCAACGACAACAATACAACAATAATGTAGCAGTAACGTAGCAGCGATGTAGCAGTAATAGAGAAGTAATAGAGCAGTAATGTAGCAGTAATAGAGCAGTAATAGAGCAGCAATGTAGCAGTAATAGAGCAGTAATGTAGCAGTAATGCAGCAGCAATGTAGCAGTAATAGAGCAGTAATGGAGCAGTAATAGAGCAGTAATAGAGCAGTAATAGAGCAGTAATAGAGCAGTAATAGAGCAGTAATAGAGCAGTAATAGCAGTAATAGAGCAGTAATAGAGCAGTAATAGAGCAGTAATAGAGCAGTAATAGAGCAGTAATAGAGCAGTAATAGAGCAGTAATAGAGCAGTAATAGAGCAGTAATAGTAGCAGTAATGCAGCAGCAAGGTAGCAGTAATAGAGCAGTAATGTAGCAGTAATGCAGCAGCAATGTAGCAGTAATAGAGCAGTAATGTAGCAGTAATGTAGCAGTAATGCAGCAGCAATGTAGCAGTAATAGAGCAGTAATGTAGCAGTAATGTAGCAGCAGCAATGCAGCAGCAATGTAGCAGTAATAGAGCAGTAATGTAGCAGTAATGCAGCAGCAATGTAGCAGTAATAGAGAAGTAATAGAGCAGTAATGTAGCAGTAATGCAGCAGCAATGTAGCAGTAATAGAGCAGTAATGTAGCAGTAATGTAGCAGTAGTAATGCTTGAAGAGAGCAGTAATACGAAGCAGTAAATGCAATAGCAGTAATAGAGCAGTAGTAATAGCAGAATGTGCACTAATAGACAAATAGCAGGAGTAGCAGAAAGTAGAAATAATGCAGCAGCAATGTAGCAGTAATTAGCAGTAATGTAGCAGTAATAGAGTAGCAGTAATGTAGCAGTAATGCAGCAGCAATGTAGCAGTAATAGAGAAGTAATGTAGCAGTAATGCAGCAGCAATGTAGCAGTAATAGAGAAGTAATGTAGCAGCAATGGCAGCAGCTAATAGACAAGTAATGCAGGAGAAATGTAGAAATAATGCAGCAGCAATGTAGCAGTAATTGAGCAGTAATGTAGCAGCAACTACATTAGCAGTAATGTAGCAGTAATGCAGCTGTAATGTAGCAGTAATAGAGCAGTAATGTAGCAGTTATGCAGCAGCAATGGAGCAGTAATAGAGAAGTAATGCAGCAGCAGTGTAGCAGGAATAGAGTAGTAATGTATCACGAATGCAGCAGTAACGCAGCAGCAATGTAGCATTTATTCAGCAGTAATGTAGCAGTAATAGAGCAGTAATACAGCAGTAATGTAGCATTAACGTAGCAGTGATAAAACATGTAATGCCAAGAGATCTCCTGACGTTGATTTGCTGATTAGTGATGAAGTTTATTATATTTAATATCCCCCCAAAAATGGCGAATCTCAATCACTACATGCTACATCCTAAATGTGCCGACAGGAGGCGTCTTTTCCTCCTGCAGCTTATCAGAGTTCACATCAGTGAACCAACCAATCACAAGGCTACTGTCCATTCCGTTTTTCCTTAAGTGTGCAAAAAATAACACGCCTGCATCTGTGCAATAATACATTTACATTTGCAGCATTTGGCAGACGCCCTTATCCAGAGTGACTTACAACAGAGCAGTGGAGAGTTAAGGGCCTTGCTCAAGGGCTCCCACTAGAGGCAGCTTGGTGGTGGTGGTAGGGTTTGAACCCGTGATCTTCCAGTCCAGCGTCCAACACCTTAACCACTGGGCTACACACCACCTCCCCCCAGGGCAACATGTGCAGCATCACCCATTTCTTCTGCCATGTTTGATTTAATTGTATTTTTTATTTTCCACTTTATTTTACTTTAATATTTATACAGTGCAAAATGTGTCTTTTTTTTATTTTATACATTTTTATACATTTACCAACAAAATATCTCCACTGTGGGATGAATAAAGGTTTATGTTATTATAATTGTCAATAAACATCACAACCAAAGAAGACGTTACAGTGGAATAATGTAAATAAATTAATACAGGAATTGTTTTTAAATTAAATTATGTACAAACACATCCAAAGTGATATAATGTGTGTTTTTGCCTCCAACTTTGTGTAAACCTTTGTGGAAGAACTGCACACTGATGGAAAAGTGTTATAAACACACAGTGAGGTTGCGGTTCTTATCCACATTAAAGGTGTTTTGCTGTTTTTGTTTGTTTGTTTGTTTGTTTGTTGTTTCAGGTTCAGTTCCAGTTTGTTTTGCTGACCGACACACTTTACTCTCCACTCCCTCCTGATCTCCTGCCTCCCAGCGTCGCTAAAGACCGGGACAAGAGACCCTTCCCTCGCACCATCGTAGCTGTGGAGGTTCAGGATCAGAAGAACGGAGCCACTCATTACTGGACCTTAGAAAAATTACGGTATTGAATTCTATTCTGTAGATCTGAGATTATTAGTGATTTACAGTAAAGATAACGATGTGATGCGAATGTTTCAGTAATGCAGCAGTAAATAAGCAGTACATAAACAGTAATGCATCAGTAATGTAGCAGAAATGAAGCAATTGTAGAGCAGCAACATAGCAGTCATGTAGCAGTGATAGAGCAGTAATGTAGCAGTAATGTAGCAGTAATATAACAGTTATAGAGCAGTAATGTAGCACTAATATAGCAGTAATAGAGCAGTAATGTAGCAGTGCAGTAATGTAGCAGTAATGTAGCAGTAATGTAGCAGTAATGTAGCAGTGATAGAGCAGTAATGTAGCAGTAATGTAGCAGTAATGTAGCAGTGATAGAGCAGTAATGTAGCAGTAATGTAGCAGTAATGTAGCAGTAATAGAGCAGTAATGTAGCAGTAATGTAGCAGTAATGTAGCAGTGATAGAGCAGTAATGTAGCAGTAATGTAGCAGTGATAGAGCAGTAATGTAGCAGTAATAGAGCAGTAATGTAGCAGTAATGTAGCAGTAATGTAGCAGTAATGTAGCAGTAATGTAGCAGTGATAGAGCAGTAATGTAGCAGTAATGTAACACTAATAGAGCAGTAATATAGCACTAATAGAGCAGTAATGTAGCAGTAATGTAGCAGTAATGTAGCACTAATAGAGCAGTAGCGGTAAAAAATGTAGCACTAATAGAGCAGTAATGTAGCAGTAATGTAGCAGTAATGTAGCACTAATAGAGCAGTAATATAGCACTAATAGAGCAGTAATGTAGCAGTAATGTAGCAGTAATGTAGCAGTAATGTAGCAGTAATGGAGCAGTAATGTAGCAGTAATGTAGCAGTAATGTAGCAGTAATGAGCAGTAATGTAGCATGTAGAGCAGTAATGTAGCAGTAATAAAGCAGTAATAGCAGCAGTAATAGAGCAGTAATAATATAGAGCAGTAATAGAGCAGTAATAGAGCAGTAATAGAGCAGTAATAGAACAGTTATAGAGCAGTAATGTAGCACTAATATAGCAGTAATAGAGCAGTAATGTAGCAATGATAGAGCAGTAATGTAGCAGTGAATTAGCAGTAATTTAGCACTATTAGAGCAGTAATAGAGCAGTAATGTAGCAATGATAGAGCAGTAATGTAGCAGTAATAGAGCAGTAATGTAGCAGTAATAGAGCAGTAATAGAGCAGTAATAGAGCAGTAATGTAGTAATAGAGCAGTAATGTAGCAGTAATAGAGCAGTAATGTAGCAGTAATAGAGCAGTAATAGAGCAGTAATAGTAGCAGTAATAGAGCAGTAATAGAGCAGTAGCAATGATAGAGCAGTAATGTAGCAGTAATAGCTATTAGCAGCATAATGTAATGTAGCAGTAATAGAGCAGTAATAGAGCAGTAAGTGAGCAGTAATGTAGCAGTATTAGCAGCTGTAAGAGCAATAATAGAGCAGTAATGTAGCAATGATAGAGCAGTAATGTAGCAGTAATAAAGCAGTAATGTAGCAGTATGTTGTTCACTGACTAAAACAGGACTAAAAAACAGGTGTGTGTGTGTGTGTGTGTGTGTGTGTGTGTGTGTGTGTGTGTGTGTGTGTGTGTGTGTGTATGTATGTGTGTGTTTGTGTGTGTATGTATGTGTGTTTGTGTGTGTGTGTGTATGTGTGTGTATTTACAGACAGAGGTTGGACCTGATGAGGGAGATGTACGACAGAGCAGCTGATATCCCGAGCAGCGCCGTGGAGGAATGTGACCACGCCCTGACCGGCGGTGATCCCTTCTACGACCGCTTCCCCTGGTTCCGCCTGGTCGGGAGGTCAGTACCATGCGTGTGTGTGTGTGTGTATGTGTGTATATGTGTGTGTGTGTGTGTGTGTGTGTGTATGGTGTTTCTCATTGCTTTGAGATGCAGCCTCTGAGCTTCTGCTTTCCCCCCGAAGCACACGACAACCCGGGAACGAGTCGCTTTGTGTTGTTAATGAGGGAATTGATTCCATTCGTGCCTAGAACATCAGGACGTGCAGGAACGCAATAACACACCTGTCGATGGTAGAATGTAAAGACCGCATGTCTGACGTGGTTTTAACTGGTACATGTAATGGGTCGGTGGAAGTGAGACGTCGGATGTGTGACGTCTCACTTCCTCCTCCCTTTGATCAGCTTTAGTGATCTATTGTGAAATGCAGGAGAAAACAGATGATGTAACCCGTACTAAACGATTAGTGTGACGAGTGTGTGTGATATTAGTGTCTGAGACAGTGTGTGTGTGTGTGTGTGTGTGTGTGTGTGTGTTGATTTTTGATTTGAAGGCTGTGTACTAACCCAGTTCCCGTATCTCCGGCTGCAC
The DNA here is from genome assembly GCA_030449085.1 of Kryptopterus vitreolus. Taxonomy (NCBI): domain Eukaryota; kingdom Metazoa; phylum Chordata; class Actinopteri; order Siluriformes; family Siluridae; genus Kryptopterus; species Kryptopterus vitreolus. Next base: position 17,804,469 of record JACRUU010000026.1, read on the forward strand.
CAGCACTCCCATTCTGAAAACATGCATGAGCGAACGCATGAGAGACCCCTCCCCCTCCCCCACCCTCTCCGAGCCCGACTCGGACGTAACCGAGCTCGCGGACGAGCGGCATTATGGGAAGGAGGAGGAGGAGGAGTTTGAGGAGTTGGAGGACCTGGACGATGAGATGAATGTGGAAGAGGGCGGACAGTGCCGAGGCCAGGACCCCTTTTACGACCGCTGGCCTCTGTTCTGTTTAGTGGGAAGGTTGGTGAGGCTTCAGGAGCTTCGCTGTTAGAGGAAACCAGCTCTTTCACACACACACACACACACACACACACACACACACACACTCCAGAAGTGTTTATCAGCACCAGGTTCCTACTCTTGAGGAACTTGGTGCTCAGATGCAAATCTCACCGCAGGACACATTTACAGCCTTCATCACTTCATCCTCAGTCTCCCCCTGGTCATCATGGTCTTGCTGGTTTATGTTTGCTGGTAGATGTTCTGGTGAGGGTTGAGGGTCATGCTCAGCATGGTGGTGCTGGGATTTGAACATGTGACCTTCCCATCCAGAGTCCAATAACTTTAACCACTGAACTCCCACCTTTCGGCACTGTATCCCCGATTCCAACAAAACCCGCCAGAGGAGCCACAGTGTATTGCCAAAAGTATTTGGACACCTGATATTTCCAGTAGACATCTCTGGATGCGGGCCACGGTGGTTTAGTGGTTAGCACGTTCGCCTCACACCACCAGGGTCCGGGTTCGATTCCCGTCTCGGCCATGAGTGTGTGGAGTTTGTGCATGTTCTCCCCGTGCCTCAGGGGGTTTTTCTCCGGGTTCTCCGGTTTCCTCCCCCGGTCCAAAAACATGCACGGTAGGTTGATTGGCACCTTGGAAAATTGTCCCTAGTGTATGAATGTGTGTGTGTGTGTGTGTGTGTGTGATGGGTTGGCATTCCATCCAGGGTGTATCCTGCCTTAATGCCCATAGACGCCTGAGATAGACACAGGTGACCCGAGGGAAGATCGGATAAAGCGGTAGAAGATGAATGAATGAATGACTCTCCCTCATTACGTGGATCTAGGAGACCCAAAACCTGTTCAATCTCCATCTGCTTTCCACTGGTGTGGAAGATCTCCCTGTTATATAGATCTCCATCATGACTCCACCCGAGGCCTTACCATCTACATCACTTTAACATCACACCTTCCTTATGGGTGAAGGAATCTCACACACATATCCAGTGGAACATCTTCCCATCTTCTCAGTGTCTTCAAACGTTTGTTGGTTCTAATCCATGTACTAAAACACTGTGGGGGGGAGGGGGGAAGTATTGGCCCCCTTCCTGATTTCATTGATTTATTTCCAATACGAGATTCTGAGCCACCAATGATCCACCTTTAATTGAATAATTGGTTAATTATGTAAATTTTTATACATTCGGTACATTTTTATTTATTTATTTTTTTTAATTTACATTTATTTAGGATGTCTGCACTATTTTTTTTTTCAATTAGAATTTTAATTAGAGAAGAAATCAGGAGGGGTGCCAATACTTTCCCAAGCATGTAAGTGAGTCTTCGCGATGTCATGGTGTTTGGCGTCGTCATGCGTGTTCTCAGGATGAAAGAGCTGGTTTCGACAGGCAGCGATCTTCTCGCCCAGGCATGCCAGAACTCAACACTCCGATCCCGAAGTCCAACTTTTAAACCGTTTTTATTTTTTATTACATTATTTATTTATTTATTTTCCTCGATTGGCTTTTCACATCTTTTATACTTTGGCTTGCAAACATTAAACACCCCGAGAACTGTGATGTGTGTTCGCTTCTCCTTTCACGTTTCCGTTCATGCGGCGTGAAATCCATGCGCTTCATTTTTATTCTTTTTTTTCAATTAAAGTCAAATATTTTCTTCCAAATTTCAGATTGTTTATTTATTCTTTATCACCCGACACGTTTGTTTACTCGGAGCATGCTGCAGTTTGTTTTTTTACGCCTCACCAATCTTGACACGCCTCCTGACACGCCCATGGCCAATCAGAGACGGACCTGAGAGCCATTCAAATTAAGCAGGTTGATTCTATGATAAACAAACAAACAAACAAACATATAAATAAGCAAAAGCGCAATCTGTCGTAAAGTGAATGTGATGTCGTCCTGATTCCAATTCTTCATACAGAATGATTTCATAAAACCTGCATACACACTGAATAACATTTATACAACATCACTATTTACTCACTTATTTCTTTTTTATTTGTTTGTTTATTTATTTAAATAGTATTTATTTGGTTGTTTATGTAGCTAAATATTGGTTGTTCCTTGTCTGTTTGTTTGAGTTGCTTTTTAAACAACATGTGATTATTTGTTTGTTTATCTAATTATTTGGATATAATTTATTTGTTTATTTGAATTGTTATTTAATTTATTATTTCTTTATTTATTTGTCAACATTGATATTTAAGTAGCGATATGTTTGCTTGTTGTTTAGTTATTTCCTTGTTTGCTAATGCTTTAACTTGCTATTTAATGGTTTAATTCATAAATAAATCAGGGCGAGGTGGGAACTCAGTGATAAAGACGTTGCAGGTTCGAGTCCCAGCTGAGATGCCATTACGGGGCCCTTGAGCGAGGCCCTTAACCCGCAATTGCTCAGTCTGTCCCAGCATTGCTGGTGCCGGATAGATGGGGAGGGTTAGAGGGTTGCGTTAGGAAGGGTTTCCAGCTTAAACTAATATACGCCAAAACTAATATGCGGACCATCCACTGTGGCGCCCCCTACAGGAGCATCTGAAAAAAGATGTATAAAATAAAACAAATAAAAATGAATGATTAATTTCACTCCATCATATAAAATAGTCACATTAATCAGAATCCGATGATTCAATGATTTATAAATTCACTTTATTCTTTTTAACTCTTTTATTTTCTTTGTATTCTGTAAGACATTTACTTCTTAAATCCATTCCACTCCAGTCTGATCCAATCCATCCTGGTATAATCCAGTCCAGTCTGATCCATTCCAGTCCAGTCTGGTATAATCCAGTCCAGTCTGATCCAATCCAGTCCAGTCTGGTATAATCCACTCCAGTCTGATCCAATCCAGTCCAGTCTGATCCAATCCAGTCCAGTCTGATCCATTCCATCAGTCTGGTATAATCCAGTCCAGTCTGATCCATTCCATTCCAGTCTGGTATAATCCAGTCCAGTCTGATCCAATCCAGTATAATCCACTCCAGTCTGATCCAATCCAGTCCAGTCTGGTATAATCCACTCCAGTCTGATCCAATCCAGTCCAGTCTGGTATAATCCACTCCAGTCTGATCCAATCCAGTCCAGTCTGATCCAATCCAGTATAATCCATCCAGTCTGATCCAATCCAGTCCAGTCTGATCCAATCCAGTCCAGTCTGGTCCAATCCAGTCCAGTCTGATCCAATCCAGTCCAGTCTGGTATAATCCAGTCCAGTCTGATCCATTCCAGTCCAGTCTGATCCAGTCCAGTCTGGTATAATCCAGTCCAGTCTGACCCATTCCAGTCCAGTCTGATCCAATCCAGTCCAGTCTGGTATAATCCAGTCGAGACTAATCCAGTCCAGTCCAGTCTGATCAATTTAAAACCAGTCTGATCCAATCCAGTCCAGTCTGATCCAATCCAGTCCAGTCTGGTATAATCCAGTCCAGTCTGATCCATTCCATTCCAGTCTGGTATAATCCAGTCCAGTCTGATCCATTCCAGTCCAGTCTGATCCAATCCAGTCCAGTCTGGTATAATCCAGTCGAGACTAATCCATTCCAGTTCAGTATGATCTAATCCAGTCCAGTCTGATCAATTTAAAACCAGTCTGATCAAATTCAGTCCAGTCCAGTTCATAGTAATCCTGTCCAGTTCAGTATGATCCAATCCATTCCAGGCTGGTCTAATCCTGTCCAGTCTAATTGAATCCAGTCTAATCTAGTCCAGTCCAGTCTGATCCAATTCAGTCCAGTCTTATCCAATTCAGTCCAGTTCAGTATGATCCAATCCATTCCAGGCTGGTCTAATCCAGCGCAGTCGAATTGAATCCAGTCTAATCCAGTCCAGTTCAGTCTAATCCACTTCAGTCCAGTCTAATCCGGTCCACTCCAGTCTGATCAAATCCATTTTAACCCCTTCCAGTCTAATTAAATCCAGTCCGTCTAATCCAGTTCAGTCCAGTCTGATCAAATTTAGTCAGATATGTTGTCAGATTAAATAATCAGATGATGATAACAATATCCTGGTTAATCATTTTAATAACTTGTACATAATAATAATAATAATATTAATAATAATAATAATAATAATAGGAAGGTCAGGTTGTGGTGAATAAGGACGAATCACAATGACGCCTTTGTTGTTCATAGCTTTGTGTAAAACATCTTAAAGGGTCCTCAAATTTCCCCAGGAAGGGAGCGACCCACCCCGAGCGTTACCCTAGAAACATGTTATTCAGTGTTTATGCATGTGTTATAAAGGTTTTATAAGCGTACCCTGAGTTTAAAGTGAATTGGACTGGTTCCTGGGTTGAACTCACTGGGAGACGAGCAGCACACGCTTTCCTTCTGCTTTTCTTTGCCGGAGCTGCTTCCTGTTTTGGTTGCGTTTTTATTTTTGTGTGTCATTGTTGTGTTGTGTGTGCAGTGGTGGTGTCGCTGCGTCCAACCTTTATATAAAAAAAGTCATTCCTTTTTATTCTCACCGGACACATGTTTTTTTTTCCCTCTTCTAAATCAGTGTCTGTCGATTGTTTTGTTCTCCTGCAGGGCGTTTGTGTACCTGAGTAACCTGCTGTACCCCGTCCCTCTGGTGCACCGTGTGGCCATCGTGAGCGAGAAAGGCGAGGTGAAGGGTTTCCTCCGGGTCGCAGTGCAGGCCGTCTCAGGTACCGACACCTCGCTACACCCTCCCCTAAATTTACCAATAATATTAATAGACCTGGCCCCTCCCCTAAATTTACCAATAATATTAATAGACCTGGCCTCCTCCCCTAAATTTACCAATAATATTAATAGACCTGGCCCCTCCCCTAAATTTACCAATAATATTAATAGACCTGGCTCCTCCCCTAAATTTACCAATAATATTAATAGACCTGGCTCCTCCCCTAAATTTATCATTAATATTAATAGACCTGGCCCCTCCCCTAAACTTATCATTAATATTAATAGACCTTGCCCCTCCCCTAAATTTATCATTAATATTAATAGACCTTGGCCCCTCCCCTAAATTTATCATTAATATTAATAGACCTTGCCCCTCCCCTAAATTTATCATTAATATTAATAGACCTGGCCCCTCCCCTAAATTTATCATTAATATTAATAGACCTTGCCCCTCCCCTAAATTTATCATTAATATTAATAGACCTGGCCCCTCCCCTAAATTTATCATTAATATTAATAGACCTTGGCCCCTCCCTAAACTAAATTTATCATTAATATTAATAGACCTGGCCCCTCCCCTAAATTTATCATTAATATTAATAGACCTGGCCCCTCCCCTAAATTTACAAATAATATTAATAGACTTGGCCCCTCCCCTAAATTTAGCAATAATATTAATAGCCCTGTCCCCTCCCCTAAATAGACCTTTACAAATGGTTTTAATAGGCCTGGCTCCTCCTCTAAAATGTTTAACCCTCACCTTAATACAATCTATAGATAACATATTCCTGGCCCCTCCCCCTAATGATGAAATATTGATATCTCCTACTTTAATCGTGATTTAGAAGTGGTTTCTTCTCCACACAGCTGATGAAGAAGCTCCAGATTACGGCTCCGGCGTCAGACAGTCAGGAACGGCCAAGATCTCGTTTGAGGATCAGCAGTTTGAGAAGGTCTGTTCCGCCTTACTTTCTCACTATCACCAATTCCAGCCTGATGATCATCTCACACCGTTTCGTCTGCGCTCAGTTTCAGACGGAATCGTGTTCAGGAGGAATGTCGCACTCCAACACGTCTCAGGAGGAACTGCGCATCGTAGAGGGGGAAGGACAAGCGGCCGAACCCGGTC
>JACRUU010000026.1:17817990-17830490 GCA_030449085.1 Kryptopterus vitreolus
TAGCACTGAAACAGTGTAGCACTGATTCGCTGTAGCACTGATTCACTGTAGCACTGAAACGCTGTAGCACTGATTTGCTGTAGCACTGAAACACTGTAGCACTGAAATGCTGTAGCACTGAAATGCTGTAGCACTGAAACGCTGTAGCACTGAAACGCTGTAGCACTGAAAACACTGTGTAGCACTGAAACGCTGTAGCACTGATTCGCTGTAGCACTGAAACACTGTAGTACTGAAACACTGTAGCACTGAAACACTGTAGCACTGATTTGCAGTAGCACTGAAATGCTGTAGCACTGATTCACTGTAGCACTGAACTGAAACAGTGTAGCACTGAAACACTGTAGCACTGAAACACTGTAGCACTGAAACGCTGTAGCACTGAAACACTGTAGCACTGAAACACTGTAGCACTGAAACGCTGTAGCACTGAAACACTGTAGCACTGAAACACTGTAGCACTGAAACGCTGTAGAACTGAAACACTGTAGTACTGAAACACTGTAGCACTGAAACACTGTAGCACTGATTCGCTGTAGCACTGAAACACTGCAGCACTGAAACACTGTAGCACTGAAACACTGTAGCACTGAAACACTGTAGCACTGATTCGCTGTAGCACTGAAACACTGTAGCACTGAAACACTGTAGCACTGAAACAGTGTAGCACTGATTCGCTGTAGCACTGATTTGCAGTAGCACTGAAATGCTGTAGCACTGATTCACTGTAGCACTGAAACAGTGTAGCACTGAAACGCTGTAGCACTGATTTGCTGTAGCACTGAAACGCTGTAGCACTGAAACACTAGCACTGAAACACTGTAGCACTGAAACAGCTGTAGCACTGAAACGCTGTAGCACTGAAACGCTGTACTGCACTGAACATTGTAGCACTGATTTGTAGCACTGATTCTGCTGTAGCACTGAAACGCTGTAGCACTGAAACATGCTGTAGCACTGAAACGCTGAAACACTAGCACTGAAACACTGTAGCACTGAAACACTGTAGCACTGAAACACTGTAGCACTGATTTGCACTGTAGCACTGAAATGAAACACTGTAGCACTGATTCACTGTAGCACTGAAACACTGTAGTACTGAAACACACTGTAGCACTGAAACGCTGTAGCACTGAAACACTGTAGCACTGAACACTGTAGCACTGAAACGCTGTAGCACTGAAACTGAAATACTGTAGCACTGAAACGCTGTAGCACTGAAACATTGTAGCACTGATTCGCTGTAGCACTGAAACACTGTAGCACTGAAACAGTGTAGCACTGAAACACTGTAGCACTGAACGCTGTAGCACTGAAACACTGTAGCACTGAAACACTGTAGCACTGACTGTAGCACTGAAACACTAGCACTGAAACACTGTAGCACTGAAACAAGCACTGATTCGCTGTAGCACTGAAAACTGTACACTGATTTGTAGCACTGAAACTGTGCACTGATTCGCTGTAGCACTGAAACACTGTAGCACTGATTCGCTGTAGCACTGAAACACTGTAGTACTGAAACACTGTAGCACTGAAACGCTGTAGCACTGATTCGCTGTAGCACTGAAACACTGTAGCACTGAAACACTGTAGCACTGAAACACTGTAGCACTGAAACACTGTAGCACTGAAACACTGTAGCACTGAAGCACGCTGTAGCACTGAACACTGTAGCACTGTAGCAGCACTGATTAGCACTGAAACACTGTAGCACTGAAACACTGTAGCACTGAAACTGCTGTAGCACTGAAACACTGTGAAACAGTGCAGCACTGAAACACTGTAGCACTGAAACGCTGTAGCACTGATTCGCTGTAGCACTGAAACGCTGTGGCACTGAAACAGTGTAGCACTGAAACACTGTAGCACTGAAACACTGTAGCACTGAAACAGACGTTATAATTATATACATTTCTCTCAAAATCTCTCCCTTTAATAAAATTATGGATTATTTCATATTGATTTTACTCTGGAAACTTTTAATATGAATTTCTTGTTGTTATTTTGTTTAGTGTTGGTTTGAAGTGTAAAATATGGGACGTGGCTCCTTTAAGAATTGTGTTCCGGTTGCTTTTCCATATAAACTGGTGATACGGTGTTTAGGTTATACGGAAGCGCTTTATTGCGTTCAGTAAAAATGCGCTTTATTGCAGTAATACGGATTTGGGAATGCGATGCGCTTGCGTAAGGTTCCATACGATAATATACGCTAATATAGTGAGGAGATCGTACCTGTTGTGAATGCGCAGATAGTAGGTGTAATTCGGGGGGAATTTAGGAAGTGTGAGTGGATGAACTGAACGTTTATTTATTTATTTATTGTTCAGGTTTCGTTCATTCGCACAACACGACACAGAGTGAAGGAGAGTGATCAGAGTGATCAGAGTGATCAGAAATATCAATATAGAATTTTTCAAAAGTGCACAGAAACTCGCCAGATCTTGCAAATTTGCACGGAATGTATTACTGCATCCACCAGATGGCATAATGACGCTGTGATCATCACGTCATCATCGTCATTCCAACATTCCACCTATAGACAGGACCTTTATGACGTCATGATCGTCTCGCGCGTTTTCATTCCTTCTCGTGTCCTTTTTCCCCGCAGGACGTTTTACCGCTTCGACGCGGCGTGGGACAGCTCCATGCACAACTCCCTGCTCCTGAACCGGGTCACGCCGTACGGGGAGAAGATCTACATCACGCTCTCGGCGTACCTGGCGGTAAAACACGTGCACTTTTCCCTTCCGTTCCATTCGTACACTCGCAGTCAAGGAAGAAACATTCAAACGTCACACTTACAGTGATAACAAGAAAGAAAAACAAAATAGCATAACACAATAAATATGATATGCAGCAAGTTATATTCTATATATTCAATTATAGATTACCATGAATAAAACAAAAATGTCATTTTATTATTCAGAACCTTCAGAAATGTAAATTTAGCACTAAATATTATAGAATTGAAATCCCTTTATAAAATGTTATTAAATAATATTTATTAGAAATAATTTGATTATTATTGATTTTTTTTATTGTTACATTTATCATAGAAAACAAACAACAACTGTAGATAAACAAACATAAAAAACAATATATATATATAGTAGTACAGATATTTGTGCAAAAGTGTAAAGAGTGAATTAAAAGTAAAAAAAATAAATTAATAAAAAGAATGTATTATACATTACTAATTCCCACCTCTCCTTAATGCCACAACCTGGTCATTTGCATATTGCAACCTGATTGGATGTTGTAATAAGTGATGTAATAACACATCAGGTTTGATAACAATTCATATTTTTCCTCAAGAGCTTTGTTGACGTTTGAGATGATTTTTTTGCATTTCTCTTGAAGGGCTTGTAATAATATTACTAATGTAGATCGCTGCATCCTGATTGGCTGTGGCAATGTATGATGCAATAATGCATCAAAATCGATTTCTTTTCTTCGGTCGTCTGTACACTGATATTACTCATCGTCGTTATTGTGTTTGTGTTTATTGTTTGTTTATTGTTTGTGTTTACGCCCTTCAGATGGAGCACTGCACTCAGCCCACGGTCATCACCAAAGACTTCTGCATGGTGTTTTACTCCAGAGACGCCAAACTTCCCGCCTCACGCTCCATCCGCAACCTGTTCAGCACCGGAGCTTTCAGGCCCTTAGAGAGGTGAGACGTGTCCCGGCCGCGCCCATCTGAAACCCTGTGCTTATATCAGTTTTGGACTGGATAGCGCTGTAGTGTAGCGTTCTGTAACGTTAATCACATCTGTCATGTAAACCATCCAACAATTTCACCTGCTCGTTAACATCGCTAACCATGTAATCCCCACATTCCATACCTTCCTTTATTCTTCTGTCGTACTTCATGTATCTGTTTGTTGTTTTCCTTGTATGGTCAGTGGTCTTAGATATATATATATATATATATATATATATATATATATATATATATATATATATATATATATATATATATATATATATATATATATATATATAGTCAAGGTGTAGTATATAATATATATAGTGTTATGGTGCAATTGTGCAAATGATGTGAGTTCACTTAAATTAACTATATATATATATATATATATATATATATATATATATATATATTATATGAGATATTCACTTATATGAACTTATATGGTCAGTCATATTCTGTGCCATTTCCTTATATGGTCAGTCATATTCTGTGCCATTTCCTTATATGGTCAGTCGTATACTGTGCCATTTCCTTATATGGTCAGTCGTATACTGTGTCATTTCCTTATATGGTCAGTCGTACCCTGTGCCATTTCCTTATATGGTCAGTCGTACCCTGTGCCATTTCCTTATATGATCAGTCGTATACTGTGCCATTTCCTTATATGGTCAGTCGTATACTGTTTAATTTCCTTATATGGTCAGTCGTACCCTGTGCCATTTCCTTATATGGTCAGTCGTATACTGTTTAATTTCCTTATATGGTCAGTCGTACCCTGTGCCATTTCCTTATATGGTCAATCGTATACTGTGCCATTTCCTTATATGTCAGTCAATCGTATACTGTGCCATTTCCTTATATGGTCAGTCGTACCCTGTGCCATTTCCTTATATGGACAGTCGTATCCTGTGTCATTTCCTTTTATGGTCAGTCGTCTTATTAACTGTAAACTGAATCTTCTGCTCCTTGTGTTTTTTTCTCAGTAACCGTGTAACTGGAGTTTATGAGCTCAGCCTGTGCCATCTGGCAGATGTTGGAAGTCCAGGTAATAAAATTGTTTCTAGTGTCATTATTATTATTATTATTATTAGTGTTGTTACAACAGCAGCATCGTTACAGATTAAATGTCATCATAGCAAATGAATACTATAGAAAATAAATAATACAAATCAAAATGGCATTCACTGTCTGCTGAAACAAAGTAAAGCAGTTTAAATATAATTTGTAATTTATATATAAAATATATAGATTCATGCCTCACATTTGGGCACACACTGCCCCCTATAGTCCAACACTCTGTATTACAGCTATCATTTTTAAGTACCGGTACTAATCAAATTTAGAATCATATCTAATGTCATATCACATTTTTAATAGCAGGGTATATTAAGTATATCTGCTGTGTGTGTGTGTGTGTGTGTGATCAGGAATGCAGAGGAGGCGTCGGCGTGTGCTGGACACCTCGGTGGCGTATGTTCGCGGTGAGGAGAACCTCGCTGGCTGGAGGCCTCGCAGTGACAGCCTCATCCTGGACCATCAGTGGGAGCTGGAGAAGCTCAGTCTGCTGCAGGAGGTACCGAGACCACAACGTTCCAGCACTCGTTCTCCAGTCGCTCCCCTGTGACCTGGGTGTTTTTATTTACTACAATTAATACTATTCCCACGTGGGGGGGGGGTGCAACTTATTATGAAAAATTGCTACAGATAACAATCAAGAATAAATAGCAAGAGGGGCGTGGCCTAATCACAACGTTCCTTCGCAACATATTCCCCTACGTAGATGACATTTTATAACCTTCTATAGTTAAAATGCATAAATAAGTGCAACATATTTAGATATATGTTATTTCTGATATATAACCAGATGGATTTGATATGAAGTAGAATCAGTGCTTTACCTTTACCAGTGCTTTATCGTGTTTTACCTCCCTTTGTCCACCAGATGTCGCCATTGTTCCCCATTGTTTCTGCTTTATCACGGTTCATTTTTTGTGTCTCTAAACAGCGCCTCTAGTGGCTGTTTTGTAACAGTGCTTTCTTTTGCTTTGCATATCTTTTTTAACAGAAATAATTTTTACTTTTTTTTTTAACAGAAATAATTTACTTTAGCCTTTTTTTTACACTAATCTGGATAAATAATAATAATAATAAAATATATATATGTATATTTAGTGGAAATTGCTTCTTGAAGGTTGCTCATCCGCACTCACGTCCTTGTATTGCACACGAAGGAAACTATTAACTTTATTTACTTTCCGGGTTATTTATTTATTTATTTATTTATTTATTTATTTTAATCAACCCTCTAATATCAGTACCTGTGATGCAATAAAAAAAAAAACACACACTTTACAAAGCGTTCTTAAAAAGCTACGTTTTCACAGAACGATAACGCCGTCTCGACGTGGGTGGACACGCTGTTGGATATAATCTGTTGGATTATATTTATTAAATAAATACATACATACATGCATATAAAAGAGACAAAATGAATTCAGCACACATTTATTCCTAATGTTTTTACTCAGATATGGAAAGTGTAAATTATTTCACTAATTTAGACGACATTTTTATGTTAATTACGTTAATGTGATTGATGAAAGTAGACCTGGTTTGATCCATATCGGAATCTAACGATAGGAAGTACATTTATACAGTGAATTGTGTGTGTGTGTGTGTGTGTGTGTGTGTGTGTGTGTGTGTGTGTAGGTGGAGAAAACCAGACACTACCTGTTGCTGAGAGAGAAGCTGGAGGCGTCAGTGTTGCTGGGTCAGGAGTCTCTCTACGGTAAAGACCTGATGGATTCGCCCAAGTCCCCGAGTCCCAGTCCGACCGGGAGTCCCGTGCTGGACGGAACCAACGAGAGACAGAGGGAGCTGGCGGCGAAGGTGATCGCCATTTTCCACATGTGGCCACATTTCAAATCATTTGTCCATATTGAAAAAAATGTAGCTAGCTAACATTTCAATATACCGCTCAAAAACATGAAAATATAACGCGTCTGTGGTTGAATTTATCTAGAAAGCATGACATTTATTGTTCCTTGGTTTAAAGTTGGCTAGAAATAATATCATTCTTTGGCATTATGGGTAAAAATGTAGCCGTATGATGTTAAATCTGTCTGAAGTTCGATCCTGAGATACTTGCTCAAGGGCCCTCAAATTCTCAGCTGTAATCGCTCTGTATACGCCGTTAATGTAAATCTAATATCGGGACTTCCACTTTCACCTTCTTTTATCTGCACAACATTGCACAAATGGACACCTCACACTTTACACTGTACACTTTACACTTGACACGTAACACTGGACACTTTACACTGGACACTTTACACAGACACTTTACACTGGTACACTTTACACTGGACACTTTACATACACTGGACACTTTACACTGGTCACTTTACAGTGGACACTTTACACTGGACACTTAACTGTGCACTTAACACTGATCACTCTATACTGTACACTTTACACTGGACACTTTACACTGGACACTTTACACTGGACACTTTACACTGATCACTCTATACTGTACACTTTACACTGGACACTTAACACTGGACACTTTACACTTACACTTTACACTGGACACTTTACACGACTTACACTACTATACTGATCACTCTACACACTGGACACTTACACACTTTACACTGGACACTTTTAACACACTTTACACTGACACTTACTTACACTGGACACTACACTGGTTACACTGGACACTTTACACTGGTCACTTTACACTTACACTGGACACTTTACACTGTACACTTTACACTGTACACTTAACACTGATCACTCTATACTGTACACTTTACAGTGGACACTTTACACTGGACACTTAATGCTGTGCACTTAACACTGATCACTCTATACTGTACACTTTACAGTGGACACTTTACACTGGACACTTTACACTGGACACTTTACACTGATCACTCTGATCTACTGTACACTTTACACTGGACACTTTACACTGGACACTTAACACTGATCACTCCGTATACTGGACACTTTACACTGGACACTTTACACTGGACACTTTACACTGGACACTTTACACTTGTACACTTTACACTGGACACTTTACACTGATCACTCTATACTGTACACTTTACACTGAACACTTTACAGTGGACACTTTACACTGTGCACTTTACACTGATCACTCTATACTGTACACTATACAGTGGACACTTTACACTGTGCACTTAACACTGATCACTCTATACTGGGCACTTTATACTGATCACTTTACACTGGAAACTCTACACCGGACACTTTACACTGGACACTCTATACCAGGGGTGGGCAAACTACGGCCCGGGGGCCACATCCGGCCCCTTGGTCCTTTTAATCCGGCCCGCTGAACTGCTTCGGCTTCTTTGCCGCACGAGAAGAATGTATAACCACACAGCAACGCTGACGTTGTTGGAGTATGCTCAGTGTTAAAAATGAAGGAAAAATACAGCCATTTTTTTTGTTGTTTCTTTTCCTTAAATAGAATATCCTTATTCTTAAGGATAGTGGGTCGCCTAATGAACATGATGATATTTAACACTCTTTACAAGAGGAAAAAATTCATATTGAACATAAGTTACGTTCAACGTCATTGTTGGTTCGGCCCACGAACACACCTCAGGTTTCTCATGTGGCCCTTTGGAAAATATAATTGCCCACCCCTGCTCTACTGTACTTACACTTTACAGTGGACATTTTACACTGATCACTCTATACTGTACGTACTCTATACTGTAACACTCTACTACTGTACAATAACTACACTTTACACTGATCACTTTACACTGGACACTCTATACTGTACACTCTATACTGTACACTTTACACTGGACACTCTATACTGTACACTCTATACTGTACACTTTACACTGGACACTTTACACTGTGCACTTAACACTGATCACTCTATACTGGGCACTTTATACTGATCACTTTACACCGGACACTTTACACTGGACACTCTGTACTGTACACTTTACAGTGGACATTTAACACTGATCACTCTATACTGTACATTCTATACTGTACCCTGAACACTTTGACATCACTTTACACTGATCACTTTACACTGGCACTTCACTATTTTACACTGGACACTTTACACTGGACACTCTAGACTGTACACTTTACACTTTACAGTGGACATTTTACACTGATCACTCTATACTGGACAGTTTACAAACCGAACACTTTACACTGATCACCCTATACTGTACTACTGTACACTTTATACTGGACACTTTACTTTATACTGAAATATGTCATTTCTATTGTATTTTTATTTGTATTCTACTCGATCTTTTTATTGACATTTATTTATAATGCCTGCGCTATTTTCATTCTCTTTTCTTTCTGTTATGTTTACATGTTTGGGGGTTGACGGTTAAAAAAGCATTTCATTCAAAAACATTCACATCATGTGCTGTATCGTAATGACTTTGTGTTTGTGTGTATGTTTGTGTATGTTTGTGTATGTGTGTTTGTTTGTGTATGTTTGTGTATGTTTGTGTATGTTTGTGTATGTGATGAATAAAATGTGAAATGAATTGCTACTTTTAACATAGTGTGATGAATTAAAATAAAAGTGAAGATGAAGGTTGATATTTTAAAATGACTGAATGCTGTTTTAAAGGGTTTTTAAATATAAAATCAGGTGTTGGTTCTGGTGTTGTGTTCTGGTTAATCGGTCCCTCTAACTCCTCTCTCTCCGTCTCTCTCTCTCTCTCGCTCTCCTCTCTCTCTCTCTCTCGATCTCTCTCGCTCTCTCGCTCTCTCTCTCTCTATCGCTCCTCTCTATCGTCTCCTCTCTTCTCCTCTCTTCTCTCTCTCTCTCCTCTCTCCTCTCTTTCTCTGCTTCCTTCTCGCTCTCTCTCTATCCTCTCTCTATCTCTCTCTCGATCTCTATTGCTCTCTCTCTCTCTCTCTTTGCTCTCTCTCTCTCTCTCTCTCTCTTGCTCTCTCTCTCACACACACTCTCTCTCTCTCTTTCTCTCTCTCGCTCTCTCTATCTTTATCTCTCTCTCTCTCTCTCTCTATCTCTCTCTCTTCTCTCTCTCTCTCTCTCTCTTCTCTCTCTCTCTCTCTATATTCTCTCTCTCTATCTCTCTCTCATCTCTCTCTCTCTCTCTATCTCTCTCTCTCTCGCTCTCTCTCTCTCTCGCTCTCTTCTCTCTCCCACACTTTCTTCTCTCTCTTTTCTCTCTCTCTCTCTCTCTCTCTCGCTCTCTCTCTCTCTCTCTCTCTCTCTGCTCTCTCTCTCTCTCTCTCTCTCTCTCTCTCTCTCTCTCTCTCTCTCTCTCTCTCTCTCGCTCTCTCGCTCTCTCTCACACCTTTATCTCATCTCTTCTCTCTCTCTCTCTCTCTCTCTCTCTCTCTCTCTCTCTCTCTCTCTCGTCTCTCTCTCTCTTCTCGCTCTCTCTCTCGCTCTCTCTCTCTCTCGCTCTCTCTCTCTCTCGCGCTCTCTCTCTCTCTCTCTCTCTCTCTCTCTCTCTCTCTCTCTCGCTCTCGCTCTGGTCCTCAGTGTCTGCGGCTGCTCATGCACACCTTTGACCGGCAGTACAGCCAGGTGAGCAGCAGTGCCAGTGAGAGCAAGGTGAGCCTTTAACACCTCACTTCCCCTCCAACCCCCCCCCTTCCCCCGAACCCCGACCCCGGCCGCCTCCTCTCTATCCTCCATTTATTCTTTAATTCTAACCTTCTGCTCTCAGACACAAACACACACAGGGTAATGAAATTTCATTCCGTCACACGTTCCTTTCCTCCTCCACTCCACTCCTCCTTTAATCCTTGTGTGAACTGAAAATCTCTGCTGATGTTCCTCTGCTCATGTAGCTGTCGGAGATGTCTGCATGTCTGAGAGACATTTCCTCCTCCGCCCTGAGCTCACTCACTCCATCCACCACCTGTCCCTCTCTGGTGGACGGTCACTACGGAAACTTCGACTTCAGGTCAGGATGTTTCTTTTGTGTCCTTTTTATGTTTTCTTTTCTTTCATGTTTGCTTTTAGCAATTTATGCATTATGAGTGTGTAATAATAAGGGACACGGTGGTTTAGTGGTTAGCACGTTCGCCTCACACCGCCAGGGTCCGGGTTCCCTTCTCAGCCATGTGTGTGTGGAGTTTGTGCATGTTCTCCCCGTGTCTCAGGGGGTTTTTCTCCGGGTTCTCCGGTTTCCTCCCCCGGTCCAAAAACATGCACGGTAGGTTGATTGGCACCTTGGAAAAATTGTCCCTAGTGTATGAATGTGTGTGTGTGTGTGTGTGTGTGTGTGATGGGTTGGATACATCCTGGATACATCCAGGGTGTATCCTGCCTTAATGCCCATAGGCGCCTGAGATAGACACAGACTCCCCGTGACCCGAGGGAAGATCGGATAAAGGGGTAGAAGATGAATGAATAAATGAATGAATGAGTGTGTAAAATGTGTGTGTGTGTGTGTGTGTGTGTGTGTGTGTGTGTGATATAGTGCTGCAGAGACTCACTCGGGAGCCTCCAGTCCAGATTTGGACCCATTCAGTCCTGAGGAGAGGAAGCCTCGCACCTGCAGTTTTGTCCCCAACATTCAGGAGATCCGTGTCAGGTACTCGCTCAGATATTCTTTCCTCCAATTAATCCTCTTTTGTATATCGTGAAGGACTTTACTGTGATGATGATGATGATGATGATGATGAAGAATGTCATTTCTGGTTCTTGCAGCCCCATAGTGTCTAAGAAAGGCTACCTGCACTTCCTGGAGCCCCACACCAGCGGCTGGGTGAAGCGCTACGTGGTGGTGCGGCGTCCGTATGTCTACCTGTACCGCAGTGAGAGAGACAGCGTGGAGCGAGCCGTCCTGAACCTCTCCTCCGCCCAGGTGGAGTACAGCGAGGAGCAGCATGGCCTCCTGAGGGATCTGAGAATCTATCTACGGATTATCTATCTATCTATATCTATCTATCTATCTATCTATCTATCTATCTATCTATCTATCTATCTATCTATCTATTCTATTCTATCTATCTATCTATCTATTTATACCTGTATTAGATCTATCTATCGATCTATCTATAATGTATCTATCTATCTATCTATCTATCTAGCTATCATCTATCTATCTATCTATCTATCTATGTACCTGTCTGTTATCTATCTATCTATCTATCTATCTATCTATCTATCTATCTATCTCTATCTGTTCTATCTGTGTGGTTGTGTCTATATGATCTATGTAATGATATGTCTATCGAGCTAGTCTATCTATCTATCTATCTATCTATCTATCTATATATCTATCTATCTATCTATCTATCTATCTATCTATCTATCTATCTATCTATCTATCTATCTATCTATCTATCTATCTATCTATCTATCTATCTATCTATCTATCTATCTATCTATATCTATCATCTATCTATCTATCTATCTCTATCTATCTATCTATCTATTGTCTGTGTGGCGTGTGTGTGATGTGTAATCCTTCTCTCTGCAGACCCCGAATGCGTTTACGGTGGTCACTGAGCATTGTGGGGATTCTCCTGCAGGCCAGTAACGATAAAGAGATGCATGATTGGCTCTATGCTTTCAACCCACTGCTGGCTGGAACGATCAGGTACATACTCATTACCCTCAGTGTGTATGTGTGTGTGTGTGTGTGTGTATGGGGTGTATTATAGAGTGTGAGTGTGTGTGGGTGTGTATGGGGTGTAGTGTATAGTGTGTGTGGGTGTGTATGGGGTGTATTATAGAGTGTAAGTGTGTGTGTGGTGTGTGTGGGTGTGT
>JACRUU010000026.1:17835490-17840490 GCA_030449085.1 Kryptopterus vitreolus
GCGTTGAATCTGGAATTAGCGTTGAATCTTGAATTAGCTTGAATTAGCGTTGAATCTTGAATTAGCGTTGAATTTGTAATTAGCGTTGAATTTGTAATTAGCGTTGAATCTGGAATTAGCGTTGAATCTGGAATTAGCGTTGAATCTGGAATTAGCGTTGAATCTTGAATTAGCGCTTGAATCGTTGAATTTGAATTAGCGTTGAATTTGTAATTAGCGTTGAATCTGGAATTAGATTAATCTGGAATTATTGAATCTGGAATTAAGCGTTGAATCTTGAATTAGCGTTGAATCGTTGAATTTGAATTAGCGTTGAATTTGTAATTAGCGTTGAATCTGGAATTAGCGTTGAATCTGGAATTAGCGTTGAATCTTGAATTAGCGTTGAATCTGGAATTAGCGTTGAATTTGTAATTAGCGTTGAATCTGGAATTAGCATTGAATCTGGAATTAACGTTGAATCTGGAATTAACGTTGAATCTGGAGTTAGCGTTGAATCTGGAATTAACGTTGAATCTTGAATTAGCGCTGAATCTTGAATTTGAATTAGCGTTGAATTTGTAATTAGCGTTGAATTTGTAATTAGCGTTGAATTTGTAATTAGCGTTGAATTTGTAATTAGTGTTGAATCTGGAATTAACATTGAATCTGGAATTAACGTTGAATCTGGAATTAACGTTGAATCTGGAATTAACGTTGAATCTGGAATTAACGTTGAATCTGGAATTAACGTTGAATCTGGATGGTGAATCTGACTAGTTGGAAAGCGTTAGCACAGAATCTGAGTAGCGTGTTCAGATTGAAATGCAGTTTGTCACACTGACTAGCATGGTACATAACAAGGAGTTAGCAGAGAAACTGTATAGCATATTTAAATACATTATGAAGGGAATTATCAGAGTATTTGAAGAGCGTGTTTAGTAGGAAAATCTGTCGAAATCTGTCTTGGAAATCGGATTAGATTGATAAGTAGAAAGGCGTTAGCACAGGAACGATTGAGAGTGTTTAACAGAAGGAGGGTTCGCATGAAATCTATCTAGCATGTTAAGTAGGAAAGGGAGTTAGCAGAGAATCTGACTAGCATGTTAAATGGGAAATAGTTAGCATGGCCTTTAAATCTGAGTAGCTTGCTAAGTAAGATGTGAGTTAGCAAAGAATCTGACTAGCATGCTAAGTAGGAGGGAGGTTAGAATGAAATCTGACTAGAATGTTCAGTGTAGCGTGTAAAGTAGGAGAGTAGTTAGCAAAGAATCTGACTAGCATGCTAAGAAGGAAAACGGCTATTATAACCTCTGTCTAGGGTGTAAAGTAGGATGGAATTAGCAGAGGATATGTCTAGCGTGTTAAGTTAGCGGAAAAAACGAATGAGCGTGTAAAGTAGGATGTGAGTTAGCAAGGAATCTTACTAGCATGCTAAGTAGGAGGGGAGTTAGCATGAAATCTGACTAGAATGTTAAGTAAGATGTGAGTTAGCAAAGAATCTGACTAGCATTCTTACGTCGGAGGGGAGTTAGCATAAAATCTGACTAGCGTGTAGGATGGAATTAGCAGAGGATATGTCTAGTGTGTTAAGTTAGCGGATAAAAACGAAGTTAAGTAGGAAGCGAGTTAGCATGAAATCTGACTTAGCGTGTTACGTAGGAGGGGAGTTACAATCATTTAAATTTATACTACACACACACACACACACACACACACACACACACACACACACACACACACTCTAAAAAATGTTACGTCTTTTATCGGCTCCATCAGAACAAAAACAACTGTGCTATAAATTGTGTCTTGGGCCAGCCAACCCACAGAGCACAATAAATAAACAAATAAACAAACAAATACTGTGATTGTACACACACTTGCAGGTTGGATGTCCAGGTCCTGGTGTCCTGTGATGTTCGTCTCACCGCTCTGATCTGTAATCCAGACTTTAGGACACACACACACACACACACACACACACACACACACACACACACATTTGCACACACACACACAACTACACACACACATACACACACCTACACACACACATACACACACACATACACATTTACACACACACTCACACACACCTACACACACACAACACACAACACACACATAAACACACAAACACACAACTTACACACACACACACACTGCACACACACACACCTACACACCTACACACACACACACACACACACCACACCTACACACACACACACACACCTACACACACACACACACCACACACACTACACACCCACACACACACACACACACACAACACACACCACCAACACACACACACACACACACACACACACACACACACACACACACACCACACACACACCACACACACCACACACCTACACACACACAAAAAAAACACACACACACACACACTACACACACACATACACACACACACACACACACACCTACACACACTACACACACACACACCTACACACACACACACACACACACACCTACACACACACACACACACACACACACACACACACACACACACACACACACACACACCTACACAGACTTCAGGACCATTTTTAGGGATTATGGAGGACTGTGTTGGACTTGTTTTGAGGGATTGTGGAAGGTTCTCCCAGCGCTGCGTCTCGGTGCTCAGCTCGACTTTTTGTTTCCGTGTCCCTCCTTGGCTAAACATATATGTGTGTGTGTGTGTGTGTGTGTGTGTGTGTGTGAGAGAGACAGCATGCTGTACAGCCCTCTTCGGCCGTCCCGCAGTGTATCCGTAGCACTGACCCAGTAATACTAGCCATATTATTTTGAAGACATCGACTGGATGTTTCCTCAGCGCTTCTTCTTCTCCTCCATTTCATGAACGTATTCCGTCGCTCCCGGGGCGCGTGTGTGTGTGTGTCCGGAGCGCCACCTGTAGCCGCTTTCCTGTCACTTACGCGGTGTATATAAACCAAAAAATAAACCCCGGCGCACAGGTGTAACCTCTTTGTACCCGTAATGGATCAAACCTTAGTGTACTTAGTGCTCAAGAAGTGTTGGACTCTAATGTGTGTGGACACGTAACACTTTGTTGGACGTGAAATAAATGTGCAACACAACAACGTGGTGAGGGGTGTGTTTTTCTTTCTGTGTCTGAAAAGTCTCTTCTTTATGCATGGCAGTTTCACATTTTACTGTAGAAGACCAACAGCGCTCTCACTGGGGGACGTGTGGGACGTGGGGACGGGGACGGGGGGTCGGACTGGGCAGAGGCCTGTTCCTTGGGTCCTCTTACTCAGGAATGGGTTTCAAGAGCTGGAGTTTAGTGCTTGTTAAGGCCTTGACTCTTAAGTATGCAAGTTCTAATCCCAGCCATACCAAGATGGGCCCCTGAGCAAGGCCCTTAACCCTGCCTTGTTGTGTGAATGAGATAGTTGACAGACAACTTGGTGGAGCTGGACCTTGAACCTTCATGTCCAAAGTCTCATGCATGAACCTCCTCGTTTTCCATCTCCATCAGGTCTCACTGGATTCCCAAGAAGTTTAGGATCGCAGGCTCAAATCCCACCACCACCATCAGCACTAGTGGGCCCTTGACCAAGGCCCTTAACCCTACTGAGTTGTGTGAATGTGATAATAATGAGATGGGGAGGTGGTAGCTCAGTGGTTAAGGCATTGGCCTCTGAACCAGAATGTCGCAGGTTCAAGTCCCACCACTACCACCATCACCATCACAAAGATGCCACTAGTGGGCCCTTGTGCAAGGCCCTTAACCCTGCTGAGTTGTGTGAATGAGATAATAATGAAATAGGGAGGTGGTAGCTCAGTGGTTAAGGCATTGTCCTCGGAACCAGAAGGTTCAAGTGCCACCACCACCAAGCTGCCACTAGTGGGCCCTCGAGCAAGGCCCTCAGTTGTAAGTCTGCCAAATGCCATAAAATCAATACAGAAAGGTTTGTAGACACCTCAGGACCTCGCATGGGGAACAGAAACATGGATAGGAGAAGGATGAAGATGGTCATGACATTCAGACACGAAACCCAAAGGGAAATATCATTATCCCTCTCTTTTTGCTTTTTTTCTCCCCCTTCCACTCTTTCTTTCTCTCCTTCCTCCTTCTTCCCCGTTCATCTCTCTCTCTTTGCTCCATTTATTGCTCTCTTTCTATGTATCCCCTTCTCCCTCTTTACATCCATCTGTCCATCGCTTTTCCACCATCCCTCGCTCTTTCTTTTCCCCTCACTCTTTCACCTCTTACTTTTCTCTCTCCTTCTCCTACTCTCTTTCTTTCTCTTTCTTTCCTTCCCCTTCTCTCCCCTCTCTCCATTTCCCGCTCTACTTCTATCTCTTACACTCCATTCTCTCCTCTTCCTCCCTCCCTCCCTACAGAGGCTCAGGTATCATTTGTGAAAGAGAGGGCTGGCTGGATGAACGGATAGATAGATGGAGGGATAGAGGGAGGAGGGGTGTAGTGGTGTACAGTGGAGTACACAGAGCTGCACACACACACTCCACAAGCTTCAGCCCTGAGATGTTACACAAGGTGATCCAGGCGGCGCGCGAGGGCAATGTGGAGGCCCTGAGGGCCCTGCAGGAGTCCGGAGATCTGACCCCGGCCATCAGGGACCCTCAGGGGGCGACGCCGGTGCATCACGCGGCGCGAGCGGGGCAGATGGAGTGTATGCACTTCCTGGTGAGAGACGCCAACTTCAGCGGGAACGCACGTGCCAGGAACGGAGCCACGGCCGCCCACGATGCTGCTGCCACCGGGCACGTGCACGAGCTGCAATGGCTTCTGGGAAACACTGAGTGCAGTCTGGAGGTGAGGCACACACACACACACACACACACACACACACACACACACACACACACACACACTGTACTGTAGAACTGTAGGTGTTCCAGGGAGGAATGATGTAATAATAAAGAACTACAGTCAATAATAATAATAATAATAATAATAATAAATTAATGTAAATGAATATATATTACTGTGCGTGTGTTGTGTATGTTTGTGTGTA
>JACRUU010000026.1:17842990-17887990 GCA_030449085.1 Kryptopterus vitreolus
ATGTTCATATATATATATATATATATATATATATATATATATATATGTGTGTGGGTGTGTGTGTGTGTATGTGTAGGATCAGGATGGTGAAGGAGCTACAGCTCTACACTTGGCAGCTCGGTTTGGTCGTGCTGAGGCTCTGCACTGGCTCTTGACTGCAGGGGGCAGCACTGAGCTCCAGACCCACTGTGGAGCACTGCCAGTCCACTATGCTGCTGCAAGTGGGGACCTGACCTGCCTCAAACTGCTTATGACCCACTCTCCATGGTAAACACACACACACACACACACACACACACACACACACATGGCTACAGTATCGCAAAACAATTGAATATACACACCTACCATTCATCCAGCTTGGGCTCAGGTTTCATACAGTGACAGAGCAAGTTTGTGTGTGTGTGTGTGTGTGTGTGTGTGTGTGTGTGTGTGTGTGCAGCAGGTGTGGATGGCACTCTGAACCTTCTCATTAGTGATGGAATAGAGGTAGAGGTTCAGAGTGCTGAAGGAGGAACATATGCTGAACGGTTGCTCATGGATCAGCAGTCAATAATTCATCAGGAGCTTCTTATCTACCATATGTTCCTCCTCCATCCTCCTTATCCTCTCCACACACACACACATACACACACACACACACACACACACACAGTTCAGAATTGATGGCTGGTGTGGTTTTGCCCCAAATGTTAGGCTAATAGTTATGGTAGAGTTTGGTGTTAGGGGTAATAGTTATGGTAGAGTTTGGTGTTAGGGGTAATAGTTATGGTAGGGTTTGGTGTTAGGGGGTAATAGTTATGGTAAGGTTTGGTGTTAGGGGGTAATAGTTATGGTAGAGGTTTGGTGTTAGGGTAATAGTTATGGTAGAGTTTGGTGTTAGGGTAATAGTTATGGTAGAGTTTGGTGTTAGGGGTAATAGTTATGGTAGAGTTTGGTGTTAGGGGTAATAGTTATGGTAGAGTTTGGTGTTAGGGTAATAGTTATGGTAGGTAGTGGTAGTAGGTTTGGTGTTAGGGTAATAGTTATGGTAAGGTTTGGTGTTAGGGGGTAATAGTTATGGTAGGGTTTGGTGTTAGGGGGTAATAGTTATGGTAGGGTTTGGTGTTAGGGTAATAGGTATGGTTAGTTTAGGGGGTAGTAGAGTTTGGTGTTAGGGGGTAATAGTTATGGTAGGTCCTAGTTTGGTGTTAGTTTGGGGGGTAATAGTTATGGTAGGGTTTGGTGTTAGGGGTAATAGTTATGGTAGAGTTTGGTGTTAGGGGTAATAGTTATGGTAGAGTTTGGTGTTAGGGTAATAGTTATGGTAGAGTTTGGTGTTAGGGGTAATAGTTATGGTAGAGTTTGGTGTTAGGGGGTAATAGTTATGGTAGAGTTTGGTGTTAGGGTAATAGTTATGGTAGAGTTTGGTGTTAGGGGGTAATAGTTATGGTAGAGTTTGGTGTTAGGGGGTAGGGGGTATAGTTATGGTTAGTTCGGGGTCCTCGTTTTGGTAGGGGGTGGTAGAGTTTGGTGTTAGGGGGTAATAGTTATGGTAGAGGTTTGGTGTTAGGGGGTAATAGTTATGGTAAGGGTTTGGTGTTAGGGGGTAATAGTTATGGTAAGGGTTTGGTGTTAGGGGGTAATAGTTATGGTAGGGTTTGGTGTTAGGGGGTAATAGTTATGGTAGGGTTTGGTGTTAGGGGGTAATAGTTATGGTAGGGTTTGGTGTTAGGGGGTAATAGTTATGGTAGAGTTTGGTGTTAGGGGGTAATAGTTATGGTAAGGTTTGGTGTTAGGGGTAATAGTTATGGTAGAGTTTGGTGTTAGGGGGTAATAGTTATGGTAGAGGTTTGGTGTTAGGGTAATAGTTATGGTAGAGTTTTGGTGTTAGGGGGTAATAGTTATGGTAGGGTTTGGTGTTAGGGGGTAATAGTTATGGTAATGGGTTGGGTTTGGTGTTAGGGTAGGGGGTAATAGTAGTATGGGTAGAGTTTGGTGTTATTGTTGGGGTAATAGTTATGGTAGAGTTTGGTGTTAGGGGTAATAGTTATGGTAGAGTTTGGTGTTAGGGTAATAGTTATGGTAGAGTTTGGTGTTAGGGGGTAATAGTTATGGTAGGGTTTGGTGTTAGGGGGTAATAGTTATGGTAGGGTTTGGTGTTAGGGGGTAATAGTTATGGTAGGGTTTGGTGTTAGGGGGTAATAGTTATGGTAGGGTTTGGTGTTAGGGGGGTAATAGTTATGGTAGGGTTTGGTGTTAGGGGGTAATAGTTATGGTTGGGTTTGGTGTTAGGGGGTAATAGTTATGGTAGGGTTTGGTGTTAGGGGGTAATAGTTATGGTAGAGTTTGGTGTTAGGGGGTAATAGTTATGGTAGAGTTTGGTGTTAGGGGGTGATAGTTATGGTAGGGTTTGGTGTTAGGGGTAATAGTTATGGTAGAGTTTATGGTTATTGTTATGGTAGAGATTGGTGTTAGGGTAATAGTTATGATAGGGTTTGGTGTTAGGGGGGTAATAGTTATGGTATGGATCTGGCTGGGGTAGTGACTAAGGTAGGGATGGGGTTAGGGTAACAAAAGATAGGGGTTTGGGTGGGGGAAATGGTTATGTTAGGGAAGGGTGGGAAAAATATTTGGCTCAGCGGCCACGTTGACAGATGGGCTGGAACCCCTCCAATGGCGGGGGGGGGGGGGGGGGGTGCCGTGTCTCGAATCGTTGCCGAGGGAGCGGGGGTTCTGGTTCAAGCTTGATTTGGACAGCTTTTTGACCTGACACTTTCTTTCCCTCATACTCACCCACACCACCCACAGTCTCCCGGTTCAGGATGCCTTCTCCTCCGATATCCGCCTGCGCCCACTCGTGGACCGACATGCTTTCATCCGGCGTCCACCTGCCTCGCTCAGTGATCAGCACCCTTTCTTCCTCAAGCGCCCGCTCGAGTCTCCTTGTGGCCGCCACATGCCCTTTCCTCAATGTCCTCTCAAATCCACTTGCTGACCGGCATGCATGTCTTTCCCTTTCTACAACCTTTCCCCTTCACTCTCCGCTTGGTGGTGCTCTCCCAGGGGGTGTTGTCTCCCGCCTATTTATTAGCCTCGCCAGACTGATACAGAGCCCACTGATTACTCATTGTGTAATAGTTATGGTAGGGGTTAGGGTGGAGTAGTGGTTATGCTAGGGGGTAGTGGATATTTTAAGGGTTAGGGCAGACATAGCGAATATCAGTACAGATTTGTCCAAGTGAAAGTAAAGCTGCAAACCAGAACCCCCACTCCGTCAGCAACGATTAGAGACACGGCAAGCGGAAGATGAATCCAACCCCCCACCCTCAGTCACCCACACCTACACTACAAGTGCACCCCCTCGCAATCCTACCTGCATCTGCCCACCCCCCCCAACCCCTCGCCAACAGCAAATCGGCAAATAATATGCGCACATGGTATACTCCAGCATACTCGCATTATGGCAGGATACCTGAACCTGTACCGAGGGGTTCCTGGCCTGTCCACAAAAAAGTCAATGTGGCCCCCAAGCCAAAAGGTTTGAGTTAGGGTGAGATACGGGGTAGAGACAAGGTTCTGGGGTTAAGGAAAATGGGGTAAAGCAGAACACAGTCACATCTCCGCAATGTTCCTTACAGGTGTGTGGACCATCAGATGCACACCGGTGCAACTCCCCTTTACCTGGCCTGTCAAGAGGGGCATCTGCATGTGTTGGAATTTCTAGTGAAGGATTGTGGTGCGAACGTCCATTTGCAGGCGTGTGATGGGATGAGTGCCCTCCATGCTGCTGCCCAAATGGGTCACCATGCGCTGGTGGTCTGGCTGGTGAGGAGAAATGCTGAACGTTGAAACGTGCTTTTATTTGCTATAATTGTTCAACACCACTACAGTACACATTTGAGGTGTCCCTCACATGCAGGTCTCCAGCGTACAGACTGATACTAGATGGTGTTTGTGCTTCTCAGGCATCATTCACCGATGTGGATTTGTCATGTCAGGATGCAAACGGAGCCACAGCTCTGCACTTTGCTGCCAGTGAGGGACACCATCGCATCCTGGAGCGTCTGCTCCTCATGGACGCCAAGATCCTGAGAGACCACTGGGGCGGGACCCCGCTCCACGATGCTGCTGAGAACGGAGAACTCCAGGTGCATATCAGTATCAGTAACACTCAAAAGGATGAGTTTTATACACTAAACCCCACCCCTCAGTCAGATCTTCACCAATCAGAATGTTGTATGCAAGTCACATGACATAGGGTTGGGTATGAGTGACATGATGTTGTATCAGTGCTGTAGGATCCTGATGGAACATGGAGTCAGTATCCTGGACAGAGATGTGGATGGATTCAGTGCAGTGGATCTGGCAGAATATAACGGCCACTGGGAGTGTGCAGCTTTACTCCAATCAACTCAGGTACAACACAACCTATGTCTGTGTGTGTGTGTGTGTGTGTGTGTGTGTGTGTGTGTGTGTGTGTGTGAATATGATGTATATTGTTTGTGTGTGCATATCTCTGTGTGGTTATGTATGTGTATGCATGTGTGTCTATGTATATCTCTGTGTATCTTTGGGTGTGTATTTTTTGTTTTTGTGTTTCAATATATGTGTGTGGGGACACGGTGGCTTAGTGGTTAACACGTTCGCCTCACACCGCCAGGGTCCGGGTTCGATTCCCGTCTCGGCCATGTGTGTGTGGAGTTTGTGCATGTTCTCCCCGTGCCTCAGGGGGTTTTTCCTCCGGGTTCTCCGGTTTCCTCCCCCGGTCCAAAAACATGCACGGTAGGTTGATTGGCACCTTGGAAAATTGTCCCTAGTGTATGAATGTGTAAGTGTGTGTGTGTGTGTGTGTGTGTGTGTGTGTGAATGAAACCCACACTACATTGTTATATTATATATAAGGCGTCCCCAGCCCTCAGACCCCCGTTATTTTTCTTTCACTAGTCTTCTGAATCTTTCTGGAACGACTGATTCCGCCCTCGCCTCACTATCGCAGTTTGTTCACAGACAAGTTTCTTGCATGGTTACTGGGATAAAAATGCATGGGGACCCCGAACTGTGAAAAGCGGCAGTGACTCCACACTGCCACCTGCTGGACAAACAGAGCACATCTCCCCATAAACACCCTGATCTTACAGGAATAATGTTTTAATGCAAAGAGTAACAGGAGAACTGTGTGTGTGTGTGTGTGTGTGCGTGTGTGTAAGTGTGTGTGTGTGTAGTCAGGTACTGGTGGAGGTGAGATGGTGAGGAAGACTGTGGTGCAGTCTGTGATGGTCATGATGGTCAGTAGGGCTGAAATCAGAGAGTTGATGTTACTGAATATCTCAAGAACTTTGAGGATGAATTTGAACTGTAATTATATCATGGCATTATGACATTGACATTATGAATCATAACTTTAACATTATAACAGTATGCCATTATGGCATTATGACTTTATGACATTGACAATGTGACACTAACATTATAACAGTATGGCATTATAACATTGACAACATTATGAAACTGTAACATTGTAGTAGAATGACATTATAACACTGACATTATAATATTGACAGTATCACACGGTGACAGTATAACAGTATGACATTATAACAATGACATTCTGCAACATTATAACTGTAAAATTACAACAGCATGACATTATAACATTGGCACCATTATGGCATTATGACATTATAAAATTTACATTATAACACTGTAACATTATAACAGTATGCCATTATGATATTGACATAACATTATGGCATTTTGACATTATAACATTGACATTTTGACACTAACATTATAACAGTATGGCATTATAACATTGACAACTTTATGGCATTATGACATTATAACACTGACATTATAATATTGACAGTATCACACTGTGACAGTATAACAGTATGACATTATAACAATGACATTATGCAACATTAACTGTAAAATTACAACAGTATGACATTATAACATTGACGCCATTATGGCATTATGACATTATAACACTGACATTACGACACTGTAACATTATAACAGAATGACATTATAACAATGACATAGAATTATGGCATTATGACTTTATAACATTGGCATTATGACACTAACATTATAACAGCATGACATTATAACATTGACATAATATTATGGCATTATGACATTATAACACTGACATTACGTCACTGTAACATTATAACAGAATAGCATTATAACACTGACATAACATTATGGCATTATGACATTATAACACTGACATTACTACACTGTAACATTAAAACAGAATGACATTATAACACTGACATAGCATTATGGCATTATGACTTTATAACATTGGCATTATGACACTAACATTATAACAGCATGACATTATAACATTGCCAACATTATGACATAACATTATAAATCTTCCAAATCCCTTGCAAAGCAGATCTTCATGGAGCTCATTTTGGGCACTTTGTGTCATGCTGGAACCATGTTTTCACGTTCACATCTTTCTTGGCCTTCCATCTGCATCCATTTTTCACTTCCTGGACATTTTGGGATAGAAATTTCTCAATACCACTTGTTGGAAAAATCTCCCTCGGTAAACGCCGATGTGGGATACGCTGCACTCTAGTGGCGGGATGGTGTCACTTTGCAGGTAACGCAGTCAGGTGCATTGTGGGGGATGTAGTTTTTTTCCGCCTTATTTGAAGACACTCTTGCAGGCCACACAAAATGACACTCAGCCTTGAGTTTGACTCGTGTGCTTTGGAATATAATATTTCCATTTTTATATACAGTATATACAGATGCAGCCCTTTGGACAAACTTTCTCAGCATCATCTTGATGTGGTTCATGCCTGTGATGTTGGCAGATGTTTTTGTGAGTAGAAGAATATGCCAGACCCAGTTTACACACAGGACGTGGACTGAAAAACGCTCAGCATGTGTCCAAGAAGGATTAGAGCGGGCCTGTCATGTCGTATAGCTATTGTCGTATTGTTATAATAAAATAAATATTACAGCAGGATTCGTGGTGAGTCATTAGTAACTTTAAGAGCAGATCTATGGAGGTGGGTAAGGTCTCTGGACCAGAAGATCACAGGTTCAAACCCCACCACCACCAAGCTACCACTAGTGGGCCCTTGAGCAAGGCCCTTAACCCTCAATTGTAAGTCGCTCTGGATAAGGGCATCTGCTAAATGCCATAAATGTAAATCTATAAAAGGTCTATTTGGCCGTAATCCCATTAAATACAAGAAAAAATTGCCCTTCATTATGATCCACCTGAAAAGTCACATGACTCTAAGAATGTACAGTAGCTGGAGTGGAAAACTAGCCTCCATCACTCCGGGCTCGTCACCAGCGACAGCGATGCACATTAAAAGTAGATCATGTGTAATGATAAGAACCCGGAGGAACAGTTAGTGCTCAGCCTGTCTGGTGGATATCGGCTATCATCTCTCCGTCTCCGCAGCTGTGGAGAAGAAGAAATGTCATTCGAGCTCATGTGTTTCAGGTTTCAGAGCCTCACACATCTGCCAGATTGCCATTCTCCCTCCAGAGCAATCCATCAGGATGATGGCAGGTCGCTGTATCGTGACCTCTCGTTTAGATTGTGATTTGGTTCTTGTTTACACCCCGGAGATCCCTCGCTTCAGGCGTTCCAGGAGCGCCTGTGGTGAATGATGGAGGCTCGGGAGGACCTGCGAGGAGACGCTATAGAAGCAGAACGCTTTGCTTCTTTCTCCTGGAGACGTTATGTTTTCAATTCAAATTCCAATTTTATTTGTCACTTACACGTACATACACAATACCACATGCAGTGAAATGCTTTTTTACGACCATCCAACATGTAAACGTAACGGAAAGAAAGAGAAAATAGAAAGAGTGCAGGCATTATCAATAAATGTAGATAAAAATAGAAATAAAATAAAAGTAGAATAAACATAAGAT
The DNA here is from genome assembly GCA_030449085.1 of Kryptopterus vitreolus. Lineage (NCBI taxonomy): Eukaryota > Metazoa > Chordata > Actinopteri > Siluriformes > Siluridae > Kryptopterus > Kryptopterus vitreolus. The sequence continues at coordinate 17,850,893 of JACRUU010000026.1, forward strand.
ATCTTTATTTAAAAAATGCATAAAGTGTAAAGTCTCCAGTGTAAAGTGACCGGTGTAAAGTGGCCAGTGAAAAGTGATCAGTGTAAAGTGTCCGGTGTAAAGTGTCCAGGGGAAAGTGTCCAATATAAAGTGTCCAGTGTAAAGTGATCAGTGTAAAGTGTCCAATGGAAAGTGATCAGTGTAAAGTGTCCAGTGTAAATGTCCAGTTGTCCAGTGTAAATGTCCAGTGTAAAGTATCCAGTGGTTTAAAGTGTACCAGTGTCCAGTGTAAAGTGTCCAATGTGTAAAGTGTCCAGTGTAAAGTGTCCAGTGTAAAGTGTCCAGTGTAAAAGTGTGTGTAAAGTGTCCAGTGTAAAGTGTCCAGTGTAAAGTGTCCAGTGTAAAGTGTCCAGAGTAAAGTGTCCAGTGGAAAGTGATCAGTGTAAAGTGTACAGTGGAAAGTGTCCAGTGCAAAGTGTCCAGTGTAAAGTGTCCAGTGTAAAGTGTCCAGTGTAAAGTGTCCAGTGTAAAGTGTCCAGTGTAAAGTGTCCAGTATAAAGTGTCCAGAGTAAAGTGCCCAGTGGAAAAGTGCAAAAAGTGTAAATCCAGTGGTAAAGTGTCCAGTGTAAAGTATCCAGTGTAAAGTGTCCAGTGTAAAGTGATCAGTGTAAAGTGTCCAGTGTAAAGTGTCCAGTGTAAAGTGATCAGTGTAAAGTATCCAGGGTAAAGTGACCAGTGTAAACTGTCCAGTGTAAAGTGTCCAGTATAAAATGTCCAGAGTAAAGTGACCAGTGTAAAATGTAACCAGTGTAAAGTGTAAATCCAGTGTAAAGTGTGCCCAAATCGTGTAAAGTGCCCAGTGTAAAGTGATCAGTGTAAAGTGTCCGGTGTAAAGTGTCCAGTAAACGGTGATTGGTGTGTCCAGTGTAAAGTGATCAGTGTAAAGTGATCAATGTAAATTGTCCAGTATAAAGTGTCGTATAAAGTGTCCGCTGTAAAGTGTCCAGTGTAAAGTGTCCCTGTAAAGTGTCCACTGTAAAGTGACCAGTGTAAAGTGACCTGTAAAGTGCCCAGTGTAAAGTGTCCAGTGTAAAGTGTCAATGTAAAGTGCAGTGTAAAGTGTCCAGTATAAAGTGTCCACTGTAAAGTGTCCAGTGTAAAGTGTAAAGTGTCCAGTGTAAAGTGACCAGTGTAAAGTGTCCAGTGTAAAGTGTCCAGTATAAAGTGTCCAAAGTAAAGTGTCCAATGTATAGTGTCCAGTATAAAGTGTCCAGTGTAAAGTGACCAGTGTAAAGTGTAAGTGTCAGTGTAAACTGTAAACCAGTGTAAAAGTGCCCAGTGTAAAGTGACCAGTGTAAAGTGTCCAGAGTAAAGTGTCCAGTGTAAAGTGTCCAGTGTAAAGTGTCCAGTGTAAAGTGATTCAATTCAATTTTATTTATAAAGCACTTTTTAACAATTGTGTCATCGTCCTCAAAGCAGCTTTACATAATACTAATGTGTGAAAAGTGGAAATCAGTTTAGCACTAATTGTTTCTTGTTGAGCCGAAGCGATGGTGACGAGGAAAAACTCCCTGAGAACAGGAAGAAACCTTGAGAGGAACCCGACTCAACAGAGAACCTCATTCCTCATTTGGGTTGTTAGTGTTTGTGTGTGGTTGAGGATGTTTATTGTGGAGTGTATTTAATCAATTTGAAGCATCATCAACCAGGGGCGGAGTCACCATGAGGTTCTGACAGGAACAGAGTGCAGAGGGGGTCTGGGTCACTGACAGCTCAGCAGTGGGACATGTAAACTCACGGAGAGAGAGAGAGAGAGAGAGATGAAAATAGAGAGAGAGAGAAAGAGAGAAAGAAGGAGAGAAATGAGTGGTTAGTCACAGTCATGGTTGAAGTATAGGAGTGTGTATATTTAGTGTCGAGTGCAGACGTGGATTCCGACAGGATTAACTATAACAGCATATCTAAAAGGAGAAAAAGTGATCAGTGTAAAGTGATCAGTGTAAAGTGTCCAGTGTAAAGTGATCAGTGTAAAGTGATCAGTGTAAAGTGTCCAGTATAAAGTGTCCGCTGTAAAGTGTCCAGTATAAAGTGCCCGCTGTAAAGTGTCCAGTTTAAAGTGTCAGTGTAAAGTGTCCAGTATAAAGTGTCCAAAGTAAAGTAAAGTGACCAGTGTACGGTGATCAGTGTAAAGTGTCAAGTGTCAGTGTAAAGTGTCCAGTGTAAAGTGTCCAGTGTAAAGTGTCCCATGTAAAGTGTCCAGTGTAAAGTGAAAGTCAGTGTAAAGTGACCAGTGTAAAGTGACCAGTGTAAAGTATGTGTAAAGTGTCCAGTGTAAAGTGTCCAGTGTAAAGTGTTCAGTGTAAAGTGTCAGAGTGTGACCAGTGTAAAGTGTAAAGTGTCAGTGTAAAGTGTCCAGTGTAAAGTGTCCAGTGTAAAGTGTCCAGTGTAAAGTGTCCAGTGTAAAGTGATCAGTGTAAAGTGTCCAGTGTAAAGTGTCCGCTGTAAAGTGTCCAGTGTAAAGTGACCAGTGTAAAGTGTCCAGTATAAAGTGTCCAAAGTAAAGTGTCCAATGTATAGTGTCCAGTATAAAGTGACCAGTGTAAAGTGACCAGTGTAAAGTGACCAGTGTAAAGTGACCAGTGTAAAGTATCCGGTGTAAAGAAACATTTCTTTCTAAACATTATTAGAAACATTATAGACACCAAGCACATACTTGACTCTGGCTGCTTTTGGACGTTCTTTGATGTCAATATCAATGAAAGCATGGGAGGTGTCCACTGTTTTAACAGTCAATAGCCATGTGATATATCACACAGCTTGTATGTTCTGTTTGCCCCAGACACTTTTAAAGAACGTTTGGTGGTGAAGCAGTTTTTTTGAAAAACTTCATTACGTCGTTAGAGATACGCTGGCTTTAATATTATACAGAGCGGAGGGGGCGGAGTTTGGTGCGTATGAACGTCCTGTCGCTGTAAATCCATATTTCATGTCTTGCTACTGTCTACTTGATCTTCTTCTGTTTCCCCACTGGATCTTTTATCCTGCACAAAGACACTTGGTTTGTTTGTTTGTTTATGTTGTTTATCTCAGGGGTTTCAGTTTAGCGGTAATGTATTATGTATTAGCGGCGCCTTTAAGAAGGTAGCATATGGAGGTGAGTCATGTGACCGAGGCAAGAGCGAGTCATAGACGGATGTGGCGTAGAAAATCCCGTCAAAATAAAACATCGTCCAGGATCAGAGAATAAATAAAAGGTAAATAATGTTAGTTGTGTATTGTTTCTGTGAGGGCCACGGTGCGGGGGTTGGAAATCACTGCTGTACTGAAGTATTTCCATTTGACTCACTACATTTCAGATTAAACCTTTTTGTTCAACTAAATTCTGCTAAATCAGGCGTTGCTTTTTATTCGTGTGGATAAAAACTGGTGAAACTTGCAGCAAGTTTTCAGTCACGGTCGGGGGCGGAGCGCTCTGCCTACAACTTGTTTTGATTGTTGTTGTTGTTGTTGATTTTGATTTAAGTATTATGGGTTCTGTCGAAAAGGCGAGATCCTCGATACAGGCGGCCGAAATGAGCTTCCTTCGCAGGGTGGCTGGGCGTTAACTTAAAGATAGGGTGCGACGTTCAGTCACTCATGAGGAGCTCAGAGTAGATTCGCTGTTCCTCCACATCGAGAGGGGATAGCTGGCGTGGCTCGGGCATCTATGCCTCCTGGGCGCCTTCCAGGAGAAATGTTTCGGGCATGTCCCACATGGAAGAGGCCTCTGGGAAGACCCAGAACACGTTGGAGGGACTATGTCTCTCGACTGTCCTGGGAACGCCACGGTGTCCCCCCGGGGGAGCTAGAGGAAGTGGCTGGAGAGAGGGATAGTCTGGGCATCTCTGCTTAGACTATTGCCCCCGGGACCCGGTCCCGGATAAGCGGTAGAAGATGGAGATGGAGATGTAATGGGTTCTGTTTCTGGTTTCCAAGCCTGAGATCATTATCACTCTCTCCAGGTAATACCTCACCACAATGTGTAGTTACTAATGGTTTATTGCACTTTCAACTTTTCACGACGACCACCATCAAACTGTATGATAAACAAAAATACAAACATAAAAACTGAACCAATGACGTAAAAGAAAGCAACAAAAGAAAAGTGTCCAGTGTAAAGTGACTGGTGTAAATTCCGAATTCCGAACCCGGGGCCAAAAAGCGGGAATTTTTTCCCATAGAAAATAAATGGGGTTGAAATTTCGTGCCTCACAGTTCAGCCTGTGAGCGTCCAACATGCACATATGGCAAATCCACTCGTAGGGGGTCCGGAGTGGATCACGATCATATACCTCCCGAATCCCACACACGTTCGGAATTTTGGCAAATCCGCAACATTCCGGCCCCATAGAGAATGAATGGGGAAATTTGACGCTCCGCTATCCGGCCCCGTGTTCGCCCGACATGCACATTTGACATATCCACTCATAGGTGAAATGGAGTAGGTCATGGAAATATGACTGCTGTATGGCGTCACATGGCAGAAAATGTGAAAAATCTGCAAAGCTTCGAAACTCAGAAACAGGGTCATGTGACATGTCTAAACGTCCGGCACATCGTCAGGAGTCGGATGCTGGATAACTTGATATCATGTGCATCACGGGCCCCGCCCCCTCCCAAAAAAACCCGCCCAAAATGGACGTTTTTGGTGTCTAAACACTCGTCTCTCCGAACGAGCTTGCATTTCGAAGTCAACGCTAAATATTAAATGGACCAGGCTATAAGGGGGTCGCACCCGGAGCTGCGGTTTGCATTTTCTTCAGGAAATGTCCCATGTCCCATGTTTATTATTATTGTAACCATGTGCAGATAAATTCAAAATGTGAATTTGAATTTAAAGTTAGTTATTTATTTATTTTAAAAAAATTGTTTTGCATTACGTTCTAGCTTTAATAACCTCCGGCCATAACGCTCCACTGCACACTGCACACGCATTCAATTACACTGCATGTGTATGTTGTTGTAGTTTAGGTTTTCACCCCCTCTGTGCTCGGGGCCTTGCTGTGTACATATTGCACCGTACATCCTATACATGGTCATCAGACCCCTCATGATTTTAAGAAACGGCAGGACACTCAACCCGGCACATTTAATTATTCAATAACGCCTCGCTGCGAAGAACCTTCTCATAACAGAGCACAGATACGTTCAGACACTGATGCGCTAATCAGGACATTGCTGAACCGGAGCTCTACGGGCTTCCCAGCGCCGGAGTCCAGCTGCACCGTCAAGAGCTTTACTGCAGGGTAGGACTGGAATTATTAAAGCTTTTATACTTATATTTACATTCAACATGCAAATCTTAATTATTAAATTAACTGCAATTACACAGCGTCTAAATGCTATCAAGTATAAATATGCAATGTAGCGCATATTTATTATAGAATACTACCTGGAAACCCATCATAAATGTAAATTAGACGACTGTATGATTGTTGATTTAGCGATTGTGCAAAGTAACAAATACTGACACAAGCAAACGTATATAAACAGAATCTGAAAATCCTAAAATGATATATTTTTACTGCTTAAGTTAAAATACCAATATGGCTTATAGAGTATCCGATTCGAGCAGTATTTCAGTGATCGACTCGTACGGAACGTGGACTCAAAGACGCACAAGTCTTCGATACCGAGTCACGTGATGGTGAAAAACCCGAACGCATTTGTGATTTGTGAGGTTTTATTTCCTAAAAATGACAGATCCGGTTGTACACCTCATGAACACATTATAACCATCAAGAAAACGTCCAGAATGAAAGAAAGATCAAACATTGACTTTGGCGTCAAGAAATAAATGTTGACGGCGATCTCACTTCTTCTGCAAAATAAATAAGAGACAAAAATTGGAAACGTTCATTACCTTTTTAAAATCTTATGCTGAGTAAAATTACATAGTGGATAAAAACACTTCTTAAATACAGCAATAAAATATTCATTCATTCATTCGTCTTCTAGCGCTTTATCCGATCTTCCCTCGGGTCACGGGGAGTCTGTGTCTAGCTCACGCGTCTATGGGCATTAAGGCAGGATACACCCTGGATGGAATGCCAACCCATCACACACACACACACACACACACACACACACACATTCATACACTAGGGACAATTTTCCAAGGTGCCAATCAACCTACCGTGCATGTTTTTGGACCGAGGGAGGAAACCGGAGAACCCGGAGAAAAACCCCCTGAGGCACGAGGAGAACATGCACAAACTCCACACACACATGGCTGAGACGGGAATCAAACCCGGATCCTGGTGGTGTGAGGCGAACGTGCTAAACACTAAACCCCCGTGCCCCATAGCAATAAAATATATTTACTGAAATACTTTACACCACAAGTATTATTAGTCAAACCAAACACAACACGGAGCATGAAGGCAAAATATTCTTGATTTGCGGCGCATCAGCAAACAAATGTTTAGTGATTAAAAATGGTAAAGTTTCTGTAAAATAAATAATGTTTTAAATATTTCAATGATATTATAATCTGTAAAAAGTGCTAGTTTAGTGATTAAGGGTTACTGGTTGGAAAATTGTGCCCCATTGTTGTCAAGCTGCTACTCTTGGGGCCCTTAAGCACGGCCCTTCCTTTCCTGTGCTGTAGGGGTGCTGTATCATGGCGGACCCTGCACTCTTCCGTGTGTAATTTATGTCTGTTTAATTCATCATTTTGCTTCTTGTTTTTGTGTTCCTGTATCCGCTGCTTCAGTTCATTTCTAGATTTTGTATTTTTGTTTTTTTTTCTCATTGCCATGTCCCTGGATTGCCATTTACAGATGTTAAATCGACGTTACTTTAACGTTGTTAAAACGTCAAACTGCATTCGCATTCTTTTTCGCTTCATTTTCAAGACGTGCTTCTGAACTGTTTTCTGATTGGTCCATTGACAATTACAATAAGACACAAAAATGCCGCCTGGTTTAAAGAAAAATAGCATTAAACTTGTGGCAACTTGAAATATGAATTCACAGTTTATATGTCGTGTCATGCTGTAGTTTTATGAAGCAGACGACTGTTTTCGTCCTCCGGAGATCATCTTAATAGAAGAGGAAAGGACACCGTTTGAGAGGGGAGGTCCTCATCCGAGCGTTCCTGGGCAGACTGCCAATCAGAGTCGTAACGCTGCTATGGAGGACAGCCAGGTGTTAAACTACAGACATGTATTAACTCTGCTTAAAAGGAGTCTTAACACATAATCTCTACATCCCCGTGTTTGTGCTTTACTCCTGGCAGGCGGTAAAGGAGGTTCCTCCACAGACTCGTCTCAAGCCGTCCAGCGCTGATTCGTCATCCATTCATTCCACAAGACCTGGAGTCAGCTCCATTCACCAGGTCCAAGTTGCATCAGCAGGTTAGAGATCTTTTACATTCAGGAGCATCACCATGCAGGGTATAGTCATATCCCACCTTACGTGCACCTTCTGACCACCACACCCTGATGTTTTTCTTTCCAGAACGACTTTCTCTGAAAGACACACTTGTTTTCAATGTTGTTGTATGCTGTAGCATAATTAAACAATTAATTAATTAGAGTATTCCCCAGTCACGGTGGTTTAGTGGTTAGCACGTTCGCCTCACACCGCCAGGGTCGGGGTTCGATTCCCGTCTCAGCCATGTGTGTGTGGAGTTTGTGCATGTTCTCCCCGTGCCTCAGGGGGTTTTTCTCCGGGTTCTCCGGTTTCCTCCCCCGGTCCAAAAGCATGCACGGTAGGTTGATTGGCACCTTGGAAAATTGTCCCTAGTGTATGAATGTGTGTGTGTGTGTGTGTGTGTGTGTGTACTGTGATGTGATGGCATTCCATCCAGGGTGTATCCTGCCTTAATGCCCATAGACGCCTGCGATAGACACAGACTCCCCGTGACCCGAGGGAAGATCGGATAAAGCGCTAGAAGATGAATGAATGAATGAGTGTTCCCCCTAATTAGTTGTAGCCCGCTATGGGATGTTGGAGCCCGCTAGGAATTGGTTGCCCTAACCAAGAAGTGTTAACACTGTAAATATTGAAAAAGTGGTAGCCCTCTAAGAATTGGGTTACTGAGAAAAAACGTGTAATAAAATTACAGTTTAATTACAGTTTAATAATACAGTTTACAGTTTACAAATAATAATAATAATAATAATAATAATAATAATAATAATAATGCATAACATTTATAGAGCACTTTTCTGGACACTCAAAGGGCTTTACATAATGACAGGGGGATCTCCTCCTCCTCATCCACCACTGATGTACGGCAGCCATAGTGCACCAGAACTCCCACCACACACCATTGCGTACTGGTGGAGAGGAGACAGAATGATGAAGCCCATTGGTAGATATGGTGGAATGTCAGGAGGCTGTGATGGTCAGAAGCCAATGGGAGAATTTGGCCATGATGTCGAGGACACGCCTCTACTCATTTTCCAAAGACATACTGGTATTTTTAATGACCACAGACAGTCAGGACCTCGGTTTAATGTCTAAAATCCCAAAGAACCCCAGCTAACAACCCCCTCTGACAAAAATTCCACCCTAACCCCCCGCATCTTCAACAATTTGTTTCCGATATGTGAACATTTTTTGACTCAGCATGATATTTTTATCAAGTGCCACCTAGTGGACGAATGAAAGTAATCACAAAGAAATCTTACTTTTATAAAGTCATTAAAAAAAAGTTACACGACTTTTGAATAGGATCATTTATAATCTGTAATCTATTACATTTCCAAAGTAACCTTCCCAACACAAAGGGGTAGATGAGTGGTTAGGTATGAGGATTAAATATATAAATATATAATATAATATAAACTATAAATGTTAATTTAATATAAATTATATATATTTATATATATATATATTATATATATATATATATATATATATCTATATATATCTATTATATATATCCTATCTAAATATATAATATTTAATCCATGGAGGCACGGTGGCACAGTGGTTAGCACGTTCGCCTCACACCGCCAGGGTCCGGGTTCGATTCCCGTCTCGGCCATGATGTGCGTGGTGTGGAGTTTTGTTTGCATGCCTTTTCTCCCCGTGCCTCAGGGGTTTTTTTTTCTCCGGGTTCTCCGGTTTCCTCCCCCGGTCCAAAAACATGCACGGCAGGTTGATTGGCACCTTGGAAAATTGTCCCTAGTGTATGAATGTGTGTGTGTGTGTGTGTGTGTGTGATGGGTTGGTATTCCATCCAGGGTGTATCCTGCCTTAATGCCCATAGACGCCTGAGATAGACACAGACTCCCCGTGACCCGAGGGAAGATCGGATAAAGCGCTAGAAGATGAATGAATGAATGAATGAATATTTAATCCAACCAATATCACCAAGCTGCCACCCTTGTGCCCCTGAGCATGGCTTTTAACCATCGGTGTGACTGTGGCATTGCTCCTGGGGCGTTCTGACCCCACCTTCCAAACATCAGATGGAATATGTGAAGAACTGTAACTGGAACCTCCTGAAACTGGCATGTTGACATTGGTGTCTGATCTCACTAATGCTCTAGTTAATGATGAATGAACACTAATCCCCACAGCCACACCTCGACATCTATTGAAAAACCTTCTCTGGCAAAAAAGATTGATCTTATTAAAGGTTTTTATTATCAATGGCAATGTTTTTTTTTTTGGAATGGGATTTTCAGTGTTTAGTTTAATTTGTTGCTTAATTACAGATATAAATTTTCCGACCACATGTCCTTGTGTTTGTTCGTGTAGTTGTATCAGCTATGAGAAAAGACCCGGAGGAAGGCGATGCACCGGCACCTCAGCTGAAGTCTGTTAGGGCCTGGAGACATGCGGGACTAACAGCAGTCTTCGCTGGTCATGTGGTAAATGTCTTTGTCGTCTTATCGTTTGAGGTTTGTTTTGAACAGAAGACAGATACATGGATTTTCTCCCCTGTGTTTTGGAAAGAAATCTGAAAGTGGAATAGTTGAACTTCCAGCAGAGGAGATAAATCTCGCTGATATCGATTCTCTGGTTCCTACACACGATCAGCATGGGAAGCCTATTGCAGAGTGGAAGAGGCAAGTGATGGTTCGTAAGCTTCAAGCAAGGCTTCAGGATGATGAAGACCAGTGGAGAAAAGTAGGTGTTGTCTCCAGTTCAGTGATACTATTTTCAATGTAAACCATGTTTTAAGACTCTAGGTTACTGACCGGATACACCCCCCCCCAGGGGTACAGTCTAATATCTGACCCTATCCTCTGACCTCTGATCCTCTTGTAGTTGACTGATTTCAATATCAGATTTACAAATGAAAGGGGCACGGTGCTTTAGTGGTTAGCACGTTCACCTCACACCGCCAGGGTCCCTAATGTATGAATGTGTGTGTGTGTGTGTGTGTGCACTGTGATGGATTGGCATTCCATCCAGGGTGTATCCTGCCTTAATGCCCATAGACGACTGAGATAGACACAGACTCCCCGTGACCCGAGGGAAGATCGGATAAAGCGCTAGAAGATGAATGAATGAATGATTTCAATATCAGATTTACAAATTACATTTCTGATAGGTGGGGCACGGTGGTTTAGCGGTTAACACGTCTGCCTCACACCGCCAGGGTCCGGGTTCGATTCCCGTCTCTGCCATGTGTGTGTGGAGTTTGTGCATGTTCTCCCCGTGTCTCAGGGGGTTTTTCTCAGGGTTCTCCGGTTTCCTCCCCCGGTCCAAAAACATGCACGGTAGGTTGATTAGGTAGGACACGGTAGGAAAATTGTCCCTAGTGTATGAATGTGTGTGTGTGTGTGTGTGTGTGTGTGTGTGTGTGTTTGTGTGTGTGTGTGTGTGATGGGTTGGCATTCCATCCAGGGTGTATCCTGCCTTAATGCCCATAGACGCCTGAGATAGACACAGACTCCCCGTGACACGAGAGAAGATCGGATAAAGCGCTAGAAGATGAATGAATGAAGATTTCTGATAGGTTGTCATTTGTTATTCTCTCCTTCCTGCCAGGACGACAATGATGGCTGGAGATTCTCCAGGGTTCACAATGCTATTTTGGGCCCGTTTGGTGAGCTTCTGACCGAGGACGATTTGGTCTACTTGGAGGGACAGATCGAGACCGTATCTCTAAAGAAAAAGTGTCAGGCCTACGAGCTGGAGTTAACACGCCTGGCCGAGCAACTCCAAACTCTCCTCCCTGCCCCCATCGTTAACATCACCGTCAACACTCAGTTCCAGCAGAAGCCGGAGGTGGTGGACACGCTTGAACTTCCGTTGTGGTGCAACCGCATCTCTGGCATCGTGAAGAGCATGTCCTTGCTCCTGAGCAACCTCTCAGACAAAAGCACAGATGATGGAATCTCCAAAATACCCAACAAAGAACTGGCGTCTGTCTTCTCGACCCAGACTGAAAGGCATAACGGCAAACGGGAGAAGGTGGAAATGGAGATCCAGCTGTCAGGGGTCTCTGTGAGGAATCTAAGGTCCACCTTTGAAGGTCAGATTGAGAACATCTATCCCTTTTCAGGGCTGTTAAACAACAAGCCAAAGCAGAATGCGTCACAAACAGAGGTTGTCCTTAATCAAGACATCAATTTGGTTAATGACCGCAGCCGAAATGTAAAACATATCACCAGCTCAGAACCAGCTAAGGTTCAGGAAACCACCAGCTTGCGCAAAGAACGAATCGTGGTCTTGTTTCTGGGCCACTGGAAAAAATCCGCCTATGCAATTTCAATGAGGGAGAAAATGAAACAAGAACTCGACACAACAAGATCCACTGAGATGTTCATCAATCCAGTGTCTCAGTCAACTGGTGGCTCCCTGTTTCAGCTCTACAGGCAAAGGACAACTATAGACAAAATGATCCGCAACTGGAGAGCCATCAATTCAGGGGTTCCCTCGCGCCAGATCCGGAACCTCCAGAGAAAGACGCTCATTTATTCCCCTGAGCACTTTCTCCCTCGAGTAAATGGTGCACCTCTGCCTTATGAAAGTTTAACCCTTGACTTGTTCATGTTAGGGTACTTCCACATCATGGAGCAGGACCTGCCCCCTGAAGAGCGCAAAATGAGACACCTGCTTTGCTTTGAGGTGTTTGACCACGTGGGCGATTTCCCATGGGAGACAGTACGAGATTTCCATCGAGCTGTCCTGAGAGATATAGAGGACGGGAAACGCCAATGGAAAGACGGCTTCACGGATATCAAGACCCGCTTCTTCGGAACAAAAACAAAGGTCCCAGCCAGAAGGTCTTTGAAGGACTCTGAGGCTAGGACAGTTCCTAGAGTCATGGTTGAGGATGTCCATGGGGCTGGTGAAAGCACAGACTTGTCATGCTTCACTAACGACGAAATCTGTAAATACATCGACCGTAGCTTCGTTTTCTGGAAGGAAAAAGAATCCGAGTTGTTTGACTTTGAACGTTAGTGTGTGATGAATGTTTCTCATTAATAACCCTCTCTGTCCATTTAAATAGGAACGTGTATTTATTTATACAGGTATCCAGTCAGCCAGTCCTGTTACAGCAGCACAATTTATACAATCATGTAAATTCACGTCACACGTCAGAGATCTCAGATGGTCTTGTGTGAATATTTTTGAAACGGATGATCTTCTGGACTTTACGTAGTTTTTACCTACCCATTTTGTGTGCCCTTGATTCCTTTGATACAAGGTGGTATCAAAAGGTTTGGAGACTAGATCTGTTTATAAGAATGTACCCTACTTATCCACGTTTTCACACCATCACCTTCGAAATAGTCCTCGTGCACAGCAATACGATCTCCTAGCGTTTCTCTGGAACGTGTCCCGGAAGTCTTCTTTTTTGAAGTACGGCGGTATCTCGCTGTACGTCGTTAATTCGTTCGTTAACCACACTGAATTATCCCATTTGTCTCCGGTCATGATCGGGGAAGTAATTAACGCGTTCCTCTAGACGGCGCTCCAGGCGAACGCGGCGGAAACTGACGGAAGCGACGTTTACCGATGTCAAATCCCCGACGAAACATCCGACGTTATCTGAAGGTGACGTACACCGAGGTACCGCTGTATATCAAACACCCTCTGTGATTCACACCGGGACGCTGTCAAAAGGCCGAGCTTTAGACGAGTGCTGAAGTCAGATCATGTGACTTGTTCTCCGACGATCATCATGCACAAGTTGCTGAATGGTTTCTAAAATTTTTGGGGTCGTTTCTAAGCTCTCGTCACCTTCCAGGGATGTTCTTCTGCACGAATAACTTGTTACAGGATCACCGTAGCAACCCACGTTACGGCAAACGTCGTTTGATCTTTACTGTTAGTGTTGTGGTCAGAAGTGCACCAAAGTTCTCCAGACCTTTTGATACCACCTCCTACGTAGAATAGAATAGTCACGTAAACATTACAGCACAGGGAAATTATTTCTTTGCATATCCCAGCTTGTTTGGTAGTTGCGTTCAGAGCGCAGGGTCAGCCATGATACGGCGCCCCCTGGAGTACAGAGGGTTAAGGATCTTGCTCAGGGACCCAAGAGTGGCTGCTTGGCGATACCAGGGCTCGGACCCCCAACCTTCAAATCAGTAGCCCAGCGCCTTGGACCATTGTTCTACACCCCTCCAGACCACTGAGCTACCCCCTCCAATTTTCACGTACATCCCAGGAAACTGGGCTCAGAGCGCAGGGTCAAGCCATCGTACGGCGCCCCCTGGAGCAAACAGGGTCCTTGCTCAAGGGCTCAACCATGGCAGCTTAGTGGTGTTGGGGCTCGAACCGCCAATCTTATGCGCTTTAACCACCACTAGACGTGATAACTGATGTGGATTTCTGCTTGTTTAGCTCGTCCTTCTCAAGGTTTGAGGTTTTGTACATTCTCTAAAGCCTTTCTGCTCTCTCTGCTTGTAAAGATGAAATACTTGATGTCAGCTCAAACGAGTCTGTTTAATGTCCTATAAAATCTCTCCTCAACAAGGTGTTAGGCCTGCATGTCCTCTGCTTCCTGGATGTTTTTTGGCACCTGTAGTATCTTTGGACACTAGTATAAACGCCTGTATTGAATTGGACTGTGGTACCTCAGTGAATAAGAACGAAGACTTTATACGTATCAAATGTATTTGACAGCATAGTGACAGTCGCGATACATCTGAAGCACAGCGTCAATGAAATGCTGTAAATATAAATGACAAGAAAAAAATGACAACTAGTGGTTACTCGAAGAAATTGCGGAAAAAAAGCCGCACTTAATAATTAATAAAAATGATTTAAAGATGTAGAAATTGGTGTGGGGGGCACGGTGGTTTAGTGGTTAGCACGTTCGCATCACACCGCCGGGTTCCGGGTTCGATTCCCGTCTCGGCCATGTGTGTGTGTGGAGTTTGTGCATGTTCTCCCCGTGTCTCAGGGGGTTTTTCTCCGGGTTCTCCGGTTTCCTCCCCCGGTCCAAAAACATGCACGGTAGGTTGATTGGCACCTTGGAAAATTGTCCCTAGTGTATGAATGTGAGTGTGTGTGTGTGTGTGTGTGTGTCCTGCGATGGGTTGGCATTCCATCCAGGGTGTATCCTGCCTTAATGCCCATAGACGCCTGAGATAGACACAGACTCCCCGTGACCCGAGGGAAGATCGGATAAAGCGATAGAAGATGAATGAATGAATGAAATTGGTGTGGACTTGCTTGGAGAAGATCCAAAAGTACAGAGTCACTAAAATGATCTTCTAATCACTACTAGAGATTCCGTCGTTGGTGAGAATCACTCGATGCCATAAAAAAGTCTTCCATCATTAAGGACCAGCGTTGTCACGATACTGGAATTTCAATAAACCTTAATAAACCTTAATATCGATATTCGTTACCATTTTCAATACCGCGGAGAAAAAAACTGCCACAATATTAAGAGGTAATTACAGAATTTAAGTAATAAATTAAGTTAAATAAGCACAAAACGTTTAAGTATTTAATTCTAAGATTTCAGAATGCCAGAATATAATAAACTTTAGGAATTACGGTGAATAAATACTAGACTCCCACATCACCCGACTTCTGCGCTACATTCACTTCGAAAACACCAACGAAGAAACTCAACACCGCCCGCTAGGGCTTCAGAAGAGTTACTGCAGGGGCGGCGCGGAAGAATTGCGGTGTTATTAGTGGTATTTGCAGTGTCGGCGATTTTTATTTATTATTTAATTTAATTAGAAAATAAAAGTAATGCATTACGGTTACTGCGAAAGAAACATTACATTTACTCACGAATCCAAAAGAACCCCACCCAACATCAAACACACACACACACACACACACACTGTCAGACAGGTAAAAATATTTCATCAAGCGCCACCTAGTGGACGGATGTAAGTAATCGAAAAATAATCAAATGTAGTCACTTTAAAGTAATTCAACACTGGCGCGTTTTTTGCCACCCACGTTATTAGCGCCGTTCGCAGTGTTGGGGAGTAACTGGTTACATGTCCGTTACGCCGTTACGTAATTTAATTCGTTACATTTACTGTGAAAAAAAAACGTGTCATTTGATAACAGTTGCTTTAGAAAATGTAACTGTTGAAGAATTCCAACAACGTTGTTTTGTGTCCTTCATGTTCGTTTGGAAATGTTCATGTCCGTGCTTCATATCCAAAATATTTATAGATGTGAATAGTGAATGAGACGAGATTGGTACTTTGCTCATGTGTGGTGTTTGTCAACACGCCTTTGTTTGATGTGACAGCTCGGCTACAAAATATATAAATAAATATATAAATAAACCTTGACTAAAATCAATAAATAAATAAATAAAGCTCGGCTAGTAGCGGTTTATCGACACTTTGGGAAATTAGTATTGGTACTGTTCAGCTATTTCAGACATTTGGATAAACATCGATATTTTTGCCCACACTATTAAGGACATATTGAGTTATTTATATCTACAGAGGAGACGGCAGACAGACGAACTCTGAAGCGAGGACACTCGAAGCCGTCTCGAAGGAGGAACGTGATCTGATAGTTTTGATTAACGGAATGTGATCACACCGTGTCCTGGTTGGTGTAATACCCGGGAGCAGCGACAAAACCAGTCGTCAGTCGGTGACCTCGCTTTTAGCGTGACGCTTCAGGGAACAAGAATGTCTCATTTGCACTTTGTCCTTTCGTTACATCCTGGCAAGAGGGAAGAGAAGGTCAGATCATTTTCCTGACTTGGATTTCGCCACATCAAAGAAACCAATCATTTCAACCACTAGATCATTGAAATAAACACGACTTGTCAGGAACACAGGGAGACTGAGTAATATTTTTAGTTATTTATTTAATATATTTATTGATTGTGCTGCAAATAAGGCAGATAGTTAGAACTCTCTCAGACCAGCAGGTGGCAGTAGTCTGCGTTCGGCATTCAAACAGGGAAAGCAAGAGGTAAAGCTGTGGATATATAAAGCAAGCAACATTTGTAGCAATTATTACTCAGTGTTGGGAAGGTTTACTTTGGAAATGTGATAAATTACAGATTATAAATGACCCTATTCAAAATGTAATAAATAGTTTAACTTTTTAATTACTTTATTTAAAACTTTAAAGTAACTGATTACATTTGATTATTTTTTGATTACTTTCATTCGTCCACTAGGTGGCGCTTGATGAAAATAACATCCTGAGGCAAAATATTTGTACTTGTCTGAAGTAAATAGTTGACAGTGTGTGTGTGTGTGTGGGGGGGGGGGTAAATGTAATTTAATTCCATGTTTTTTTTTCTCAGTAACTGTAATGAATTACTGTTACTTTTATTTTTCGAATTAAATTATGTAACATCGTTACGGGGTTCGATTCCCGTCTCGGCCATGTGTGTGTGGAGTTTGTGCATGTTCTCCCCGTGCCTCAGGGGGTTTTTCTCCGGGTTCTCCAGTTTCCTCCTCCGGTCCAAAAACATGCATGGTAGGTTGATTGGCACCTTGGAAAATTGTCCCTAGTGTGTGAATGTGTGTATGAATGTGTGTGTGTGTGCGTGTGTGTGTGTGTGTGTCCTGCGATGGTATCCTGCCTTAATGCCCATAGACGCCTGAGATAGACACAGACTCCCCGTGAGTAAGAAGCGCTAGAAGATGAATGAATGAATGACATCGTCACGGATTATTACTAATAGATTAATGCAGCTGCTAATGTCTGCTATGTTGTAAAGAAAAGCGCAACAATGACAACGAGCATCTGTTTGTGTTTTCTATTTCGGTAGTTTCTTTCTTTCCTTTTTTCTTTTTTTTAAGTTCCTCCCCTTGACATGCAGAATCAGGCAAAAAAAAAAAAAACATTGTCCTGAGCTTTACGTTCTTATCCGTCATTCTTAATCTTTCCTTCTAATTTTCAATAAATAAATATGATGCAACGTTTGGAGAGAGAGCATTTGGAAGTGTATTTATCATTTATTACTTATTACTAAATTATTACTAAATAACTGTTTTATCTGCGTACAGCGATACATTGAAAAACAAATAATTCGCAGAATTAAATTAGAACAGAATATTCATTCATTCATTCATCTTCTAGCGCTTTATCCGATCTTCCCTCGGGTCACGGGGAGTCTGTGTCTATCTCAGGCGTCTATGGGCAACCCATCACAGGACACACACACACACACACACACACACACACACACACATTCATACACTAGGGACAATTTTCCAAGGTGCCAATCAACCTACCGTGCATGTTTTTGGACCGGGGGGAGGAAACCGGAGAACCCTGAGAAAAACCCCCTGAGGCACGGGGAGAACATGCAAACTCCACACACACATGACCGAGACGAGAATCGAACCCCGACCCTGGCGGTGTGAGGCGAACGTGATAACCATTAAACCACCGTGCCCCACTAGAACAGAATATTCCATTACAAACATTGATACATGTTACAAATATTTATTAAAGGCTTCTTTCTTTTTACATTTTCAACAAATTTGAAAAAAAAAAAAAAAAAAAAACATCGTTCTATGTGAAATCTGACATTGAGATTCGACATATAACCAAAATTGTAGGATCCATGTTTCATAATCCGAGAGCTTTGGGAGTCGATTCAGGATTCTCTTATATATTTGGTGTTACCACATAAACAAGATCAAATGAAATATCAAAGACAAATACATTTATTGAAGAAAGAAAGAAAGAAATACCAATGTATTGATCTTAGAGATCACATGACTTCCTGTGTGATGTCATATAGATAGTTTGATACATCAGAACGTTATTTAATGAACTGCAGCGCCACACTGTGGCTGCAATAATACACACCAACGTCATTTCTTCTGTTTGGGGCTTCACAAGATATTTTGACACCATATTGGTTAAACAGATATAAAATAAAAAATACAGCTATAAGAGAAAGATTTACCAATAATGAGTTTTCTCCAGCTCAGAGATTCATCTGTACAAAGCTTATTTTAGCTTGAGATGAACTTCTTGCTCTCCTTCAGGATTTTCTGGTAGAGTGGAAGTGTAAAGCATCCCCAGACCATCACACTAACACCACCATGTGTGACAGTTTACAGAGTATTTACAGAGGAAAAGTTTTCTCTGTTTAGTGATAGCACATCTCTTCCTGGTTCACTGGAGTTCCAAAGCCATAGAAATTGCTTTATAAAACTGATACCAGTACAGACTAATACACGTGAAAATCTTGAATATACTTAGACGCATGATTTTTTTTTTTAGATCTTTAAGGATGTCATTTTATCAGACACGTTACATTTAATTGATTTATAGTTTCAACAGGTGTGGGTGTGGTAGTGAAATTGTATCTATCTATCTATCTATCTATCTATCTATCTATCTATCTATCTATCTATCTATCTATCTATCTATCTATCTATCTATTCAATTCAATTCAATTCAATTTTATTTATAAAGCGCTTTTTACAATGTGTCATCGTCCCAAAGCAGCTTTACATAATACTAATGTGTGAAAAGTGAAAATCAGTTTTGGCCTAATTGTTTCTTGTTGAGCAAGCCGAAGCGACGGTGGCAAGGAAAAACTCCCTGGGAACAGGAAGAAACCTTGAGAGGAACCAGACTTAACAGAGAACCCATCCTCATTTGGGTTGTTAGTGTTGTGTGTGGTTGAGGATGTTTATTGTGTAGTGTGTAGTATCTATCTATCTATCTATCTATCTATCTATCTATCTATCTATCTATCTATCTATCTATCTATCTGTCTGTCTGTCTGTCTGTCTGTCTGTCTATCTATCTACAATTCGTTTAAGATGTAGCAGTGATGTTTTCACATAAAATGGGTAGGTTTTTAAATTTGAAAATGAATCATAATTTAAAAAAGGAATTTGTATTTAAAATAGCCTATATATATATATATATATATATATAGTACTGTGCAAAAGTTTTAGGCGGATATGAAAAAATGCTGTAAACAAAGAATGTTTTCAGAAATATAAATAATGATTGTTTATTTTCTTCAATATACAAAATGTAAAGTGAGCGAGTGTGTGTGTGTATGCACACACACACACACACACAGACACACATATATATATATATATATATATATATATATATATATATATATGCACACACATTTATTTACTTATTTATTTACATATTTATATATATGTGTATAATTATAAGAGTGTATTATGAGAGAAATAGGAATGGCAGTAATGGGAATAGGAATGGCAGTAATGGGAATAGGAATGGCCGCTCCTCCATCAGCCTCAATAATAAACATGGCGGCCACGTGAACGGACCGCAGACGGGCGTGAGGCGGGAGCCGCGCATGCGCAGTGTGGGGGATCAGCGCGGCGGAGTGCTGCAGCACAGAGCGGGTCCGGACCCCGAGCTTTTCATCCTCCAGCCGGCCGTGGAGCGTCTCTGCCCGGGGAACAGCGCGGGGACACACAAGCCAGAGCCGTCATGTCTGTGGCCAGGCGCGTTCATGTTCTTTTGTGGCCAGCGAGTTCGGAAACCCTTTACGGAAATTTAAACTTGTTTTTTTAGGCGAACAGAGCGGTGAGTCCCTGCGACACACACACACACACACACACACACACACACACACACACACACACACACACACACACACACACACACACACACACACACACACACACACACCTGTCATGTGCTGAAATGATGTCCCGCATCTCCATCATATTATAAACACATATATTTATATATTAATTATATACTAATATGTACACATTATATAATTATTCTTTTATTATTATAATAATAATAATAATAATAATAATAATAATAATAATAATAATAATGATAATAATCGTTATCACCTAATAAGGATATATATTTACACATGCATCTATTCTATCTATGCTATCTATCTATCTATCTATCTATCTATCTATCTATCTATCTATCTATCTATCTATCTATCTATCTATCTATCTATCTATCTATCTATCTATCTATCTATCTATCTATCTATCTACTGTATGCGCTGGATGGTTTTGATGTGTTTTTTTTTTATTGCTGTTTTCCTTCCTCTCGTGGCTTCTGGTGCAGTGGAACCCTAAGAATAAATCTTTCTCTCAAACACACACACACACACACACACACACACACACACACCACACACACACACACACACACACCACACGCGCACAGTCTTTATATGTTCATCTGTGTAACCCCAGGGCTGAATGGTGTGTTCTGTATTATATAAAGGACAGAGAGAGAGACCGAGACAGAGAGAGACACACCCAGACTGGTAGGGTGGCATTCAGCAACCTGGCAACCCTCACCCCATTCGACCACACACACACACACACACACAACACACACACACATACACGCGCGCAACACATCACAAATACATTTCTTTATTTATATATATATATATATTATATATATAATATATATATATATATATTATATATATATAGGCAAATATGTTGTCAAAATACTTATATATAATATATATATAAATATAATATATATATATATATATGGATTTGTCTTGGTTTTAATGGTTATAATGGGAATTGTTTCATTGGAGGCTGTACTGGTTATTTATTGTCCTCTATTGGAGTTCTGTTCCCACTGACATCATTAACACCACCCTTTTTTTGGGCAACTCTGATATTGATACTGGATTCAATCAGGACACTATTAATCTTCCAGATTCCAGTAATCCAGCCTTGTTTGGTGTGCAGAACATGATATAATGACGTACACAAACAGAGCTATTTGTGAACCAATCGACACTCCATACAGACGATTCCTCAGGTCCATCGCGTGGTCCAGTGTGTGTGTGTCGGGACGTCTGGACATTGTATAATGGTGGATATTCTAACACTAATCTTGGGAAATAACTAGCCTAGATTGCCTCATGTTGCTAATCCAATCCAACAAACATAGCAGGATTGGCCTTCTGATGTTGCGTTAAGCAGATGCTGAGATGTTCCTCAGGAAGCAACCTCGCTTGTAGACCTTCTCCGTCATGAAGGATGAGGAACGTGATGCTGCTGTGCAGAGCTCAGTCTCGGTTTCTCCTGTGATCCGATTGCGGAGTGAAAATGAAACTCCATTGACAAGCAGTATGGCAGATTTGCAGTCATGTTGAACTCAAGCCCCGCCCCCTTTTCTGACTCCGCCTTCTACCCTTTTCTCCTGTTATGGGTCATTTTCTACATTGAAGTAGATCAAAGCACATCTTCGAGTGTGTGTCATGTTTTTTTTCTCTTGAGCTGGTTTAAGAAACAGGACAGACCTGTATGATGTGTGTGTGTGTGTGTGTGTGTGTGTGTGTGTGTGTCACTCATAGGAGTGTCCTGTTATGCAGAGAATCCTAAAAAATTCCTGAAATATCTGGCAAGCATACAGGGAGTGGAGTAAAAGCACTGACTTGCTGCTAAACTGGTTACTATACAGTAAACACATCAAACCCTTTAATGCTACATGATACTCCGAGTCTGGATAAGAGAGGGTTAGGAACCTCTATAAAGCCCTCTGCGTCCCATTAAAACATAGAGATGTGTGTTCGTGTGAAGATCTCAAATGTCCTGTATGGATCCCTGACCTCCACAACCTTCTGAAGCACATTATCTTTGGGATAAACTGGATCTGGAACCATCCTGATATCATTCTGAATGAATACTAATCCCCACAACTTCAAAACAATGAAATGGAAAAACGTGATAGATATTTGTGGTGAGATTTATGCAGATTTATGGAATGTGATGTTCATCAGCCATATCATGTGGGTGTGAAAATCTGGGGTGCACAAACATTTGGTCATTTGATCATGAGTTGGGATGTAGAAGGATGCTTGTTTTGTAAGATACGGCTCATTCCCACCAAATCCTGTGGTAGCAACGGTCGAGGATGGTGGTGGTGGAGGTCAAGCACGGTGGTGATGGAGGTCAAGGGTCGGTGGTCGCACGGTGGTCAAGGACGGTGGTGGGTTTTTGGAGGTGGTGGTGATGGAGGTCAAGGACGATGGTCCGAGGTGGTGGAGGTCAAGGACAGTGGAGGTCAAGGACGGTGGTGATGGAGGTCAAGGGCGGTGGTCGTAGTGGAGGTCAAGGACGGTGGTGATGGAGGTCGAAGGAGGAGGACGGTGGTGATGGAGGTCGAAGACGGTGGTGATGGAGGTCAAGGACGGTGGTGATGGAGGTCAAGGACGGTGGTGATGGAGGTCAAGGACGGTGGTGGTGGGGTCAAGGAGGAGGTCCCGGATGTGATGGTGGTCAGTAGGGCAGGTCAAGGCGGTGGGTGGTCGAGGACAGTGGTGATGGAGCTCGAGGACGGTGGTGATGGAGGTTAAGGGCGGTGGTGGTGGAGGTCGAGGACGGTGGTGGTGGAGGTCGAGGACAGTGGTGGTAGTGGACGTCAAGAACGGTGCTGATGGAGGTCAAGGACAATGGTGGTATTAGAGGTCAAGGACGGTGGTGATGGAGGTCCAGGACAGTGGTGATGGAGGTTGAAGACGGTGGTGATGGAGGTCAAGGACGGTGGTGATGGAGGTCAAGGACGATGGTGGTAGTGGAGGTCAAAGACGGTGCTGATGGAGGTCGAGGATGGTGGTGATGGAGGTCAAAGACGGTAGTGATGGAGGTCGAAGACGGTGGTGGTGGTGGTGGAGGTCGGAGACAGTAGTGATGGAAGTCAAGGACGATGGTGGTATTAGAGGTCAAGGACGGTGGTGATGGAGGTCGAAGACGGTAGTGAAAGCGTTGGCATCTGGACCGGTAGATAGCAAGTTCAAATCTCACCACCACCACCACCAAGCTGCCACTAGTGGGCCCTTGAGCACGGCCCTTAATTGCTCAGATGTAAGTCGCTCTGTATAAGGGCGTCTTCCAAATGCTTTAAATGTAAATCACCTGTATCGTATATTTTGTGATATAGTGTTGGGATGTATGTCAGGGTGGAGGTGGTGGCTTAGTGGTAAGGCCTCTGGACCAGAAGATCGCAGGTTCAAACCCCACAACCACCAAGCTACCACTAGTGGGCCCTTGAGCAAGGACCCTTAACCCTCAATTTCTCAGTTGTAAGTCGCTCTGGATAAGGGCGTCGGCCAAATGCTGTAAATGTAAATGTTAAATGTCATCAATAGGATTTAATTGTTAATCTGCAATAGCAAATGAAATCCCTCCCTGTATAATACTCCCTTTTGCGTTTCAGTTGGGAAAACATCGCTGATAACGCGCTTCATGTACGACAGCTTCGACAACACTTATCAGGTACAGTATTCAAATCGTCAGAACGCAGCCGTCACCTCGGACGCCACTGACGTGTCGCTTTCTGTCCCCAGGCCACCATCGGGATCGACTTCCTATCAAAAACCATGTACCTTGAAGATCGAACGGTGAGAGCACAAGGATTACTGACTTATTTACTTAACCACCGTCATATGTGATACATACACTGGGGTGGCAAAAGTATTGGGACACCCCCCCATTTGCAGCGATGGGGATAATACGTTGGACTTCTCATCAGAAGGTTCGCAAATCGCAGCACCACCACTGCTGGGCCCTCCAGCAAGGCCCTTAACCCCGTATAACTGAGATAACTATTAGAGGCACATCAGGCGGCTTTAGAGAGCCGATCCTGTTCCAGTATAACAGTGGCTCCTGTTTACAAAACCAGCTCCATGACGATCTGTTTGTTTTCCCCATAAACATCTTCCCAGACGAGTGGAGCTTATTATAAAAGGAGACGAAATGTGGAATGAGATGTTCACAAAGCTCGTTATAGTCAGGTCGAAATGTCAGTCGTTATAGTCAGGTCGTTATAGTCAGGTCGTTATTGTCAGGTCGTTATAGTCAGGTCGTTACAGTCAGGTCGTTACAGTCAGGTCGTTATAGTCAGGTCGTTATTGTCATGTTACAGTCAGGTCTTTATTGTCATGTTGTTGTCAGGTCGTTAGTCAGTCAGTCAGTCGTTCAGTCAGTCATATACAGTCATTATAGTCAGTCGTTTAGTCAGGTCGTTCATAGGTCGTCAGTCAGATCGTTATAGTCAGGTCGTTATTGTCAGTTATGTAGGTTGTCGTCAGTCGTCGTTACAGTCAGGTCGTTACAGTCACAGTCAGGTCGTTATTGTCATGTTGTTACAGTCAGGTCGTTACAGTCAGGTCGTTACAGTCAGGTCGTTACAGTCAGATCGTTACAGTCAGGTCGTTACTGTCAGGTCGTTACAGTCAGGTCGTTATAGTCAGGTCGTTATAGTCAGGTCGTTACAGTCAGGTCGTTATAGTCAGGTCGTTATGGTCAGGTTGTTACAGTCAGGTCGTTATAGTTTGGTCGTTATAGTCAGGTTGTTAAGGTCAGTCGTATACAGTCAGGTCGTTATTGTCAGGTTGTACAGTCAGATCGTTACAGTCAGATCAGGTTACAGTCAGGTCGTAGTCAGGTCGTTATTGTCAGGTTGTTACAGTCAGATCGTTACAGTCAAGTTCGTTACAGTCAGGTCGTTATTGTCAGGTTGTTACAGTCAGATCGTTACAGTCAGTTCGTTAGTCGTTGTTCAGGTCAGTTACATTCAGGTCGTTTAGTCAGGTTGTTACAGTCAGGTTACATTCGTTCAGACGTTATAGTCAGGTTGTTACAGTCAGATCGTTTCAGTCAGGTAGTTAGTCAGTCGTTAGGTCGTTTAGTCAGGTCGTTATAGTCAGGTCGTTATTATAGTCAGGTCGTTACAGTCAGGTCTGTTACAGTCAGGTCGTTATAGTCAGGTCGTTATAGTCAGGTTCGTTAGTTCAGGTCAGTCAGGTCGTTACAGTCAGGTCGTTATATTGTTCAGGTCAGGTTGTTATATTCAGGTCGTTATAGTCAGGTCGTCACAGTCAGGACGTTATTTTCAGGTTGTTACAGTCAGGTCGTTACAGACAGGTCGTTGTAGTCAGGTTGTTATAGTCAGGTCGTTATAGTCAGGTTGTTACAGTCAGGTTACATTCTGTTATAGTCAGGTCGTTATAGTCAGGTGTCCACATATTTCTGGTTCATATAATGTATTTATATCATTTAAGATTTTTGAGATAAATGTGACGGCGTCATGTGACTCGATCAGCCTGACATAAAGGATTGTATTAGTCCTGGATCTAAAACAAGCTACGACCTCAACACGTTGTGTGTGTAGATGTGTCAGTGTGTATGTGTGTGTATATGTGTGTAGCTGTGTCTAGATGTGTGTATGTTTGTGTAGTTGTATGTGTGAGTATGTGTGTTATATATATATATATATATATTATAAAATATATATATATATATATATATATATATATATATATATATATATATATATATATATATATATATATATATATATGCATTAATGTGGTCTGAGTGTTTGTGTGTGCACGTCTATGTGTGTGTGTGTAGATGTATATCTGTGTAGATGTACCGGTGTATATGACTGTATAGATGTGTATCTGTAGATGCATGTATGTGTGTGTAGGTGCGTAGCTGTGCGCAGATGTGTGCAGGTGTGTGTATATGTGTATGCATTGATGTGTCTCTGTGTGTGTATGTATTTGTGTGTAGATGCATATGTGTGTTTAGCTGTGTGTGTCTGTGTGTGTGTATATATATATATATATATATATATATATATATATATATATATATATATATATATATATATATATATAGATAGATAGGTATGTGGTGTGTGTGTGTGTGTGTTTGTAGATGTGTGGTGAATGTTGATTTTTGTGTTGTTGTTGTTGTTGTTGTTGTTGCAGGTGAGGTTACAGCTGTGGGACACGGCGGGGCAGGAGCGCTTCAGGAGCCTCATCCCCAGCTATATACGAGACTCTACTGTAGCCGTGGTGGTGTACGATATCACAAGTGAGACACACAGACACACCCACGTTACGTTGCCGATGTTTACGGCGACACTTTTGGCGATATTTGATTTGGTTATTTACTCCATATGGCGTTGTGTATGGCGATATTGGATCACTAAAGCTCCACCTTTCACACAAACCACGGCAGACTGATCAGTGTCTCACGTTTTTCAGACGTGAATTCCTTCCAGCTGACATCCAAATGGATCGACGACGTCAGGACGGAGAGAGGAAGTGATGTCATCATCATGCTGGTCGGCAACAAGACGGACTTGGAGGAGAAGAGGTGAATTTCACGCCGCTGTTTTATAAAATATGCGCAAAACTCTTTAACCATTTGTATTAATTAATTAATTAATGAACCAATCAATTCATTCATTTTCTAAAGTCTAGTTTTAAAAGAATGGAAATTGTGATGTCATCATTTTATAGCCACGCCCTCTTTACTCCGCCCCCTTCCTAAACACGCACACTACACCATGATGTCTTTAACGTGATCTATAGCTGATACAGATGGACATTTTTTAAATAAGGGGGCGGAGTCAACATGTTGATCGTATTTGGCTCCGCCCACTATGTTCTAAGAAATGGTAGGGTAATGGAAGGGTAAGATCAGAGGAATGTCCTGTCAGGAAAATGTGAATTTCCTGTCCGACCCCCCCACCCCCTCCCCCCCCGCCCCATCTCTCAGACAAATCACAATCGAGGAAGGAGAGCAAAGAGCGAAAGAGCTGAACGTGATGTTCATCGAGACGAGCGCGAAAAGCGGCAGCAACGTTAAACAGGTCCGAGTCATCCATTAGTTCATCTCCTCCTCTTTTCATCTCTACATCTCCTCTCTCTCTCTCTCCTCGTCTTTTATATATATCTCCTTATATCCTCAGTTTCTCATCGACTCTTCTGTTATCTCCTTCTCATCCTCTCCTCTTTTCATCCCTTCATCTCCTGATTTCTTCATCTCATCTATTTCCCTACTTATCTCCTCTCACCATTAATAATCATCATAAATGAACACATTCATAAATAAAGGAGTGTTCATTAGTAATAATCCCGGATCATATAATACACTGTTTATAATAAACATACAGAGTGTAAAGGAGAAGATAAGGAGAGGAGAAAAGATGAAGAGGAGATGAGAAGATGAAAAGAGAGTTGAAGGGACGAGAAAATGGAAAGAAAGAGGGGAAGAGATGAGTTGAGATGATAAAGACAGGACATGAGATAAAGACAAGGAGAGGAGAGGAGATGAAAACATGAGGAGATGAGATGAGGGGATGAAATGAAGGGATGAGATGATAGATAGATAGATAGATGAGATGTCAAAGAAAGAAATGGTGAGAATAGATGAGACGATGAGATAAGTAGATGAGGACACTTTATTATATTATCTCCTCTTTATCTCATCTCTTCTCATCGAATCATTTCTTCTTCATCTCCTCTCATCATTTCATTTCCTCTCTTTATCCACTTATCTCACCATTTCATCTCCTTTGATCATCTCCTCTTTATCTCATCTGCTCATCTCCTCACTTCATCTACGTATCTCATCATCTCGTGTATTCTCACCATCTCTTTCTTTGTCATCTCATCCCCTCTTCTCATCTCCTCATCTTTTCATCTCCTCTCCTCTCTCCTTGTCTTTATCTCATGTCCTGTCTTTATCATCTCAACTCATCTCTTCCCCTCTTTCTTTCATTTTCTCTCTCAACTCCCCTCTTTCTTTCCATTTTCTCGTCCCTTCAACTCTCTATTCATCTTCTCATCTCCTTCTCCCATCACTTCTTCTCTTTTCCTTATCTTCTCCTTTAAACTGTATGTTTATTATAAACAGTGTTTGTTCTATGTATTATATGATCAGGGATTATTGCTTTACTAATTAACACTCATTTATTTATTAATGTGTTCATTTATTATGATTATTATTAGTAGTGTTATTATTATTATTATTATTATTATTATTATTTATATTTATTATTATTCATGATTTCAGTTTTTTTCTGTTCACTCCTCTCTTTCCTCCCTCCGTATCTCTTTCTTCTCTCTCCTCTCTCTCTCGTTCTCTCCTTCTCTCTCTCTCTCTCTCGCTCTCTCCCTCGCGCTCCGTCCTCTCTTCCTCTCTCTCTCTCTCGCCTCTCTCTCCCTCTATCTCTCTCTCTCTCTCTCTCTCTCTCTCTCTCTCTCTCCTCTCTCTCTCTCTCTCTCTCTCTCTCTCTCTCTCCACAGTTGTTTAGGCGAGTAGCTGCTGCTCTGCCTGGGATGGAGAATCTGGATGAGACGAATAAAGAAGGCAGTATCCTTTTACACACACACACACACACACACACACACACACACACACACACACACACACACACACACACACACACACACACACACACACACACACACATATATATACTGAAAAAAACATCACCATCTCTATCTGTATCCTGCACTTTATACCACAGTAAAGTGCCTGA
The DNA here is from genome assembly GCA_030449085.1 of Kryptopterus vitreolus. Taxonomy (NCBI): domain Eukaryota; kingdom Metazoa; phylum Chordata; class Actinopteri; order Siluriformes; family Siluridae; genus Kryptopterus; species Kryptopterus vitreolus. Next base: position 17,879,587 of record JACRUU010000026.1, read on the forward strand.
CAAATACAAGGAAGGAGGCGTGGCCTCTGAGCCTGTCAGTCATATTAAAGTGGGCGTGGTCAGTGTGTTCAATAAGAAACGGCATCAGAATCTTTACTAAACTCATTTCAGTATGTACACGGTTTACGTGCTCATACACATGGCCAAGCAAAAAGCTGGAAAGAAAGTTCTCTAACAAACAAACAAACAAACAATGGTTCTTACAATCTTCAAACTTCAGTACTAGTCAGCAAATAGAAACAAAATGGTGCTCGTAACAGAGGCCCTCTTTGAGGAAGTGATGATGTGGCGTTTAAAGTCATGACATCACGTTTATTCCCTTTCCATTAATGTCAGTCCTAGTAAAGGAGGCGTGGCCTGTGTCTTTGTCGGTCTTATTAAAGGAGGCGTGGCCTCTATTCCTATCAGTCCTAGTAAAGGAGGCATGGCCTCTATTCCTGCCAGCCCAAGTAAAGGAGGTGTGGCCTCTATTCCTATCAATCCTAGTAAAGGAGGCGTGGCCTCTATTCCTGTTAGTCGTAGTAAAGGAGGCGTGGCCTCTATTCCTATCAGTCCTAGTAAAGGAGGCGTGGCCTGTCTTTGTCAGTCTTCGTAAATGAGGCATGGCCTGTATTCCTGTCAGTCCTAGTAAAGGAGGCGTGCCCTCTGTTCCTATCAATCCTAGTAAAGGAGGCGTGGCCTCTATTTCTGTTAGTCCTAGTAAAGGAGGCGTGGCCTCTATTTCTGCCAATCCTAGTACAGGAGGCGTGGCCTCTATTCCTGTTAGTCCTAGTAAAGGAGGCGTGGCCTCTATTCCTGCCAGCCCTAGTAAAGGAGGCGTGGCCTATATTCCTGTCAGTCCTAGTAAAGGAGGCGTGGCCTGTCTTTGTCAGTCTTCGTAAATGAGGCATGGCCTGTATTCCTGTCAGTCCTAGTAAAGGAGGCGTGCCCTCTGTTCCTATCAATCCTAGTAAAGGAGGCGTGGCCTCTATTCCTGTTAGTCCTAGTAAAGGAGGCGTGGCCTCTATTTCCTATGCCAAGTCCTAGTAAAGGAGGCGTGGCCTCTATTCCTGTTAGTCCTAGTAAAGGAGGCGTGGCCTCTATTCCTGCCAGCCCTAGTAAAGAAGGCGTGGCCTATATTCCTGTCAGTCCTAGTAAAGGAGGCGTGGCCTCTATTCCTGTCAGTCCTAGTAAAGGAGGCGTGGCCTCTATTCCTGTTAGTCCTAGTAAAGGAGGCGTGGCCTCTATTTCTGCCAGTCATAGTAAAGGAGGTGTGGCCTCTGTTCCTGTCAGCCCTAGTAAAGGAGGCACTCTATTCCTGCCAGCCCTAGTAAAGGAGGCGTGGCCTCTATTCCTATCAGTCCTAGTAAACGAGGCGTGGCCTGTCTTTGTCAGTCTTTGTCAGTCTTCATAAATGAGGCTTGGCCTCTATTCCTGCCAGCCCTAGTAAAGGAGGCGTGGCCTCTATTCCTATCAATCCTAGTAAAGGAGGCGTGGCCTCTATTCCTATCAATCCTAGTAAAGGAGGCGTGGCCCTATTCTATTCCTATCAAGTCCTAGTAAAGGAGGCGTGGCCTCTATTCCTATCAATCCTAGTAAAGGAGGCGTGGCCTCTATTCCTGTTAGTCCTAGTAAAGGAGGCGTGGCCTCTATTTCTGCCAATCCTAGTACATGAGGCGTGGCCTCTATTCCTGTTAGTCCTAGTAAAGGAGGTGTGGCCTGTATTTCTGCCAATCCTAGTACAGGAGGCGTGGCCTCTATTCCTGCCAGCCCAATTAAAGAAGGCGTGACCCTTGTTTTTTGTCAAACCTGTCTCTGTTTTTGTTGGTCCTATAAAAACAAGGCGTGGCCTATATTCCTGTCAGTCCTAGTAGAGCAGACATGACCTCGGTTTCTAGTAAAGAAGGCGTGGCCTCAAATTCCTGTTAGTCCCAGTAGAGATAGCTCTTGATCTTTTTTGACTTTGACTGCGCACATTGGTGTTGTCTATATGCCTGTCAGTCATAGAGTAGGCGTGTCCTTTTTTCTGGTCACTACTAGTCCTAGCCGTCTAACAGGATATAGTCCCCACACTGCTAGTAGCATTTACTACTGTCCATTTTCCTTTAACCCTGAACTTCTCAGTGATCGACATCAAGCTGGACAAAGCCCAGGAGCCTCCAGTCAGCGAGAGCAGTTGCTCGTGTTAGTACAGCGCCCCCTCATGGACACCTCCACTCATACTCCTGCTGGTTCTGAAGCTTTGTGGCTCAGCATCTCGAATAGAGCTCAGGCTTTCTACATCCTACTGAACTAAAAGTGTTGAATCTTTCTTTCTCTCTCCCTTTTTCTTTCTCTCTCTCTCTCTCTCTCTCTCTCTTTCACTCTCTCTCTCTCTTTCTAGCAAACAAAAAACCCAAAATCATGTCCATATTGTTGGTTTGTGTAAATAAGTCAGACGAAGGTGATCTGCTAGAGCGATGAAGGACCTCGATGACGTAGTGTCATGGTTACGTTTTCAATATTTAGGGCAGGAAGTAGGAAGTAATTTCTTTATTCTCGCATGATTGATTTCTTCAGTCAGTCACGTTTTCTGCCCCCCCCCCCTCGCACGCTACGTAAAAGACCTAACACAGCGTCTTTAATCTTAACGCCGCTATAAGGAATCACCTTGTGCCAATTTTTACGTTTTAATTCACCCGGATTCATTTACGTTGGGAAAAAATTGACGTATGATTGCCGAGAGCATTCGTGGCACAGTCTGTCGTACAAGCCGAGTTAAACTGTAAATGACGTTTTTATGGTCACAAACGCTTAGCATTGTACATTGTGTGTGTGTGTGTGTGTGTGTGTGTGTCTGAAAATAATAATAAGGGCTTGTTCGCTCTAATATGTGACCATTCTCGGTTATGCTTTCTTCTCTTGTCCGCTTCAAAGTAAAGAAAATACACAAGTAAATAATCAGTGCGTCCAGAAATCAAACAGTAATTAAATATTAAATAATGATCTCTGCTAAACCTTTTTAAATGAATTAAACGCACAAGTGAAGAGACTTATCTCTCCCTAACTAAACTCTGTTTATTTATTTAAATTTGTGTTGGTAAGAGAAGAAGGTAAATAAGTCACTAAACATTTGCCTGTTTGCTTTAGTCACGGTCGTTTCGAGCTACGTGTGGTGTTGTACCGCCTCTAAGCCACCAGGGGGCATGTTTTTTTTTTTCCTGGACTAGTTTATATACATCTGCGATCTAAACGTTTCAAATTTATCAAATCTCTTGAGAGAGAACTCTTTTTGCGTTGTAATAACTGACAGAATTGCGTAGCTTAAAGACGAATAAAATTAACTTACATTGATGAGGTCTTCTTTTAGAGGCCAGAAAATTACCTCGATTTTTCTAGCATGCTAATAAAATCTAGCTTGAGGATGGACTTTCGTCATGAGACGGTACATTAGAAACATTAGCTGAGGAATTCTGAGGTAAATTTTGCTAGCTTTATCGCTAAATCTGTCTGTTAGCTACAGTACAGTAGATATGAATATTAGAAATCTGCGACAAATACATAGAATGTTATGCAAAATATATATATTTTTTGGAGCTATGGGAAAGCCATAAATGTCTAGTTACACCAAGGCTGTCAAACATACCCCACATTATAAACCTTATATAAAGCATTCTGAGGTAATTTCCTCAAACTAGCTCATCTTTATTGATTAAAAAAAACCCGTTAAAAATCGAATCATGGCTAACTACAGCAACATTTACCTCAGGTTAGCGTGAGCGACGGTGTGTCTGGGTCAGGGGAAGATGAGAAGATATCATTTTTGTTAGACTTGAACTGTGACGTTTTAATTTTAATTTTTTTACGTTGCCTGGTGTTTTATTGTCATAAAGTGATAATTGAGAACGGCGGAAAATGATCATGTTTTTGATCTTGTCGGATGAACGTTATGGATCTGCGGATAACAGAAATAGAGAGAAAAACAATGTTATATTCGGGTCGTCGCATCGATCTGCTGAAGGAATGTGAAACGTTTACATCACTGCAGTCATAGTGTCGGATATTTATTAACGATGTTGGGTTACCGGACGGCACTGACACCACTGTGTGTGTTTATATGCATAAATATATAACTATAAAGATATATAGGACGTAAAGTATGTTATTTCAGCTCACTTTTGTTAGTCAATGTAGTGATAAATACAATGTTAGGCTTTCCGAAATGGCCGTCGGTCACGTTAAAAAGGTCGTTAATGGCGACCAAAATGGAACGCTATATTTACGAATGTAAAGAAATCTGCGGCGAGTTCTCAGGTTTAACGGATAATCTCTGAAATGTCAGTATTTAACATGAAATGTCGATTTTTATTTATCGCTTATTTTTTTTCTCCTTTGTTACACTTGTGTGCCTTCTGTTAATCAGACATGAAACAAAACATGAACTGACGGCAACCTGAAAATCAAGCCGCAAAACAAATACCAAGGACAAAATCGGGAGAGCGAGTGATTCGTGAGGTTAAAACGGTGTATTGATGATATATAAGGATTTGTATAGGCGATAGAATAATATAATCGAAACGACTTGAGGTCATGAGGAAATGTCAGCGTTTCTCTCAGACGAATTTGTTTGAAAATACTTTATAGGGGAGTATGAAAGTACAATATTTATACTGAGCATTTGAATGTTGTTTGTTATATTATCCACTAGAGGGAGCTGTTCATCAAGGCGGGTGCTGAGTCGAAACGCGTTGAAAGCTACAGTTCATTCTGTAAAGCCATTTATGAGCATGAAATCTGTCTGAATACTGATCAATAAACTCTGTGTTTAAATCACACCCGGTGCTTTTTCACTCATACTTTATAAAGTCTTTCTTTTATTTGAAGCTAATCTATCTACACCAGGGGTGGGCAATTATATTTTCCAAAGGGCCACATGAGAAACCTGAGGTGTGTTCGTGGGCCGAACCAACAATAACGTTGAACGTAACTTATGTTCAATATGAATTTTTTCCTCTTGTAAAGAGTGTTAAATATCATCATGTTCATTAGGCTACCCACTATCCTTAAGAATAAGGATATTCTATTTAAGGAAAAGAAACAACAAAAAAATGGCTGTATTTTTCCTTCATTTTTAACACTGAGCGTACTCCAACAACGTCAGCGTTGCTGTGCGGTTATACATTCTTCTCGTGCGGCAAAGAAGCCGAAGCAGTTCAGCGGGCCGGATTAAAAGGACCAAGGGGCCGGATGTGGCCCCCGGGCCGTAGTTTGCCCACCCCTGATCTACACAGTGCACATAAATCGCATTCAAATCTATTTTGTAAATACTCAAATATTTGCTATTTCTCTGGGTTGTTTATCAGTATTTTATTTCAACATTTACCACGGTTCGCTTTCTGTTGTCGATGCTAGCAGCGTGATAATTAAACCTTAATTCTGAGGGACTCTGTAATGCGCAAAAGTTTTATTCAGGTGTGAAAAAATGCTGTAAACAAAAAACGCTTTAAAAAATGGAAGTGTTTATTATTTACTTTCATTAATGAAGGAAATGCAGTGAAGGAAGAGAAATGGAAATGAAATCAATATTTGTTGTGAACACATTTTACCTTCAAAACAGCAGTAACACTTCTATTTTAGGTACACGTACACACAGTGTTTATGAAGGAACTCGGCTGGTTGTTTGTTCCATCTTGGAGAAGTAAACACAGATCTTCTGTGGATGTCGACGTTCTCACATCCTTCTGTCTCTTCATGTAAATCCCACACACACTCCATGATATATATATATATATATATATATATATATATATATATATATATATATATATATATATATCTTATATATGTTTTCATTTGCATTTCAATAATAAATTAAAAATATGTTTGTCATCATTATTATGCTCACATCTCTTGCATGGTAATATGTAAATGAGTATAATATTGGATTATTTTTGGAAATTATGCTTGAATTTGAAATATTCACATTATTTTTTAATTTTATGTCCTCATCAAAATGATTGCGATATTATCGGTAATATTCGATATATCGCCTCGCCCCCTGATTAAAATGTAATCTAATCTAAAAAAAAAGAAAAGGAAATGTTATTCTTATGATCAAGTGTCCACACGACTTATAGTGAGCTTATAGTGCGTTACTGAATCTGTTAAAAAACATTATAAACGTGTCATTGATGTTTTTTTAATGATTATTAAATGATAAAATTCTAATATTCGAAGTAAGAAGTCACATGATCACCTGCCACCATACGGTCCTTCCATGGGGTGTATTTACTTTTGTTATATTTCTGCTGCTGACCTTTAGAGTCTGTTGTGTGAAGTGTGTGTGTGTGTGTGTGTGTGTGTGTGTGTGTGTGTGTGTGTGTGTGTGTGGGGTTCCCCTAGTCGGATCACACACTTCAGTTAGTGCTACAGGAGAACAGGTGAACAGAAAGAGAAGAAAGGAGGGAAGATAGAGAACTTCAATGAAAAGTCCAAGTGTTTCGTTGCCCAACTGTGGACTTTCCAAAAACTGCACCCAGGAATGATCTCACCGAGCTGCCATCGACTTTGCCCAGGCAATCTGGGCTTTCCTGAGGCATTTTCTCAGGCGCCGACAACATCTCTGTGTCCCACAGGGCCGACACTTAGGTCAAAGATCAGCAAAAAGTTTCCGTCTGGGCAATAAATAGCACCGTCTGGTCGCTTTTCGTCATGTGAGACGCAGGTAAGCATGGGAACACCAGCCCACGTCAATATCACCATGATCACTAGTGACATTCGTTTGTGCTCTTCACCTTGCAGCCACCATGACCAACGCCGAGGCTCTCGCCGAATCCGAGTTCCGATCTCAGCTCAGAGCGTCAAGGACAGAAATCGCCATGGCCGTCCACGACCCGTTCCCGCTGCTGTACGGTTTGGCAGATCACCAGATCATCTCAGACCGACTTCTCGGGGTGAGACTAAAGATCTTAGCTGGGTTAGGTGTTCCTCAGGGCTCAGTTCAGGGCCCGGTTCTGTTTTTAATAATGATGAGTAAATATTTCTTTCTTACCTGTAACCCGTGGCAAACATGAGAAGAAAATGTATATTATTTTAAAATAAATATAAGGAAGGGACCCGTTACATCCTGGTCCGTTTAATATTTAGCGTTGACTTCAAAATGCTAGCTCGTTTGGAGAGACGAGTGTTTAGACACCAAAAATGCACATTTTGGGCGTTTTTTCGGGAGGGGGCGGAGCCAGTGACGCACATGACTTTAAATTATTTAGCGTCCGACTCCCGTCGATGTGCCGAGCGTTTCGACATGTCACATGACCCCGTGTCCGAGTTTCGCAGTTTTGTAGATTGTTAACGTTTGTGGCCACGTGACACCATGTGGCAGTCATATGTTCACTACCTACTCAATCTCAGCTATGAGTGGATATGTCAAATGTGCATGTCGGGCGAACAGCGGAGCGTCAAATTTCCCCATTCATTCTCTAAGTGTGTATGGGGTTCGGGAGGTATATGATCGTGATCCACTCCGGACCCCCTACGAGTGGATTTGCCATATGTGCATGTCGGACGCTGTGGAAAAAATTCCCTCTTTTTAGCCCCGGGTTCGGAATTCCACGGGGCGATTCCTTATAAAAGTAATACACCATCCGCACGAATTCCGCACAATTTAGGTATGTTTCAGTTATCTGGGGCCGTCGTTTATGTCTGTAGAATGCATCGATTCGGAATCTTACCACGTGTCGCGTTTGGAAGGTTCTGATTGTATTGAGTGCTCTTTGTAATCTATAAGGAAACTCTGGAGAGGAAGAAGAAAGACGGGATCCATAAGGCGATGTATTCGCTGCTGACCTGGCTTCTGGAGCAGGACTCCTCTGTTCTTCAGGCCTTTTGGAACAATCTGTCCAAAGAGTACAACCAGGAGAGTTACCCCAAACTGCAGAACCTCTTCGCTGTTTTACCTGAAGGTATTTCTGAGTGAAATGATGATATTATTATTAGGAACAAGCTGGCTGATCTTTAAATCATTCTTTAACTGTACATTGTTGAATTTAATACAATTTTAAACCTCTGACAGTCAAGCTTTATTTCAATGTGTTTGTTCGGACACTTTATCGTTCTCACATCATTCACAGGTAATGTTAACAAAGTAAAGCGACGAAAGCAGGTCTTTATTTAATGGCGTCAGCAACAGGTAGAGCTGTAGCTTTACCAGCATCTTCACTTCACAGGGGAAATTAAAGGAAGCTCAAAGGAATATCAAATAAAGATCTAAGAAAGATCAAAGGGATATCAAAGGACGATGTAGGAAATAATCAAAGGAAGATCTAGGGAAGAGCAATGAAGATCAAAAGAATATCAAATAACGATCAAAGGAAAATCAAATGAAGAGTAAATGAAGATCAAAAAAAGATCAAAAGAAGATCAAAAGAAGATCAAAAGAAGATCAAAA
>JACRUU010000026.1:17892990-17900490 GCA_030449085.1 Kryptopterus vitreolus
CGTCATAACTGAACACCTAAATATAAACATGGGTTCCTTGTTTCACAGCCTCCTCCTCCTCCTCCTCCTCATTATCATCATGTTCCTCCTCCTCCTCCTCTGACGGGGAGCAGCTGTAACTCCACCGTGGACTTCACCTTCTTCTCCTCATCCTCGCTCTCCAAACTCAGCAGCAGTACCAACACACAGCCTTCAGCATTCCAGGTTCTTTTTCTTCTCCAGAATAAACTACTTGTGCAGTTCCTCGTTTCTGGCGAATGCAGATGACGAGAAATGGAAGAGACCAGTTTAGAATCAGATGTTTGGCCTCCTACCAGAAAAATGTACAAATCTAGAACCCCAATAGACTTAAGGTTCCCCATTAACGTTCTCCTGTCAGTGAAGAACCTTTGAAGAGACCCAGAAACCAGTTGTGTCTAGATTTACCATCAGTAATGGTTCCAACCATCTAGAAGGTGATGTTTGGGATGTTCCTCTTACAAAGTCCTCAAAGATTCCTGAGGAGTACCTTTTAGACCTCATTATTCCACTTCAGAAAACAATGATTGATTTACCTCGAACCTCGAATCGGTTCCTTTTATAAACGTATGAACTTTGCTGGACTCTTTAGATGTTCCTTTGAGGAAACCCTGAAAATTACTTCAAAGCAACCTTCTGAGGGTCAGAGAAGAACTTTTCAGAACTTTTTGGGACTCAGGATCCTCCTGTGGCGTCTATGTAGGAGGAACCTAAGGGTCGAACCTCACTCAGAAACGATTCTAAGGACTTAAGAGAATAAGAAGAACCAAGCAGTATGGAGCTATTAGAAAGCATTCCAAGAAAATCTTACCTGAGATGATATTGATACATTTAACCCTGTTCTTCAGAGGTTCCTTAGAAGGTTCCTTTAATGTAAAACCCTATGTAAAATATCAATGTCAGATAAGGTTCTGAGAAGAACCCATAATTATCCATAGAACCTTGAAGGAACCTCTAAAGGACAGTGTGTGTGTGTGAGGTAGAAATAACGCGACCCCTCTTGAATATTTTTCTTCTGACATGGACCATGAGGCTGCAGATTAACGAGATTAGACGAAGAAGGACACGGTGTACTTTTCATACTTTTCATTTTGCCAAGTTGTCACTCTTAAGGGAAGATTAAACGTGAGTTCTGGCAATTCCGAGACGTTCTGAGAATAGAACAGACCTTTCATGGAAACGTCTCCGCTTGTATTCCTGCACTTAGACTGCGGACTCGGAGCTGGTGAGCATCAGGAAGTGGTGTGGGATTTGCCGCCTGAGTCACGGGGAGCTGGTGGCCTGTCCTGAGTGTCTACAGAGCTTCCATCTTCAGTGCAACTTCTCCAAGTAACACACCTTAAAGTTCAACTTAAACACCAAAAGTTCACCTTAAACACTATAATTAGTTTTATTGCTTTTTAAATTCTCGAAGGAAAATTCAGGAAGGAGGAAAATGTACACTTTATTATTACTATTATTATTATTATTATTATTATTATTATTATTATTATTATTATTACTACTACTATTCATTCATTCATTCATCTTCTACCGCTATATCCGATCTTCCCTCGGGTCACGGGGAGCCTGTGCCTATCTCAGGCGTCTATGGGCATTAAGGCAGGATACACCCTGGATGGAATGCCAACCCATCACACACACACACACACACACACACACACACACACACACATTCATACACTAGGGACAATTTTCCAAGGTGCCAATCAACCTATCGTGCATGTTTTTGGACCGGGGGGGAAACCGGAGAACCCGGAGAAAAAACCCCCTGAGGCACGGGGAGAACATGCAAACTCCACACACACATGGCCGAGACGGGAATCGAACCCGGATCCTGGCGGTGTGAGGCGAACGTGCTAACCACTAAGCCACCGTGCCCCCCGCTTACTACTACTATAATTATTATTATTTTTATTGTTATTATTATTATTACTACTATTATTATCGTTATTATTATTAAGCTTAATTTAAAAATATATATATTAATAATTTTTGTGTAAATATTTTCCTACATTTAAACATGTTTCTACAGTGTATTGTGGTATCCAAAACACTGCCCCTTGTGGCCAAATATGATATAACACACTAATAACGCTGACTGATATCCAGTTATTTGGCATGTGACTATATTAAATATGATTATGTGTAATCTATTTGTAATATATCTTGATCTTCTCAGTGGGAGAGCGAGATGCAGGACATGTTGGAGATCTTGGGGGTCGACAGAGAAGGAGGCGGCATCCAGAGCTGTGCAGGTAAAATACACAGATACACACTCATACACAAACGTAAAGAGCGAACGTTTATACAATGTACAGTATACCACATTTATTACAAACCATTTTTTAAATCTGATTTTTAATATTTTATATTAATATTTTAATATTTTATATTAATATTTAGTTTTAATTACACTTTTGTTACACACCAAAGACAACCTAATTATGTTATTTATCTATTTATCTATTTATTTATTTAGTTTAGTTTACATTTACAGCATTTGGCAGACGCCCTTATCCAGAGCTACTTATATCTGAGATCTCTGAGACTGCACCTCGCTGAGCAATTGAGGGCATTTGATTAAGGGCCTTCCTCAAGGGCCCCTGAGTGGCAGCATGGTGATGGAGAGATTAGAAGCACTGAGTTGCTGGTCACTCAGTCGCTCTGGATAAGGACGTCTGCCATATGCTGCAAATGTAAATGTAATAATGATTTGTGTAAAGTGTAATGATGTAATTGCAAAAAATAGTAATTATTTCTGAGGTAACAGATTATTGTAATGTATTCTGATTTCTGAGGTAAAACAATGATTTCTGAGGTAAAAACAATAGAATTTATTTCTGAGGTAACAAAATATTACAAAATATTGTCATGATTTCTGAGGTAACAAAAATATAATTTATTTCTGAGGTAACAAAAATAGTATTGATTGCTGAGGTTAAAAAAAGTTTTGAATGTTTTCTGGGGTAATAAATAATATTAATTATTTCAGAGGTAACAAAAATTTTAATTGATTTCTGAGGTAAAAAAAAAAACAATGATATCTGAGATAACAAAAAATAGAATTGATTTCTGAGGTAAAAACAATGATTTCTGAGGTAAGAAAACACACAGGTAACAAAATATTGTAATGATTTCTGAGGTAACAACATTTTTATTTATCTCTGAGGTAACAAAATATTACAAAATATTGTCATGATTTCTGAGGTAACAAAAATAGTATTGATTGCTGAGGTAAATTTTTTCTGGGGTAACAAAGAATATGAATTATTTCAGAGGTAACAAAAATTAGATTTGATTTCTGAGGTAAAAAATAATGATATATGAGATAACAAAAATTAGATTTGATTTCTGAGGTAAAAACAATGATTTCTGAGGTAAGAAAACACACACAGGTAACAAAATATTGTAATGATTTCTGAGGTAACAAAATATTCTAATGATTTCTGAGGTAACAAAATATTGTAATGATTTCTGAGGTAAGAAAATATTGTAATAATTTATGAGGTAATAAAAATAAAATTGATTTCTGAGGTAAAAACAATGATTTGTGAGCTAAGAAAAAACACACACAATTGTTAATGATTTCTGAGGTAACAAAATGTTACAATATTTTCTGAGGTAACAAAGAATAGTAATGATTTCAGAGGTAACAAAAATTAGAATTGATTTCTGAGGAAAAAAAAAAAAAAAAGATATCTGTGGTAACATTATGTAAAATTATACCCTGGATGGAATGCCAACCCATCACAGGGCACACACACACACACACACACACACACACATTCACACACACATTCATACACTAGGGACAATTTTCCAAGGTGCCAATCAACCGACCGTGCATGTTTTTGGACCGGGGGAGGAAACCGGAGAACCCGGAGAAAAACCCCCTGAGGCACGGGGAGAACATACAAACTCCACACACACATGGCAGAGACGGGAATCGAACCCGGACCCTGACGGTGTGAGGCGAACGTGCTAACCACTAAACCACCGTGCCCCTTCCACATTCATACACTAGGAACAATTTTCCAAGGTGCCTAGCAACATACCATGTTTTTGGGCCGGGGACGGGGGGACTGAAGAATCTGGAGAGAAGACCCCCCTGAAGCACGAGGAGAACATGCACACACTTCACACACATATGGTGGAGGCGAACCCCCGACCTTGGAGGTGTGAAGCGAAAGTGGTAGCCGCTAAACCACCGTGGTAAACAACATGAAATAAAAAAATCTAATTAATAAACAAATAACCAAGCAAGAACAATGTGAAGCCCCGAATCAGCAGAAGAGCCGAGAGTTCTTTCCAATCATAATCATCATCCTTTTCTGTTAGATGTTATATTAGATGTTATATATTATATTATTATGTTATGTTGCTTGTTCATAAAAGAGGTGTCTGGTGTTCCCAGGTGGTCCAGCATTGCATGGATCAAGAACCTGCTCTCTCCGAACAGAAGAATCTGAACAATGAGCAGCTGGACTCCTATGTTGGTGAGGTAGGTGCAAACACACACACACACACACACACACACACACACACACATCACACACACACACACACACACACACACACACACACCTGAAGCTAATCACATGTTCTGAAGTCCATAGAAAACCTTCAACCCATAATGTTCCTACATTTGTACCATCGTCTCATTATTTTATTACAACTAAACCCTGGGACGGCATTCTTCATCACATCTACACATACCACCCCTCCACCACCACCACCACCACCACACCCCCTCCTCCACAGGACTGAGAACATGCATGAGAAGCATTTCTGGTTTCAGTAGAACCTCACAGGATCTGCTTTCTCAGTTCAGGTTTCAGTGTGGATTAGACGGGATTACATCAGGGCTTGCTTGCCTGATGCAGATCGTTCCTATGATTTTCCGATCTTCCCGCGGGTCACGGAGAGTCTGTGTCTATCTCAGGCGTCTATGGGCATTAAGGCAGGATACACACTGGATGGAATGCCAACCCATCACACACACACACACATTCATACACATTCACACACTAGGGACAATTTTCCAAGGTGCCAATCAACCTACCGTGCATGTTTTTGGACCGGGGAGAGGAAACCGGAGAACCCGGAGAAAAACCCCCTGAGGCACGGGGAGGACATGCACAAACTCCACACACACATGGCTGAGACGGGAATCGAACCCGGACCCTGGTGGTGTGAGGCGAACGTGCTAAACACTAAACCACCGGTGGAGATATGAGGTGGCATCAAACAGTTTGGAGACTAATGAACTGGTGCGATTCTGTAACCGGTCGTTCGAAGGTGGGGTTTTTTTGAGCGCCATGTGCACTTTTAGAGTGAAAGAACATTGCTGGAAGATGATGAGACGAGAGATCAGGAAGACCTTCAGCACCCAAAAAACATCAACATAGATTGTCATAGAGTAAATCCACATGATCTCCGTTCCACACTCGCTCTTCCTGATCATTCAGAACAAAGGTCGGCATTTTGACAGTATTGGAATAATAATAATAATAATAATAATAATATCCTTTATTGGTCACATATACATTACAGCACAGTGAAATTCTTTTCTTCACATATCCCAGCTTGACGTTGGTAGTTTGGGGTCAGAGCGCAGGGTACAGCCATGATACGACGCCCCTGGAGCACAGAGGGTTAAGGGTCTTGCTCAAGGACCCAAGGGTGGCAGCTTGGCCATACCGGGGCTCGAACCCAGATCTTCCCGATCAGCAGCCCAGCACGCCTTAGACCACTGAGCTACCAACACCCCCTCCCCCCACTGAGCTACCCCCTCCCCACCTTTTGTGGAGCTTCTGCATGACATTCCAGAAGAACGATATGAGCGCTTTATGGTTGTGGACTTTTCTTCTCTAAAAACCTTTTGATCGCTTAATATTCACCAAATAAGCGGACTCCAGAGACAGCGTGTGGAAGAGTGTAGTTGTGAGATGAGGTGATGGTTTGGTATGTGCAGAGGAGGGACATGAGGTATATTATGGGGTAGAAGAACACTGACGATGGAGGAAAAGAAGAAGAGCAAGAATAAGATTGATGGATGTAGTGAGGGAAGGTTTTTGAAAGAGACGGATGGAGTGGAGACTGAAGATTTTGGAAGCATCTACAAGCTAAAACTTTAATTTTACGGATACATTAATTATTTATCTGTAAAGTCTGATTATAATTGTATACAAGTTTATTATAAGTGGATACAGAATAAATACTAAAAGACTAAACCTGGTGTGTAACATCTGAAGGCCATTACACAGGACATTAAGTGTTGGATACAAACCAGCTGTCCAACTGTCTACACCTCATCAATATGCGTGTGTGTGTGCGTGTGTGTGTGTGTGTGTGTGTGTGTGTGTGTGGTGTGTGTGGTGTGTGTGTGTTTTGGATTCCTCCAGACTTCTATCGATGGGATCCTGCAGTGGGCTTTTCAAAACATCTCCCGGCCACTTTCTGAGTCTCAGGGTTACTTCCAGTGACTCCATTATAACACCTGATGATCCACGAAACCAGGAAATATCAGAACACACACACACACACACACACACACACACACACACACACACAATTACATACACAATATACACATATGTTTACCCTGAGATCTATCTATCTATCTATCTATCTATCTATCTATCTATCTATCTATCTATCTATCTGTCTGTCTGTCTGTCTGTCTATCTATCTATGTTTTGCTGTCTGTGTCTGTCTATCTGTCCATCCATCCATCCATCCATCCATCCATCCATTCATCCATATCTGTCTATCTATCTATCTATCTATCTATCTATCTATCTATCTATCTATCTATCTATCTATCTATCTATCTATCTATCTGTCTGTCTGTCTGTCTGTCTGTTTATCTATCTATGTTTTGCTGTCTGTGTCTGTCTATCCATCCATCCATCCATCCATCCATCCATCCATCCATCCATTCATCCATATCTGTCTATCTATCTATCTATCTATCTATCTATCTATCTATCTATCTATCTGTCTGTCTATCTATCTGTCTATCTATCTGTCTGTCTGTCTGTCTGTCTGTCTATCTATCTATCTATCTATCTATCTATTTATGTTTTGCTGTCTCTGTCTGTCTATCCATCCATCCATCCATATTTGTCTGTCTGTCTGTCTGTCTATCTATATGTCTGTCTGTCTATCTATCTATCTATCTATCTATCTATCTATCTATCTATCTATCTATCTATCTATCTATCTATCTATCTATCTCTATCTATCTATCTATGTTTGCTGTCTGTGTCTGTCTCTCCATCCACCCATCCATCCGTATCTGTCTGTCTGTCTGTCTATCTATCTATCTATCTATCTATCTATCTATCTATCTATCTATCTATCTATCTATCTATCTATCTATCTATCTATCTATCTATCTATCTATCTATCTATCTATCTGTCTGTCTGTATGCCTGTCTGTCTATCTATCTATCTATCTATCTATCTATCTATCTA
>JACRUU010000026.1:17905490-17932990 GCA_030449085.1 Kryptopterus vitreolus
TTCCAGTCAGCGTTCACATTAATGTCACATGATGTTCATCAGGGCTCTAAACAGGAGATCTTCATGGAGACGGCTTTGTGAAACTACGTAGAAGGGAAATCTCATGCTCCTGTATGCAGAGATGACGACATATGGAAAAAGTGTCCTGATACTTTTGGGAGATGAAGTGAATAAATAATATGTTTTAAAGGGAAGATTTTTAAGCAGGAGTATAAAGTTAGCATGAACCTTTTACTGATGGAAACCAGGTGCTGATGACATCACTGTAAGAACATGTGCACTTAACATTGGTGTCATTCATTCATTCATTCATTCATTCATTCATCTTCTTACTAGCGCTTATATCCGATCTTCCCTCGGGTCACGGGGAGTCTGTGTCTATCTCAGGCGTCTATGGGCATTAAGGCAGGATACACCCTGGATGGAATGCCAACCCATCACACACACACACACACACACACATTCATACACTAGGGACAATTTTCCAATGTGCCAATCAACCTACCGTGCATGTTTTTGGACCGGGGGAGGAAACCGGAGAACCCGGAGAAAAACCCCCTGAGGCACGGGGAGAACATGCACAAACTCCACACACACATGGCCGAGACGGGACTCGAACCCGGACCCTGGCGGTGTGAGGCGAACGTGATAACCACTAAACCACCGTGTGCCCTACTAAAGATAAAAAACTCAGTTCAGGTGTCAGGATGTGATGTGTTTTTGGTCACCTACTCACCCTTTCATCATGTCAGGAAGCTCCTGGTGAGATCAGAAGTTTTGGTTATCAGGAAATAACGTGAAATTCAAAATTCCCATCACTAATCGTCAGTACAGGATAATCTGGTCAAACGACTCGTCTCGGCTTCCTCGTAAACCTGCAGATTTTCTCTCTCATGATCATCCAAAACATCTTCAGAACAAAGGAAAGCGACATTTTCTCATATAACTGGCAGCAATGCGGACAACATCACACATCCCTCACACACACACACACTCTTTACACTACTGCCATCAGAGAAGAGGTTCCGAAGCATTCGGGCTCTCACAACCAGACTATTCAATAGTTTTTTCCACACACACACACACACACACACACACACACTCACACACACCATCCACACAGCATTCCATTGCTTTATTTATCTGCCTCATTACTCTGTCCTTTACATGTTTATTTTCTCTCACTTGCAGTGTTACTGTTTACATGCACATTTTGCACATCCACTTTTTATTATTCATTCATTCATTCATCTTCTAGCGCTTTATCCGATCTTCCCTCGGGTCACGGGGAGTCTGTGTCTATCTCAGGCGTCTATGGGCATTAAGGCAGGATACACCCTGGATGGAATGCCAACCCATCACACACACACACACACACACACACACACACACACACACACATTCATACACTAGGGACAATTCTCAAAGGTGCCAATCAACCTACTGTGCATGTTTTTTTTTTTTACCATTTTATTACAATATATTGATAAATAATTGTTTTGCATATTTATAGTAGGTAAATAATTTATGCTTGAAAAGTGTTGGCACCCCTGGCTTTGGAGGGGAGATGGATGGAGAGATGGATGTTGGAGAATATAAGGATATTTAGAGGGCCTGAAGAAGGATGGATGTTTAGCTGGAGGTATAAATGGAAGGACGGTTGGTTGGAGGGATGGATATGGAGATGCAGGAGTGAAATGGAAGCTTCTACATCCTGCAGGTCTGAAGTTCACCGCTCACGTTCCTGATGTGTTCCTCAGCGATTGTTTTGGCTCGGGCGTGAATATTTTCTTCTGTTTGTTTTGTATAGAGCTGCAAAGCCAGGAGTGTCGGTATGCAGCCCTTCATCACTCGTTCCGTGACGAAAACGAATGGAGGGAACGTTCATGCTTGGTGTTTCTGAAGCGTTTTCAAAGGGTAAGGACCAACTGAGCTGCCTGAGCATTGTAACGTTTTAATTGCATGGAGCAATTAATAAAAAGACTTTTATTACTTCATTAGTGTTACTAAAGTGTGCTTTAAGTCTTTCTTTGGTGAATGTTATGGAACTCCCTCCTGATTAATGTCCAGGCTGACAAAAGCATTCACGAAATATACATTCTACACTCTACACATCTGCACTCTACACTAAATATACATTATACACTCTACACATCTGTACTCTACACTAAATATACATTATACACTCTACACTAAATATACATTATACACTCTACACATCTACACATCTGTACTCTACACTAAATATACATTATACACTCTACACATCTGCACTCTACACTAAATATACATTATACACTCTACACACGTGTACTCTACACTAAATATACATTATACACTCTACACATGTGTACTCTACACTAAATATACATTATACACTCTACACATGTGTACTCTACACTAAATATACATTATACACTCTACACTAAATATACATTATACACTCTACACATCTACACTAAATATACATTATACACTCTACACATGTGTACTCTACACTAAATATACATTATACACTCTACACTAAATATACATTATACACTCTACACATCTGCACTCTACACTAAATATACATTCTACACTCTACACACGTGTACTCTACACTAAATATACATTATACACTCTACACATGTGTACTCTACACTAAATATACATTCTACACTCTACACATCTGCACTCTACACTAAATATACATACACTCTACACATCTGTACACTCTACACTAAATATACATTCTACACTCTACACATCTACACTCTACACTAAATATACATTCTACACTCTACACATGTGTACTCTACACTAAATATACATTCTACACTCTACACATGTGTACTCTACACTAAATATACATTATACACTCTACACTAAATATACATTCTACACATCTACACTCTACACATCTACACTCTACACTAAATATACATTCTACACATCTGTACTCTACACATCTGCACTCTACACTAAATATACATTCTACACTCTACACATGTGTACTCTACACTAAATATACATTCTACACTCTACACATCTGCACTCTACACTAAATATACATTCTACACTCTACACGTCTGCACTCTACACTAAATATACATTATACACTCTACACATCTGTACTCTACACTAAATATACATTATACACTCTACACATGTCTACACTAAATATACATTATACACTCTACACGTGTACTCTACACTAAATATACATTATACACTCTACACATGTGTACTCTACACTAAATATACATTATACACTCTACACACGTGTACTCTACACTAAATATACATTATACACTCTACACATGTGTACTCTACACTAAATATACATTATACACTCTACACACGTGTACTCTACACTAAATATACATTATACACTCTACACATCTACACTCTACAGTAAATATACATTCTACACATCTGTACTCTACACTAAATATACATACTACACTCTACAACACTGTACTCTACACACTAATATACATTCTACACTCTACACATCTGTATACTAATATACACTACACTCTACACATCTACTCTACACTAAATATACATTCTACACATCTGTACTCTACACATCTACACTCTACACTAAATATACATTCTACACACTGTACTCTACACACACTCTACTAGATATACATAAATCTACACTCTACACATCTGTACTCTACACTAAATATACATTCTACACTCTACACTCTACACTAAATATACATTATACACTCTACACATCTGTACTCTACACTAAATATACATTATACACTCTACACACTGATATACATTCTACACTCTACACATCTGTACTCTACACATCTACACTCTACACTAAACACTATACATACACTCTACACATCTGTACTCTACACTAGATATACATTCTACACTCTACACATCTGTACTCTACACTAGATATACATTCTACACTCTACACATCTGTACTCTACACTAGATATACATTCTACACTCTACACATCTGTACTCTACACACTCTACACTAAATATACATTATTCTACACTCTACACATCTGTACTCTACACTAGATATACATTCTACACTCTACACATCTGTACTCTACACTAAATATACATTCTACACTCTACACATCTACACTCTACACATCTGCACTCTACAGTAAATATACATTCTACACTCTACACTCTACACTATAATATACATTATACACTCTACACATCTGCACTCTACAGTAAATATACATTCTACACTCTACACTATATATATACTATACATTCACTCCCACACTGCAACTATCACCATGCCTAACCACTCTTTTCTTTCTCTTTCTCGCTCTTTTTCATTTTCTTTTTTTTTCTCCCTCTTTCTTTCCCATGCCCCACTGCTGAGCTGCCAGTGAGAAGCCAGTTTGGTTCCTCTCAAGGTTTCTTCCTGTTCTCTGAGAACCAATTAGGGCCGAACTGATTTTCAATTTTCATACGTAAGTATTATATAAAGCTGCTTAGAGACGATGACAAATTATTAAAAAAATTATATAAAATTATAAAAAGCTCTACAAATAAAATTAAATTTGCTTAGTAGTTTCTTGTATTGGTTGCATTGTTGAATTGCAAAGCCGTGTTAATTCTGTAGTGTTGGTAGTACTTATTAAGTCCCTCAGGTGATTAATCAAGGCTAGATTATCTCCAAGCGACGACTTAAGACCTCTCTCTTCTAACAACACTTAACCCAACACTTCTTCCTTCTCACTGTCTTGGCAACACACACACAAAAAAACACCCTTAACAGTCTTTACCCTAGAATCTTCATTCTGGTAAAACTTAATTTATTCATGAAGACTTAAAGCATTATTTGTACGTCACTTTACACAAGAGCTCGTGGTAAATGCTGTAAATGTAACTGTACTAGTAAATGCTCATAAACCGAGCAGTTCTGTTCTTCCTCGTCCACAGACCTCCCGTATAAATGTTAGAACTACTGGCCACCAGGAGCCAATCAAATTCAGTCAAGTAAAATATATCCCCAAAAGTTTGTGGACACCTTGTCAAACGTATGAGAAGCTCTTTCCCAATCTTCTGGGAAGTTCTCAACAACGATGTTAGTAAATGCACACAGCTCCCGAGTCGTTCTCCATCGCCGGGCCTTTAACGAGATTCAAATCCTCGGGTCACGGGGAGTCTGTGCCTATCTCAGGTGTCTATGGGCATTAAGGCAGGATACACTCTGGATGGAATGCCAACCCATCACAGGATACACACACACACACATTCATACACTAGGGGCAATTTTCCAAGGTGCCAATCAACCTACCGTGCATGTTTTTGGACCGGGGGAGGAAACCAGAGAACCCGGAGAAAAACCCCCTGAGGCACGGGGAGAACATGCACAAACTCCACACACACATGGCCGAGACGGGAATCGAACCCGGACCCTGGCGGTGTGAGGCAGCGTGTTAACCACTAAACCACCGTGTCCCTCAGATTCAAATCCATTCTGAATAAATTCTTAGTCAGGCTCTGATGTAGGTGAGAACTTTGTTTTGAACATGTTTTGATTGGCTCTTGGTGGTATCTACTGATCTCCAACATGGACTTCAACAGAACATTTGGAGAGGGATATAATGATCTCAAACTCGCCATAACATGTCCTTATTTACACCATGTTATTGAAGGTTTTGCTGCATGATAATTATAATTTGTGTTTCTCAAATCATTCTTAATATTTTCAAACCAGATTTTTTAAAGCAAATCGTACAAAAGTTGGATTTCTTGCCAAATCCTTTACTTTTCTCAGAATCTTTAGTTCATCGCTCAAAAGTAAGTTTTGGTGTCGATGAAGATATCATCATTGTCATTGCGGCCGTACATTAGTCAAAATGTTTAATATTACCGCACACGGTTTTAGTGTTTCCTGATTTAAACTACGGTTTGGTTTACAATAAGTGCGTTTACATGGAGTCATTTTTGTACAGTACAATCCAAAAACGCCTGAAAATAAAAGCCCCCCCGGCGGAACGAAATTATTATCGGTTTTTAGAGGAGTGCGATAAACCATTCTATAAACCGAACAACATTAAAATCCTGCCATGTACACTGATTACTTTACATCTACAAAGCCACGCTTCCTCAGAGCTTAATGTGTGTAAAGTCTACTGGTTTAAGGAGCTGGGTTTCTGATCGGAAGGTCGGGGGTTCCAGCCCCGGGATCACCAAGCTCCCCGTCTTTGGTCCTTGAGCAAGGCCCCTATGCCTCTGTGCTCCAGGGGGCGCTGTATCTATCATAGCCTAACCACCCTCTTCTCTCTTTCTCTCTTTCTTTCTTTTTTCTTTTTTTTTCTTGCTTTCTTTTTCTCTCTCTCTCTATCTCTGTTTCTCTTTTTCTCATTCTCTCTTTCTCTCTCTCTCTTTTTCTTTCTTTCTTTTTTTCTCTCTCTCTCTGTTTCTCTCTTTCTTTCTCTCTCTCTCTTTCTCTTTCTTTCTTTCTCTCTTTCTTTCTTTCTCTTTCTTTCAATCTTTCTTTCTTTCTTTCTCTCTCTATCTTGTTCTCTTTCTTTCTTTCTTTTGTCTCTCTCTCTGTTTCTCTCTTTTACTCATTCTCTCTTTCTCTCTATCTCTTTCTTTCTTTTTCTTTCTTTCTTTTTTTCTCTCTCTCTCTTTAATCTCTTCTCTCTCTCTCTTTCTTTCTTTCTCTCTCTCTCTCTCTCTTTCTTTCTTTCTCTCTCTCTTTCTCTTCTTTTCTCTTTCTTTCTCTCTCTATCTTGTTCTCTTTCTTTCTTTCTTTGCTCTCTCTCTGTTTCTCTCTTTTTCTCATTCTCTCTTTCTCTCTCTCTCTTTCTTTCTTTCTTTTTTTTTTTCTTCTATCTTCTCTATCTCTCTTCTTTATAGCTCTATTTATTCTTCTATTCTTTTTTACTTCTCTCTCTCTATATTGTTCTCTTTCTTTCTTTCTTTTTTTCTCTCTCTCTTTTTTTCTCTCTTTCTCTCTCTCTCTTTCTTGTTTTCTTTCTTTCTTTTTTCTTTCTGTTTTCTCTCTCTTTTCTTTCTTTCCTTTTTTCCTTCTTATCTCTTTCTTCTTCTCTTTCTTTCTATCTATTTATTCTCTGATTCTTCTTTCTTTCTTTCTCTCTCTATCTCTCTGTTCTCTCTCTTTCTTTCTTTCTTTTTTCTTCTCTTTTCTCTCTCTTTCTTTCTCTCTCTTTCTCTCTTTTCTCTCTTTTCTTTCTCTCTTCTTTCTCTCTTTTTCTCTCTTTTTTTTCTTTCTTTTTCTCTCTCTCTCTCTGTTTCTCTCTTTCTATCGCTTCTCTCTCTTTCTCTTTCTTTCTCTCTCTCTCTCTTTCTCTTTCTTTCTCTCTTTCTTTTCTCTCTCTCTCTGTTTCTCTCTTTTTCTTTCTCTCTTTCTATCTCTCTCTCTTTCTTTCTTTTTTTCTCTCTCTCTCTCTGTTTCTCTCTTTTTCTCATTCTCTCTTTCTTTCTCTCTCTCTCTCTCTCTCTCTCTCTCTCTCTCTCTCACGTCATGGGACTTTCACTGTGCTGTTTGCATGACAAAGGCTTTTACAAGTTATTTTTGTACTTCATCCACCACTGATCACTGTGCGGCCACTTTTGGGGCCCTTGAGCAAGGCCCTTAATCCTGTGCTCTCCAGGTGTATGCTGTGTATCATGGTTGACAATACTCTGACCCCCTCTTCCTAAATAAAGAATTTCATTGTACATGTGACCAGTAAAAGTGGCTTGGAAACCATTGGATTGGTTCTTATATAAGATTCTTTCCCAATAAGAGCTTGAAAACAGTTCATGGTTCTGGGCAGGGAATGATGGAAGCTCTGGTTCATGCCCTGTCTCATCTTTAACCCTGAAACATGCACATTATCCGCTGTGACTCTTGGTGAACCGTCTGCTCTGTTGGACTTTGAGAGCAGATTGCAAAATCGGAAAACATTCACCCGCGCTTCCTGTAATGCGTAGCGGGCCGTGACCCTGACATTCCTTCACATCTTCCCAATTTGTTTGTCTTCACAAAACATTCCTGTTTTACCAAGAAAACAAAATACAAAAAAAAAAGTCTTTGGTTTACTTTCTGTGACAGGATATGATCCTTGGTGGGTCGAGAGAAGGCGTTGTTAATTATTGAATTAAAGTCAATTTTTGTCTAAGACAAAACCTCCTGCTGTGTTTCGGGGCTGATTTGACCTCCTAACCCATACTGCTGGTTCATTGTTATCAAGAGAAAGCAGTGCTACATACCTGCTCCCTGCTGAAGACAAACATGTGACAAGATAAAGAAACGGAATGCTGAATTATTATAATCCTGATTT
The DNA here is from genome assembly GCA_030449085.1 of Kryptopterus vitreolus. Lineage (NCBI taxonomy): Eukaryota > Metazoa > Chordata > Actinopteri > Siluriformes > Siluridae > Kryptopterus > Kryptopterus vitreolus. The sequence goes on from JACRUU010000026.1 coordinate 17,913,779, forward strand.
CAGTGCGGAGGAGTTTGTAACCTCCTTACTAGATCACGTATACCAAATATTAGCAAAATTCTACGGAAAATATAAAGTTTTCAAAGTGCAATAAAGCTAAAATTTGCGTAAAACTTTTGCTAAATTTTCTAAACGTCGATAAACTGACGGTGTATCCATTAACCATATAATACGACTAAAACACTCGTGATAAGTCGTTCAAAAAATGGCGACAGATATCGGCATGTTACGTATATCGTAGCCAACGCACGACCCGTTTTTGTACGTAATCAGAGACATAGGCGCGTTATACACGCAATAATGGCGAGGCGATCCCCGTGTACATGGGCGTGGCCACGTATGCACTTGTTCTGGGAGGTAATGGTGTGCGGAGGATCTGTGAATTCGGAATTTCCGGATGAACGCGGCCACTTGTTTTTAGCTGTGCAGTGGAATATCGCCTCGTGTAGAATCATCATGTGACCTGCGAAAAAAAACGTTTCCATTACAGTTTTGCGAATTATTTCTTTTTTGCATCGTCTAAAAGAATCGATGTCATGCGAGCGTAAACATTTTTTGCGATGAAATGTGTTTGCGGGGCACGGTGGCTTAGTGGTTAGCACGTTCGCCTCACACCGCCAGGGTCCGGGTTCGATTCCCGTCTCGGCCATGTGTGTGTGAAGTTTGTGCATGTTCTCCCCGTGCCTCAGGGGGTTTTTCTCCGGGTTCTCCGGTTTCCTCCCCCGGTCCAAAAACATGCACGGTAGGTTGATTGGCACCTTGGAAAATTGTCCCTAGTGTATGAATGTGTGTGTGTGTGTGTGTGTGATGGGTTGGCATTCCATCCAGGGTGTATCCTGCCTTAATGCCCATAGACGCCTGAGATAGACACAGACTCCCCGTGACCCGAGGGAAGATCGGATAAAGCGCTAGAAGATGAATGAATGAATGAATGAATGAATGACACCAATGTTAAGTGCACATGTTCTTACAGTGATGTCATCAGCACCTGGTTTCCATCAGTAAAAGGTTCATGCTAACTTTACACTCCTGCTTAAAAATCTTCCCTTTAAAACATATTATTTATTCACTTCATCTCCCAAAAGTATCAGGACACTTTTTCCATATGTCGTCATCTCTGCATACAGGAGCATGAGATTTCCCTTCTACGTAGTTTCACAAAGCCGTCTCCATGAAGATCTCCTGTTTAGAGCCCTGATGAACATCATGTGACATTAATGTGAACGCTGACTGGATGTGTGTGTGTGTGTGTGTGTGTGTGTGTGTGTGTGTGTGTGTGATGGGTTAGCATTCCATCTAGGGTATATCCATAGACGCCTGAGATAGACACAGACTCCCCGTGACCCGAGGGAAGATCGGATAAAGCGATAGAAGATGATTGAATGAATGAAATGTGTTTGCGTGAATTTGACGCTTTAACATTAGGCATATTTTCAATTCCCTATTTAAATTTGAGCATTTTGAAGGGTGATGGAAATGCTCTTACTATCTCTAGGTTATGAACGAAACACAGGTTCTCTGAGGGAACGAGACGCTGCGTCTGTAATGCTTTACGAATGCTTCATTGGGATAGGCTCTGAACATTATGAAATCTCATCCGCCTTTTATTGCAGACGAAGTGGCATCGCCTGTGGATGACAATTCGACCAGGAAGCGTAAAAGCACATGTGACGAGCAACATCAGCTTCAAAAGTGGAGGTAAGTGCCACAGGAATGCAGACATTTAGGCCTAATGATGCAGAATCTAGTTCCCTCAGAGAACCAGGGATGAGATGCTCCTTTTCAGGAACTCGAGCCGAGTCTGTAATGCTTTGGGAATGAGAATCCAGCACGGCCACATTGATCACTCCCTGTGTAGTGTGAAATGGCACACCTAGGTTGAAGGACCAAGGACAGTTATTGCCAGACATAACCTGTCAAGTCATAATATCCTGGAGGACACTCAAACGAGAGGCCTTAGAGGGCGCTCTGATCCCAAAATGTGTGGGGGAGATGAGAGGACTCGGGCATCCACAATCAATGTGCAAAGCTTGTATGGACAGTAGCCCAAGAAGAGTCTATGTCTGAGTAGGAGGACGGAGGAGTGCCTGTATCCTAAGGGCATGGGATGAACTGAGGATGGACCCAAGGTTGACCCCTAACAATGGAAATGTTTTATTCCTTCCTTACAAGTCATATTTTGCCCCTCTGGAGACCGAACGACTTTTCAGATGGATATTGTATAGGATTTTCGCTGCTGCCGTTGTTGAATTTAAAGGTATTATTTACTCTAAACACTGCCTCAAATCTCTCATCATTCGGGAGGGTGAAACTCGAGGTGGGGTGAACTCTTGGAATGTATATCGTTCATAGGGTGGAGACCGTCTGTGTGTGTATGTGTATATATATATATATATATATATATATATATATATATATATATATATATATATATATATATATATATATATATATCACACACAGACGGTCTCCACCCTATGAACGATATACGTGTTCCAAGAGTTCATTTGTAGTATGAATTTGTTAGTAGCGTTCGCTATTGACTACGTATGTGTCCTAACTATATTGGTAAAATATTTTGTTATTTACTATTTTACTTAAAAATAACTAATGGAAGAAAGTTGTGTGGAGTCCAAATCAGACGTTTCTCTATCTACCAGAGAAAGGTGTGTGAGATGGAGGACAGGAGAGATGATGTGATCAGACTCCCTCAGACTCAAGCATGGAGGTGGAAGGTTCATGGTTTGGAGTTGTTTTGGAGCAGGGAAGGTTCTGGAACAACCAACATGGCTCCCATTCCATTCTCTAACACCGTGCATTTCCGTCTGGACACGACTTCATCATCAAAAAAACAAGTGTTATGTATCATGGTATGACCTTCCCAGTCACCGCACCTAAATCCTGCTGCACTGCTCTAGGATGAACAAGAGTGGTTAAGACATTTGATTGGCCTCTAGACCTGAAGATCGCAGGTTCAAATCCCATCACCACCAAGCTGCCACTAGAGTAAGGTCCTTAACCCTTAATCGTTCAGTGGTAAGTTGCTTTGGATAAGATCTCCAACTTGTGAACATCTTTGGAGAGTTTTACAGTATTCCAGGTGAATATATGGAGAAATGAAGTGTCCGGATGCTGAAATTAAACCCCTTCAAAATGTTACTGAAAATAATGGAAACTCATCAAATTCGCAAAATCACAAGTATCGCAAAAACATTTTTACGTTTCTTTAGACAATGATAGTTAGGGTGGTAGATAAGGTTAGAGTGGGTGGTTATGGAGGTAGGTGGGGTGGTAGATAAGGTTAGAGTGGGTGGTTATGGAGGTAGGTGGGGTGGTAGATAAGGTTAGAGTGGGTGGTTATGGAGGTAGGTGGGGTGGTAGATAAGGTTAGAGTGGGTGGTTATGGAGGTAGGTGGGGTGGTAGATAAGGTTAGAGTGGGTGGTTATGGAGGTAGGTGGTGGTAGGTTCGCGTGGGGTTTCTGGCGGGTGGTGGTAGATGGGGAAGGTTAGAGTGGAGTGGTTAGGTGGTAGGTGGAGGTAGTGGGGGTGGTATAGAGTGGGGTGGTAGGTAGGGGGGGTGGTATATGGAGGGTAGGTGGGGTAGGTTGGGGGAGATGTGGGTGGGATGGTAGGTATGGAGCGGTAGGGTGGGTATGGTAGAGTGGGGGTAGGTCGTGGGGGGTGGTTAGAGATGGGTAGGTTATGGAGGTAGGTGGGGTCGGGCTAGGTAGGAGGTTTAGAGGGGTGCGGGTAAGGGGGTATGGGGGGGGTGGTAGATAAGGTTAGGTGGGTGGTTATGGCGGGGTAGTGGGGGTGGGGTAGGGGCGGGTGGTGGTAGGTAGGGGGGTGGAGAAGGGGTTAGAGTGGGTGGTATCGGGAGGTAGGTGGGGTGGTTCTTGGTGGTAGATAAGGTTAGAGTGGGGTGGTTATGGAGGTAGGTGGTGGGGTGGTAGTGGTGGTCGGTTTGTAGATAAAGGTTAGAGTGGGGGGTGGTTATGGAGGTAGGTGGTTCTGTGGTAGTAAGGTTAGAGTGGGTGGTATGGATATTAGGTGGTGGTTATGGAGGATGTGGGATGTAGTGGGTGGGTGGTTATGGAGGTAGGTGGGGTGGTAGAGGTTAACGGGTGGTTAGAGGTGGGTGGTGGAGGTATGGGGAGGGGGTGGTAGGTGGGGTGGTAGATAAGGTTAGAGTGGGTGGTTATGGAGGTAGGTGGTTAGGCGGGTGGTTATGGAGGTAGGTAGAGGGGTGGTATGGAGGTAGGTGGTTAGATGGTAGAGTGGGTGGTTAGGGAGGTAGGTTAGAGGTGGTGGGTAGGGTGGTTATGGCAGGGTAGGTGGGGTGGTAGATAAGGTTAGAGTGGGTGGTTATGGTGGTTATGGAGGTAGGTGGGGTGGTAGATAAGGTTAGAGTGGGTAGTTATGGAGGTAGGTGGGGTGGTAGATAAGGTTAGAGTGGGTGGTTATGGAGGTAGGTGGGGTGGTAGATAAGGTTAGAGCGGGTGGTTATGGAGGTAGGTGGGGTGGTAGATAAGGTTAGAGTGGGTGGTTATGGAGGTAGGTGGGGTGGTAGATAAGGTTAGAGTGGGTGTTTATGGCGGTAGGTGGGGTGGTAGATAAGGTTAGAGGTGGGGGTTATGGAGGTTAGGTGAGGGTGGTTAGGTAGAGTAGAGGGTGGTATGGAGGTAGGTGGGATGGTAGATAAGGTTAGAGTGGGTGGTTATGGAGGTAGGTGGGAGGGTGGTAGATGGTAGATAAGGTTAGAGTGGGTGGTTATGGAGGTAGGTGGGGTGGTAGATTAGGTTAGAGCGGGTGGTTATGGAGGTAGGTGGGGTGGTAGATAAGGTTAGAGTGGGTGGTTATGGAGGTAGGTGGGATGGTAGATAAGGTTAGAGTGGGTGTTTATGGCGGTAGGTGGGGTGGTGGTAAGGTGGGGTGGTAGGTGGGGTGGTAGATAAGGTTGGAGTGGGTGGTTATGGAGGTAGGTAACGCGCCTGCGTCTCCGATTACAAATAAAAACGCCTAATGCGTCTGCGATATTTTAGATTTGCAGCATTTGGCAGACGCCCTTATCCAGATCGACTTACAACTGAGCAATTGAGGGTTAAGGGCCTTGCTCAAGGGCCCACTAGTGGCAGTGGGGTTTGAACCCGTGATCTTCCGGTCCAGAGTCCAACAGAGAGGATGAGTTTTAATCGAATGATACAATAAATGGAAATTCCGCAAAAGTTTAGACATTTAGAAAATATCGCAAAAGTTTTGTTGGAATTGTAATGGAAATGGGCGGGGCACGGTGGCTTAGGAGTGTGTGAAAACATGCACGGTAGGTTGATTGGCACCTTGGAAAATTGTCCCTAGTGTATGAATGTGTGTGTGTGTCCTACGATGGGTTGGCATTCCATCCAGGGTGTATCCTGCCTTAATGCCCATAGACACCTGAGATAGGCACAGGCTCCCCGTGACCCGAGGGAAGATCGGATAAAGCGCTAGAAGATGAATGAATGAATGAATGTAATGGAAATGTAATTCTTCAATTAAATTCAAGTTTGACGTCTGTTACATTTACCGATTTTATTTATTTATTTTTTACATTTGCGAGTTTGTTGTTTGCTACGTTTTTCTTCAAAAAAAAGCTGCTTACTATCATTATTTCCCTAGTTTTAGCTACTAATAGAATATTTGTTTTTCTAAAACACTGTGTGTGTTAAAGAGAGACGAAAATGTGTTTATTTGTGATTAAGCGTCGGTTTGAAAGCGTTCCCATTCCTTTCCCGTTATCACGAAGCCCCTCGGGTTCGTTTCGGTTAAAATAGCTCCTCTATTTGCAGAAATTCCACCACGAGGCTAAAAATAGCTTGGCTGTGCTGACACACAATAGTTCCCTTTTCCCCAGCATGACAAAGGCTTGTTTTCATTTTGCACACAGTCGACTCTGTGTCCCGGGTCCTGAAACACGCATGTTTAATCTTACACACGTCCAAAACACTGCAAGTCGTCAACATCACCATCACGCTGCATTCCTCCGCAGAACTTCCACTCAGAGAGACGATTGTTTTACTGAGCGTGAGATGCTGCTTCAGGGTGAGAGAAATGTTTATACTGTAGCTATAATTACAGAGTGTGGACAAAAGTATTGGGACACTTGCTTTTTGTTTATGCCATGTGTGTGTTATTTTTTGTTAGTATTGTTAATTATTTTAACCATTTTTTTCACTAGACTAAAGTTAAGGTGGTTAATAGGGTATGAGTGAGAGGTTTTTGCAGTAGGTGGGTAGTTAGGGTGGTAGATAGGGTTAGAGTGGGTGGTTATGGAGGTAGGTGGGTAGGTAGGGTGGTAGATACTCCGATTAGGGTTAGAGTGGATGGGTTAGGGGTGGTAGATAGGGTGGTAGATAGGGTTTGTGTGAGTGGTTATAGGGGTAGGTGGGTAGTTAGGGTGGTAGATAGGGTTTGAGTGAGTGGTTATGGGGTAAGTGGGTAGTTTGAGTGGTAGATAGGGTTTGGGTAAGTGGTTATAGGGGTAGGTGGGTAGTTTGGGTGGTAGATAGGGTTTGGGTGAAGGCTTATAGGGATAGCTGTGTAGTTAGGGTGGGAGATAAGGTTTGGGTGAGTGGTTATGTGGGTAGGTAGGGTGGTAGATAGGGTTTGAGTGAGTGGTTATAGGGGAAGGTGGGTAGTTAGGGTGGTAGATAGGGTTTGAGTGAGTGGTTATAAGGGAAGGTGAGTAGTTAGGCTGGTAGATAGGGTTTGAGTGAGTGGTTATGTGGGTAGGTAGGGTGGTAGATAGGGTTTGAGTGTGTGGTTATAGGGGTAGGTGGGTAGTTAGGGTGGTAGATAGGGTTTGAGTGAGTGGTTATAGGAGTAGGTGGGTAGTTAGGGTGGTAGATAGGGTTTGAGTGAGTGGTTATAGGGGTAGGTGGGTAGTTAGGGTGGTAGATAGGGTTTGAGTGAGTGGTTATAAGGAGTGTAGGTGGGTAGTTAGGGTGGTAGATAGGGTTGATAAGGGTTATAAGGGAAGGTGGGTAGATAGGGGTAGATAGGCTGGTGTTATGTAGCATTATAGTGGACGAATATTTCGGATGGTAGACAGAGTGAGCGGTCTCCCTCCCTTTCTGTCTCTATATCTTTCCTGCCCTGGTGGTCAAAGCCCTCGAGCTATGTGCTGACTCAGCATCAGTCACACACACACACACACACACACACACACAGCGTATGGCTGTTTGTTCTGGGCTGTTCACAGAGACTTGCACTATCATCACTGTCCTCATCGAGTGGAAAAGTATTTCACACAGATCTCTCGGCCATGTTCACGTTAATGATTGACATCTTACTGTTTTCTTAACGAAGAAAATTTGTAAATGCATGAGACTTTATTTCTGCTCTAAGTCTGTGTTTAAGAGAGGAAACTGGCAGAACGAGAGGAAGTAGAAAAAAAGCTGATGGTTTTTGGATTGGAAGGTCGTGAGTTCATATCCCAACACCACCAAGCTGGCATTGCTTGGCCCTTAAGTCCATTAAATCTTTGTTGTTTTTTTTTTGTCCTTCTGCTGATAATGAAGATGTTTTGAGAAAATATGAGTGAAGTCATAAAACATCTAAGGGAAGACCACTGGAGAAATAGAAGAGGCTGTTAGAATGAAAGACAGGAGGAATAAAGCAAGATACTTTACCGGGACATGGGATTTCCCTTCTGCACTGGGATTGATGAGGACATGGATCACACCTCATTCATTGGGAAGACAAGGACATGAAGTGTACCTTTCATTGAGAATGATAAGAACATGGGACATATCCTCTTCATGAAGACTAACAAGGACGTAGGACATACCTTCTTCGATGGAACAGACATGTACATTAACCACACCTTCAATGGAAAATCAAAGACATGGGCCACAAGTTCTTCAATGGAGAATCAAGGACATGGACCATACCTTCTTCACTGGAAAATCAAAGACATGGACCATACCTTCTTCACTTGAGAATCAAAGACATGGACCATACCTTCTTCACTGGAAAATCTTGGACATGGACCACAAGTTCTTCAATGGAGAATCAAGGACGTAGACCATACCTTCTTCACTGGAGAATCCAGGACATGGACAATACCTTCTTCAATGGAGAATCAAGGACATGGACCACACCTTCTTCACTGGAAAATCTTGGACATGGACCACAAGTTCTTCGTTGGAGAATCAAGGACATGGACCACACCTTCAAACTCAAGGACATGTACCACACCTTCTTCACTGGAGAATCAAGGACATGTACCACACTTTCTTCACTGGAGAATCAAGGACATGGACCACACCTTCTTCACTGGAGAATCAAGGACATGGACCACACTTTCTTCACTGGAGAATCAAGGACATGGACCACACCTTCTTCACTGGAAAATCTTGGACATGGACCACAAGTTCTTCAATGGAGAATCAAGGACATGGACCACACCTTTCTTCACTGGAGAATCAAGGACATGGACCACACTTTCTTCACTGGAGAATCAAGGACATGGACCACACCTTCTTCACTGGAAAATCATGGACATGAACCATACCTTTGTTGGTTAATCAAGGGCATGGACTATACCTTCTTTGTTGGCAAATCAAGGACATGGACAATACCCTCTTCACTGGAGAATCAAGGACATGGACCACACCTTCATCACTGGAGAATCAAAGACATGGACCACACCTTCATCACTGGAGAATCAAGGACCATAACATTTTCATAGGGATTGATGAGGACATGACCCAAGCCGCCTTCACTGGAATCTATCACTACTTTTTATAGACCAGACACAATATCTATAGGACAATATTCCTTTGGTGCCCTGATTTCCTAATACTATCTGTAATATAGTGAGCAGCAGTGAAAGGCTTCAGCTCATGTAGTGACAGGTATACATTCCTGACGATAAGGAAGTGATTAAATATTCTCTTACTGTGAGAAAAATTCGTCCCTCCTCATATTTGTATAGACTTGCCAGTTGCAGACATTCTTTACTCAACACCTGCAACGATGTAAAGATGTGTGAAGGCTTTTTTTTCCCCTCACTGAGTCATTCTGTCTCAAACCTGGCTGGAAATACCCACACTATCAATCAGTTTATGTGTTGCTCAACATCTGGCCATTCATACAAATGAAACATTCCTCTGGTCTGCTGCAGTAAAAACAGCTTCTGACTGTTCAACACAATCTTGTTTTTTCACAAACCGAATGAATAGTGGTAAACCTGATCAAAATCAAACCGTGTTCAATGTTCATGATGGTCATCTTAAACGTGTAAATAAAAAGCCAGATGGTGTACATTACTCAAGCAGGAGTATTATTGGTGTAGACTTAATTGAGACTGAGACATGGACGATATTTCTGTCCCTGGGACTGATGGAAGACATGAAGTCATACCTCCTTCAGTGGGACTGAAGACAAAGCCATGGACCTTATCTCCATTACTGGGAATGATGTAGAAATGGACTATTCCTTGTTTACTGGGACAGGGCCATCTGGTACATCTTCTGGACTGGTCCAGAAGGAATACCTTCATTACTGAGATCTAGGGGGACATGAAAATAAATCCTTCACTGGGACTGATGGAGACGTAGCCCATGCCTCCATTACTGTGACTCCATTATGGAGACTCATTTATTTGGGACTAAAGGACCCTATAAGCACGGGGGTCAAACTCATTGTCACCATGGGCCACATCAGCATTATGGTGTCCCACAAAGGGCCAGTTGTAGCTATAGGACAGTATATAGTGTGTGATGAGTGACGCCGCCTCATAACACAAAACACAAATCTTTCTTGGAAGCGCCATTTTGGGGCCATGTCTCATATGTGGGGGCACGGTGGCTTAGTGGTTAGCAGGTTCGTCTCACATCGCCAGGGTCCGGGTTTCCCGTCTCGGCCATGTGTGTGTGGAGTTTGTGCATGTTCTCCCCTCTGGGTTCTCCGGTTTCCTCCCCCGGTCCAAAAACATGCACGGTAGGTTGATTGGCACCTTGGAAAATTGTCCCTAGTGTATGAATGTGTGTGTGTGTGTGTGTGTCCGGTGATGGGTTGGCATTCCATCCAGGGTGTATCCTGCCTTAATGCCCATAGACGCCTGAGATAGGCACAGACTCCCCGTGACCCGAGGGAAGATTGGATATAGCTGTAGAAGATGAATGAATGAATGAATGTCTCACGTGATGGAAAACTCGCCCTCCATAAACACTGATGTGGGATAGGCTGTAATCGCATGCATTGTGGGAGATGTAGTTTATTGTCAACGCACACTTTAAAGCCTCATTTTAAGACAATCACACACTTTTTAAGCACTTGCATGCCACATAAAATGACGTGGGAGGCCTTGAGTTTGACTCGTGCTATAATTAAATCATATTATTAATATTTGATAGTAACAAATCATATGGAATGTGACTCCTTTCTCTTTTCTCTCTTTACTCAAGTAAGTTAATAACATACAAAAAAATGAAAAAATGCAGCTTGTCTCGTTTGTGAGAAACTTCCCCAGGGTATGAACTCTAAAGACGGAGCAAAACATAGTTACAGCCTTACCAGCTTTACGAGCGTGTTTCTACATAGCTGTGATTTTCATTGCTGCTGTAATAAAAAAAAAAGTAGTACTCACCACCTCTAGACCAATCAGAATCGAGCATATTAAACTCTTACATCTCTGTAACCAGTAGCAGTGTGGACATGGTGTTGTGGTTCATGTGGTCTGAAAAAGGAATGTTGTGTGTGTGGCTCGGGACAATGCATGAAATTTTAGAAAGGCAAAAAGGGAAGCGAAAGACTGAAAGAATCACAGAAAAAAAGGGTTTCTATGGTGAGGCGACGATTCGAACCAGCGATAAAAAGCTCGTATAACATTCCACGCTTTCAGATAAAGAATAAACTCGCACGTCAGGCTTTGAAAACTGAGACGAGCGTAAACTAATATGTTGCCACTATTGTTATAGATTCAATCAACACATTTTCTCACAGGTGAGAAAGCAGCGTTGGAATGCATTCTGTCGAATTGTTACCTTTGTTCTTGGTGTTTTTGAATTCAGATTTAAATCTGAATCCCTTCACCACTGTGTGTGTGTGTGTGTGTGTGTGTGTGTGGGAGGGGGGGGGGGGGGTCGGTTGCATGTCCATACCAGTGTCCTATTGATAAAAATCCCATTCTGTATTTTTCCCCTTTCTCATATTCTCCATTTCTGTATTTTAGCGTGTGCATTTAGGAGATTGTTAGCAACGGGGTAAAAAATATAGAAGCAAGTTCATTTTCATTCATTCATTCATTCATTCATTCATTCATTCATTCATCTTCTAGCGCTTTATCCGATCTTCCCTCGGGTCACGGGGAGTCTGTGTCTATCTCAGGCATCTATGGGCATTAAGGTAGGATACACCCTGGATGGAACGCCAACCCATCACACACACACACACACACACACACACACACACACATTACACCATACACTAGGGACAATTTTGTGCCAATCAACCTACTGTGCATGTTTTTGGACCGGAGGGAAACCGGAGAACCTGGAGAAAAACCACACACACATGGCCGAGATGGGAATCGAACCTCGACCCTGGTGGTGTGAGGCGAACGTGTTAACCACTAAACCACCGTGCCCCTTTCTCTTCTTCTTCTTCTTATTATTTAGAAACTGCACATTAAACCAAACAAGGAAACGACACATTTAGATTGGAGCATGAGGACATAATTCTTGAAGACCTTTTTTTATTGTTTTTTTTTTCCAGCAATTACAAAAATACAGCAATTTGTCTACATTAGACGTGTCTGTTTTAGTCTTATGCTAAAACAGGTCATGTGACATGATCAAAACACACACACACACACACACACACACACACACACATGTCAGATAAAGCCTCCATCATTCGTTTTACATGTACAGCATTACTCAGACATTTTATGGTGTCCTACAATTCTCTTATTTATATAAACATGCTGCTGAAGTTCAGAAAGAAAGAAAGAAAGCAAGAATGACTAAAAGAATAGAAAGAAAGAAAGAAAGAATAAACGAAAAGAAAGAAGAGAAGAAAGAATGAAAGAAAGTAAGAAAGCAAGAAAGAAAGTAAGTAAGAAAGAAATCAAGAAAGAAATCAAGATAGCAAGATAGAAAGCAAGAATGAGAGAAAGAAAGAAAGCAAGAATGACAGACAGAAAGAAAGAATAACAGAAAGAAAGCAAGATAGAAAGCAAGAATGAGAGAAAGAAAGAAAGCAAGAATAACAGAAAGAAAGAAAGCAAGAATGAGAGAAAGAAAGAAAGCAAGTATAACAGAAAGAAAGAAAGCAAGAATGAGAGAAAGAAAGAAAGCAAGAATGACAGAAAAAAAGGAAGAAAGAAAGCAAGAATTACAGAAGGAAAGAAAGCAAGCAAGAAAGAAAGAAAGCAAGAATGACAGAAAGAAAGAAAGCAAGAATTACAGAAGGAAAGAAAGAAAGAAAGCAAGTAAGAAAGCAAGAATGACAGAAAGAAAGAAAGGAAGTGAGCAAGGAAGTAAGCAAGTAAGTAAGAAAGGAAGAAAGAAAGCAAGAATTACAGAAGGAAAGAAAGATAGAAAGCAAGAAAGAAAGCAAGAATGAGAGAAAGAAAGAAAGGAAGTAAGCAAGTAAGGAAGAAAGGAAGAAAGCAAGAATGACAGAAAATAAAGGAAAGGAAGAAAGAGAGAAAGAAAGAAAGAAAGAAAGAGAGAGAGAGAGAGCGCGCGCTCAGCATTCCTCACATTCCTTCCCTTCCCCCCCCTCTCTGTGTGTGTGCGCGCGCGGTTACTCTGCAGTATAAAAGCTCGGCGCGGTTCCCGGAGCTCAGTCGCGGGTCGGAGCGGAGTCACTACAGCACAGTAATGCGCTCTGACGGGAGATAAACAACACAGGAAACTGTTCCACACACACACACACACACACACACATACACACACCTGTCGGATTGTTTATACACACGCTTTACATCCAGCCCGGGACTTCTGACCCGATGTGAGGAGAATAATTCAGGTAAATTGATTAAAACACGTCCTGTGAAAGACAAGCGAGGAAAGTCTGTGTCTGTTTGGTTGTTGTTATCAACAGTAAATATTACTCAGAATAACATTTGTTTTGTTTTTTTATTGTATGTAATAGACCAAACAAATAGTTTTTTTCGGGCGACATTGTTGTTATTGTGGCGCCGAAAGACTGGAATTTACCTCAGGAATGTAACAAGCAAAGTCACGTGACCAGAACCTGCCATTATTAATTATCTATATATATCTATCTCTCTCTCTCTCTCTCTCTCTCTCACTTTTCTCTCTCTCTATATCTATCTATCTATCTATCTATCTATATATATATATATAATACGTTTTTTATTATATCAATTGTTGTGTATTATATATATATATATATATATATATATATATATATATATATATATATATATATATATATGAGAGAGAGAGAGAGAGTCTTTGGAACATTTTTATATTCTTTTAAACACACACACTCACATCAGCGTTATTATTATATTTATCTACAATATATTTTACTCTAAATATAAAATATTATACAGTACTGTAGGTTTGGTAAACATTTGGAATTCTTTTAACTATTTAAAGAAACACGTGCATTTTATGCGTGTTCTCTCTCTCTCTCCTCTCTCTCTCTCTCTATGTATGTGTGTATATATATATATATATATATATATATATATATATATATATATATATATATATATATATATATATATATATATATATATAGTTTTGGATTTGTGGAAGTTTAGTTGTTGGCATGTTTGCTTCACACCAGGTGTGTCCGTGTTCGATTCCCGTCTCTGCCATGTGTGTGTGGAGTTTGTGCATTTTCTCCCCGTGTCTCATGGGGGTTTTTTCCTTTCTCCGGGTTTCTCCGGTTTCTTCTTCCTTGGTCCAAAAATGTGCACGGTTTGGTAGGTTGATTAGCACATTGGAAAATTGTCCCTAGTGTATGAATGTTGTGGTGTGTGTGTGTGTGTGTCTGTGTGAGTGTGTTTGTGTGATGGGTTGGCATTCCATCCAGGGTGTATCCTGCCTTAAATCCCATAGACGCCTGAGATAGACACAGATTCCCCGTGACCCGAGGGTTAAGATCGGAATAAAGCGGTGGTAGAAGAATGAATGAATGAATATAATGTTATTATAAATGTGCATACAATGATTTTGAAACTCCACATCCTCACATTTCTGGACTCTTATCTCCTCTGTACAGGTGTCTGCGCCAATCCAAAGGATTCTTGGAATATGCGAGCGGAGAAAGCGTCGGGGACGGTGCTGCACCGCCTGATCCAGGAGCAGCTGCGTTACGGAAACCCGACAGACGCTCGTACCCTTCTGGCAATCCAGCAACAGGCTCTACGGAGCACGGTGACCGGAGGAAGCCCTCGTTTCTCCTCGGACAGCCTCTCCCAGGAGGAACGTCAGGAACCTCAGGGCCAAGAGTATCACACCGACTTCCAGCATTCGGAAATCTACCTTCCGTACCACAATGAGCAGCTTCCCACGTACGAGCAGGCCAAAGCCAATTCTCAGTGGTGCCAAAAGGAAGGCTTGTTCCCAGAGGAAGACCTGAACCCGAGCCACACCAGGACTCTCAGCGAGCGTTTCACGCAGTTCTCGCTTCAGCACAAAGACGTCGACGCCAAGCCCTTCTCCACTGGTTCTTCCAGCAGCTACCCGCAGATGACCGGATATCAGTCGAGACAGCATCACATGGGATTTCAGCCTCACACGTCCACGTCTGATCATTCTCACGAGTTCTACCAGAAACCTCCACCACCTTTCCATTCACAACACACCAGGTAAGGCACTTTACAGATAACTCTTACATTTATACACCTGGGCAGGTGAGGGTTAAGGGCCTCTCTCAGGGGTCCATCTTTGTGTGGGTAATTACATAATGAGCGACAGTGGCCTCTAGAGGCCGTGCTTGTAATCACAACCGACCACAAGCTGGAAAAACTATCATTATCATATTTTCCTGCACTTCCCTGATTAACGAACGATGCCATCTTTATATTTAGACTCGTCCCGCCTGTTCCCGCACCTGAAGCACGACACGTTTACTGCAGCGCGCCCCCTGCTGGCAGGGTGGTCTCCTCACAAATGGAGCTGCTGGTCAAGGAAAATGAGAGACTGAAACAGGAGCTGGAAGGACACAGCGAAATGGCGCTCAAAATACAGAAGGTAAAATCTGTTTTGACAGATTGCGATTATGCGCTATGGTATGCTAATTGTTAAGTTAAATGGAGGACATAGCGAGCATTGATGAGATGAATGGGTTATGAGGTGCGTCCTGGTGTTTTTACATTCGTGATGAGGTCACCGCATAGCTCCAGCTGCTCCGACGGTCACGTCAGGTGACCGAATTATTCCTCAAGCCGCGTGTTTATCTTCGGCTTAGCTCGAAAGCACCCGTAAAACCTTTCCTTTTCTTTTTCCAGGGTTGCGTCAACATAGCTTAGCGTTCTCTCACCACGATGGAATGATAATTGCTGGAGCGAGAGAGGCACCGCCTTGTGTAAACTCACCTGGGGGTTAATAATGCATCATTGTTTCCATATGAGTACATTTAGGCGTGTGTGTGTGTGTGTGTGTGTGTGTGTGTGTGTGTGTGTGTGTGTGTGTGTGTGTGTGTGTGTGTGGAGAGATTTCAGAGATTTCAGACAGGAATGTATCACTCAGCTCCATGGGACAGAACACTTTCTACTACGACTATCAACATAACACACAAAAATATAATTATGTGCATATTTAATCAGACGTTACAGATCAGGAGGCGGAGCTTGGGTGTGTTGGTTACAGTCGTGCTAATTTTCATACCATAATAATCGTCTCCTCTCTCTTTAAGTAATTTTAATTTAATGTCTTTAATGTCATTTTATTGCATTCATAAGGATTTTTTTTATTTTTGTAATTTATTAAGAATTTATTAATATTAATTACCTCAGTTTTTCAGTGTCTTTACTGTTTACTGTCATTTTTACTTTTTAACTATTATTTACTTTTATTACCTTTATTTTTATCATTTTTTTGCATTAATTTTTATAATTTTATTGGATCATTTTATGGTATTTATTTATCTATGTATTAATTCATACTAGTCACACTGTTGATTATTTAAATAAGGATGGGCATGCTCGATTAATTAATTAATTAACTCATTAATTAATTATTAATGAATTATTTTTGTTCTTTATTTATCCACACTTTCCTTAACTCACTTAGTCACATTAGATAAAAAGTACATCAAATATTCAAAATAAAATAAATGTGTTTTTTTTTTAATATTTAAAGTAAAGAAATGTATACAAATTAAATTTAAATTACTCTTTACCATCTTGTGCTCATTTTTTCATCACACTTCCTTTCTTTATCATTCTTTCTCGCTCCCTCCATCAGCTGGAGCAGGAAATCCAGAGGATCTCCGAGGCCTACGACACTCTGATGCAGAGCTGCGTGAAGAGAGAGACACTGGAGCAGACGCTCAGGAACAAACTGACGGCCGAAATCAAGAGGCTTCAGGACGTAAACGCCGAGATCAGAGGTAAACCCCTCACCCATTCCTCATCACCTGCTGTGTTACAGGAGTATTTCAATGATGATTTCTAGGTGACTTTGGTGTTCATGGGTTTGTTTGTTTACAGACAGTTTGGAGAGCAGTAACATCCAGGCAGCGAAAGATGTGAAAGCTGCAGACCGTAACGAGCAGGTCATCGCCAAACTCCGTCTACAGAGTGAGTCTGTGTTATCCGGGATTGTTTACAGCAGGGAGCATGGTAGCTTAGTGGTTAACACGTTCGCATCGCACCGCCAGGGCCCGGGTTCGATTCCCGTCTCAGCCATGTGTGTGAGGAGTTTGTGCATGTTCTCCCCGTGTCTCAGGGGGTTTTTCTCCGGGTTCTCCGGTTTCCTCCCCCGGTCCAAAAACATGCATGGTAGGTTGATTGGTGCCTTGGAAAATTGTCCCTAGTGTATGAATGTGTGTGTGTGTGTGTGTGTGTGTGTGTGTGCCCTGCGATGGGTTGGCATTCCATCCAGGGTGTATCCTGCCTTAATGCCCATAGACGCCTGAGATAGACACAGACTCCCCGTGACCCGAGAGAAGATCGGATAAAGCGGTAGAAGATGAATGAATGAATGAATGAATGAAAGAATGTTTACAGCAAGGAAAAAATTCCTCCTGTCCTGTTTAGTGTGGATTTATTTGATCCTGTACAAATACAGTGTAATACTGACTCTAATGTACGTTACTATCTGCGTTAGGTTAAATCACTTTCACCGTGAAACAGGAAGTGACTTCTCAGCTCAGGAATTTGTTTCTCGGACACTGCGTGTGACCTTTATCCGTATCCGGAGTCGTTTATTTCGGATGGTGGGAAAAGCATGAAGGAATGTTTGTTGAACTTTCAGGATGAGTGTCGGAGAGAGGATGGACGCTTCTCCCCTTCTTTTTTTGCGTTATGAACAGGAAGTGTGTGTAAGCTTTCTTGGGAAAAGGCTCGTTTTTTATTAACCCCCCCCCCCCCGAACCCCCCCCCCCCCCCCCCCCCCCCCCCCCCCAACACACACACACACACACACACACACACACAAGTTTACAATTATTATCAGAGAAGTAGGGTTGAAATACACTGCAGGGTCAAAAGTTTGTGGACACCTGATCGTTAATCATCCCATTCCCATTGAGCTCGACTCTTCCGGGAAGATGTTCCTATAGATTTGCGTGAGACCATTAGTGTGTTAGTAAACGTGTGATGTTAGTGAGGCGGTTCGTGAGATCTTTATGGAACGGAGAAGGGAAAATTCTCTCCAGCTTTGTTGTAACAGTTTGTGTCTCTATCAGATGAAGAGCAGAAGCTGCAGAGCGGGCGACTGGAGCGCGAGGTGCAGCTCCTGCGCGAGGAGACGAGTTCTGCGCAGGAACGCAGTCGGCAGCTGCAGGCTGAGCTGCACAGGAAGAGCGCGTACGTAGAGAGGGTGGAGCGTCTGCAGGGGGCGCTCACTCAGTTACAAACCACCTGCGAGAAGAGAGAAGGTCTGGAGCTTCGCCTGCGTACGCGGCTCGAAACGGAGCTGCGCACGCTCAGGAACCAGCAGGTGTGAACACACACACAACACACACACACACACACACACACACACATGCATGAATGTTCATCTTCTACCGCTATATCCTGATCTTCCCTCGGGTCACGGGGAGTCTGTGTCTATCTCAGGCGTCTATGGGCATTAAGGCAGGATACACCCTGGATGGAATGCCAACCCATCACACACACACACACACACACACACACACATCACACACACACACACACACACACACACATTCATACACTAGGGACAATTTTCCAAGGTGCCAATCAACCTACCGTGCATGTTTTTGGACCGGGGGAGGAAACCGGAGAACCCGGAGAAAAACCCCCTGAGGCACGGGGAGAACATGCACAAACTCCACACACACATGGCCGAGACGGGAATCAAACCCGGACCCTAGTGGTGTGTGGCGAATGTGCTAACGACTAAGCCCCCCACACATGAATATATATATATAAAAATACATATAATATTTTGTGTAAGAGTACACGATTTATGTTTTGCTTCGTTAATCAAAATAAAAATGATAATATACCAAAAAAAACATGCATTTAGCTTTAAAATGCATGAAAAATTATACACTATCGATTAATAGTTATTTCCTAAGGAAAAATGTAGTAATAATAATAATAATAATAGGATTAATATTGACGCTGCACTGATGTGTATATATATATATATATATATATATATATATATATATATATATATATATATATATATATATATATAATGATTTTTGAAGTTGGATAGTAAACGTCCGTGATTGTTCTCTAACAGAGACAGACGTGTCCGAGCATCTCTGCGTCCTCGGCCAATGCGAGCACCCTGCTGGAGCGCCTGAGGGAACGAGAGGAACGCATCCTGGCCCTGGAGGCCGATATGATGCGCTGGGAGCAGAAATACCTGGAGGAGAAAACCATGATGGAGTTTGCCATGGATACAGCAGCCACCGCTGCAGCTCACAGGTAAAGACCAAAAAAAACAAAAAAGACAAACATCCTGCAAAATTACTTCTTTTATATAATGTTAACAATTTGATGTATTTTTTCACAGAGACACAACCATCATTAACAGTCG
>JACRUU010000026.1:17940490-18102712 GCA_030449085.1 Kryptopterus vitreolus
ATGTGAGGATGAGGATGGAGATGAGGTGGAGATGATGGAGAGGTGTGAGGATAGGATGGAGATGTGAGGATGGAGGTGGAGGATGGAGATGTGAGGATGGGATGGAGATGGAGGATGGAGGAGGATGGAGGTGTGAGGATGGAGAGGTGTGAGGAGGATGTGAGGATGAGGATGTGAGGATGGAGGATGTAGATGAGGAGGTGGAGATGAGGATGAGGTGAGGATGGAGATGTGAGGATGGAGATGTGGAGGATGGAGATGGAGGATGATGAGGTGGAGGTGGAGGATGGAGGTGTGAGGATGGAGATGTGAGGATGGAGATGTGAGGATGGAGGTGTGAGGATGGGATGTGAGGATGGAGATGTGAGGATGGAGATGATAGGAGGATGATGTGAGGATGATGGAGGATGTGAGGATGGAGATGTGAGGAGGATGGAGGATGGAGGTAGAGGATGGAGGATGGAGATGAGGAGGATGGAGATGTGATGGGATGGAGATGGATGGGATGGAGGATGGAGGAGGATGGAGATAGGATGGAGTGAGGATGGAGGATGTGAGGATGGAGATGATAGGATGGAGATGATAGGATGGAGATGTGAGGATGGAGATGTGGAGGATGGAGGTGTGAGGATGATGAGGATGGGATGGATGGATGGAGCGGGGGCGAGGGGTGGAGGATGGAGGTGGAGGATGGAGATGTGAGGATGGAGATGTGAGGATGGAGATGATAGGATGTAGGTGTGAGGATGGAGATGTGAGGATGGAGATGTGAGGATGGAGGTGTGAGGATGGAGGTGGTGGATGGAGGTGGTGGATGGAGGTAGAGGATGGAGAGGTGGAGGTGTATGAATAGAGAGTGCATGGTGAGCTGATACCTTGTTTTTGGGGTCGATGAGACTGACTCCTTGTTTGCTGATGGAGATGGTGATGAGGTTCGGGTAACAGCGGTCTGATGTTTGCTGTAAAAAGAAATCCTGTTTGTAAACAAATGTGGGTGTGGCCTATTTATCAGTAAGAGTAAATGTGGGTGTGGTCTCTGTCGCAGTCTAAGTGAATGTGGGTGTGGTCTATATGTTATAGTATATGTGGGTGTGGTCTCTGGAAGAGTTAACATGTCAGTCAGAGTGAATGTGGGCGTGGTCTCTATGTCAATCTGAGTGAATGTAGGTGTGGTGTCTGTGTCAGTCTGAGTGGGTGTGGTTTCTGTCAGTCTGGGTGAATGTGGGCGTGTCTCTGTGGCAATCTGAGTGAATGTGGGCGTGGTCTCTGTGACAGTCTGGGTGAATGTGGGCGTGGTCTCTGTGTCAGTCTGGGTGAATGTGGGCGTGTCTCTGTGTCAATCTGAGTGAATGTGGGCGTGGTCTCTGTGAGTCAGTCTGGGTGAATATGGGCGTGGTCTCTGTGTCAGTCTGAGTGACTGTGGGCGTTGTCTATGTGTCAGTCTGAGTGAATGTGGGCGTGGTCTCTGTGTCAGTCTGAATGAATGTGGGTGTGGTATATGTGTCAGTTCGAATGAATGCGGGCGTGGTCTATGTGTCAGTCTGAGTGAATGTGGGCGTTGTCTCTATGTCAGTCTGAGTAAATGTGGGTGTGGTCTCTGTGTCCATCTAAATGAATGTGGGCGTGGTCTCTGTGTCAGTCTGAGTGAATGTGGGCGTGGTCTCTGTGTCAGTCTGAGTGAATGTGGGCGTGGTCTATGTGTCAGTCTGAGTGAATGTGGGCGTGGTCTCTGTGTCAGTCTGAGTGAATGTGGGCGTGGTCTCTGTGTCAGTCTGAGTGAATGTGGGTGTGGTCTCTGTGTCAGTCTAAATGAATGTCGGCCTGGTTTATCTGTCAGTCTGAGTGAATGTGGGCGTGGCCTCTGTGTCAGTCTGAGTGGATGTGGGTGTGGTGTCTGTATCAGTCTGAATGAATGTGGGTGTGGTCTCTGTGTCAGTGTGAGTGAATGTGGGCGTGGTCTCTGTGTTAATCTGAATGAATGTGGGCGTGGTCTCAGTGTCTGTGACTGAGTGTGGGCGTGTTCTCTGTGTCAGTGTGAGTGAATGTGGGCGTGGTCTCTGTGTCAGTCTCGTGTCTGTCTGAGTGAATGTGGGCGTGGTCTCTGTGTCAGTCTGAGTGAGTGTCATGTGGGCTGTGTGTCTGTGGAGTATGTGTGTCAGTCTGAGTGAATGTGGGCGTGGTCTCAGCGTCTGTGAGTGAATGTGGGCGTGGTCTCAGTGTCTGTGAGTGAATGTGGGCGTGGTCTCAGTGTCTGTGAGTGAATGTGGGCGTGGTCTCAGTGTCTGTGAGTGAATGTGGGCGTGGTGTCACAAATAAAACCTATTCTCTGTATTTTTGTTTACCTTCACTTCAAAGAAAGCACAACCGAACGTGGGCCAGGCAGAGATGATCTTCAGGAAGCGCACTTTAGCCTCATCCACTGTGATTCCCGCCTGCTTATTATACGCACCGATTATATTCTGTAACACACACACACACACACACACACACACACACATACACACACACACACACACACACACACACTACACACAGAAAGGTGTTGAGTCTGAGAGTCTTTTCATCACAGCATCTGTGTGTGTGTGTGTGTGTGTGTGTGTGTGTGTGTCGGACCTTTTTCCAGTCCTCAGTAGACATGATCTTGTGCTGATCTAGAGGTACGAGCTCCTTCATCATTTTAGGGATCATGATGAACTGGGATCGGTCTGCGTCCACTCGAACCCTGAACAGGAGTCCAGCCAGAGAGATCACATCCTCCTTCTCCATGCTGTGATACCCACGCAGGTACTTCGGCAACTCCTGAACAAACACAACACACCGTCCATGCTTCTATCTGTGCCTTTAAACATGTCCTTCATCTATCCATCCATCTATCCATCCATCCATCCATCCATCCATCCATCCATCCATCCATCTATCTCCAAAAATATTTCTTTCATCCATCTGTCTGTTCGTTCATCCATCCACTGGGCCATCCAGTACATTTCTTCTATCCATCCATTCATCTATCCATTAAACACATTTCTTCTATCCATCCATCCTACACATGTATTCTATCCATCCATCCATCCATCTAACAGGTTTCTTCTATCCATCCATCCATCCATCCATTCATCCATCCAACATGTTTCTTCTATCCATCCATCCATCCATTCATCCATCCAACACATGTATTCTATCTGTCCATCCATCCATCCATCCATCCAACATGTTTCTTCTATCCATCCATCCATCCATCCACCCATTCATTCATCCAACACATGTATTCTATCCATCCATTCAACATGTTTCTTCAATCCATCCATTCATCCAACACATTTCTTTGATCCATCCATTCAACACATTTCTATCTATCTATCTATCTATCTATCTATCTATCTATCTATCTATCTATCTATCTATCTATCTATCTATCTATCTATCTATCTATCTATCTATCTATCTATCTATCTATCCATCCATCCATCCATTTGTCTGTTCGTTCATCCATCCACCTAGCTATCCAATACATTTCTTCCAGGTATCCATTCATCCATTCATCCATCGAACACATTTCTTCCATCCATCAGATAAATTTATTCCATACATCCACCAATCCAGTTCCCTTTTGTAAATAACTTAAAAGATATTTCCATCGTCATAAACAGATAAATATCCAGCAATCCGATTTTATGTCGGACGCCTCAGCAGGATTTCAGCTTCCTGTGTGGAGAGGAAGTGCTGCACTCACCTGAGGAAAGTGGAACATGAGGTCCGCCTTCAGATCTTTCCCAGGAATGACGTTAAACCAGAGCTTCCTCATGAAGAGCACCAGATAAGGAACAGTGGCTGGAGTTACTGCATAAAACAGAGAGAGAGAGAGGGAGAGAGAGAGTTGTACAGTGAATGTGAGGAGGAGTTCATGCACTGCGTGAGAAGATGACGCTTGTGAGGGATTTCCATTTCCTGTTGCTTATGAAAAGCATGTCATGATCCACATGAACTTCTCAGTGATGGAGCAGCAGGTCTTCCTCTGACTGTAAAACTCACCTTCTTTGGTTTTCTTTCCTTTCTTTGGAGCGTCCGTGAGCTCCTTCAGGTTGTCGAAGAAGTACTGCTCGTCGTTCATGCTCACCACCTGAAATAAAGCCACGCCACATTCCCATTACACGGAAAATTCCTTCTGAAAACGGGAATATCATAAAAGCGCTCGGTTCCACCTGGATCACATTCCCAAAAGCACCCCATGTTCACATCCTCCGGGTGCTTTATTTCTCTTACACCACAGCAGTGCAGCGTTTATGCTTTCGGTTTGACTTTTGTCAGAATTCACGTCATTTTTATCCGTTTAAATTTCGATATAATGTACGATTAAATATTCCTGAACGTAAACTGCTGTATCATGAACATCATCATCATCATCATCATCATCATCATCTATTTTGGTTTCTCCCATTAGGGGGCGCCACAGCGGATGATCCACATATTTTTTTCCATTGGGGGCCTTTTTTAACATAACCATTCCCATTGATCCAGGCTTGTGACCAGTAATAGGAAGGCACTGGTTTGTGCAACCCTAATGGCCGAGCAATTGGGGATTAGACGATATATATACACACACACACACACACACACACACACACACACACACACACACACACACACACACACACACACACCACACCACACACACACCACACACACACATATATATATAATAGGTGGGTGGCACGGTGGCTTAGTGGTTAGCATGTTCGCCTCACACCTCCAGGGTCCGGGTTCGATTCCCGTCTCGGCCATGTGTGTTTGAAGTTTGTGCATGTTCTCCCCGTGTCTCAGGGGTTTTTTCTCCGGGTTCTCCAGTTTCCTCCCTCCCCGGTCCAAAAACATGCACGGTAGGTTGATTGGCACCTTGGAAAATTGTCCTTTGTGTATGAATGTGTGCATGAATGTGTGTGTGTGTGTGTTTGTGTGATGGGTTGGCATTCCATCCAGGGTGTATCCTGCCTTAATGCCCATAGACGCTTGAGATAGACACAGAAGATGAATGAATGAATGAATGAATATATATATATATATATATATATATATATATATATATATATATATCCTATATATTATATACATCCAGAATATAACATTATAAAAACTACAGATTTAACTCTGTTGCATGAATAGGGTTACATTTATGAAATATGCAAACCATTCCAGAAATTTGTTGAAACTTAGCATAATTTACAGGAATTTAAGGGAATTTATAGGAATATATAGAAATGAATTAGAAATTTTGGGAAATGGACATAAACTGTTTCATGTACAAACATAAAGAAAAACATTAAAACAGTAAATATAAACTAATATAAAAGTTTTTTTTTGTTTTTTCGATCTACACCGAGCGCCCTGATCTACAAACCACCTACAGACAGGAAGATTCTGAAAAACCTCAAACTTCCCAACCATGCATGCTTTTCTCTGTTGCCTTTACGGAAGTGTTTTGGCTTCTTGAAGACAAACACAAAGAGAACGATGAGGACTTTCTTCCTGCAGGTCAGTTGAAGTTTAAACCAGGAAAACACCTCGTACTTTGTACCGGGACTTTATCTCAATCTCACATTTCCTTCTTGCACAATTATTTTGCACAAATTGAACTTTAAATGTCACTTTAACCCTGAACTGGCACTGTGTCACTTTAATATCAGCCCATGGACACTTTATTAA
This sequence comes from Kryptopterus vitreolus, assembly GCA_030449085.1. Lineage (NCBI taxonomy): Eukaryota > Metazoa > Chordata > Actinopteri > Siluriformes > Siluridae > Kryptopterus > Kryptopterus vitreolus. The sequence goes on from JACRUU010000026.1 coordinate 17,946,188, forward strand.
CAATCACACTGGGACACATTATTATTATTATTATTATTATTATTATTATTATTATTATTATTATTATTCATTATGAACTTTCATACCTTATATTTTTTGATGTATGTTAGACTTTTATAATTTATCTTTAAAATAAATTTTTAAAGACAATATTCATTCATTCATTCATTCATTTGTCTACCCACCGCTTTATCCGATCTTCCCTCAGGTCACGGGGAGCCTGTGCCTATCTCAGACGTCTATGGGCATTAAAGGCAGGATACACCCTGGATGGAATGCCAACCCATCGCAGGGCACACACACACACACACACACACATTCATACACTAGGGACAATTTTCCAAGGTGCCAATCAACCTACCGTGCATGTTTTTGGACCGGGGAGGAAACCGGAGAAACCCGGAGAAAAACCCCCTGAGGCACGGGGAGAACATGCACAAACTCCACACACACATGGCCGAGACGGGAATCGAACCCAGATCCTGGTGGCGGTGTGAGGCGAACGTGCTAACCACTAAACCACCGTGCCCCCTAAAGACAATATATATTATATATATATATAATATATATATATATATATATATATATATATATATTATATATATATATATATATATATATATATATATATATATATATATATATATATATATATATATTTATTTTTTTTTTTTCTATTTCTATTTCTATTAATTTTATGTATAGGACAGTTGTAAAATAGCATTTCATTACATGTACACAGAACAAGGAATTTTGAAGCATATGTAAATAAAGTATGTAATATTTAAGGAGATTGTTTTATATGCAGGATTGCAGAAATGATGTGTGTTATGAAGGGGGGGCGTGCCGGGGGGCGTGGCCTCGGTAACCCTGCGTTATGAATGTGTAGGTAGAAATTAAAGCTGGCTGTTTGTAACCTAAACGATCCTGATTTCTTCACACTACATTTAAGTCCCCTGTTATTGGCTCACCTGGAATCTGATCAATTCCCGGTTTATTTATTTATTATTTATGTTGCAACCCTAGTTTCAAAGCATTAATACCGGAGACTCCTTCCATGAATGAATACACCAATAAGATAAGTAAATTGCAGATGGTACTTTGATTGCTAATAATTAATGGAGTCATCAAATGTTGAGAACATGTAAAGAACATCTGAATAGGAAGGATGGATTTCAAGAAACCAGGATTTTAGATCTTTAAATCTAAATCTGTGTAAAATCTTCTCTGATCCAGTGATCGGGCGAAACCCAGCGATGAAAAATGTACAGATCTACCTTATTTGCGGTTTTCACGAAGAGACTGTATCCATCGGCAGAAGAGAGCATGAGGTTTCTGGTGATACTGAGACACAGATCGTGGATTCGGGTCGTGGAGGTGACTTCATAAATCTAAAGAAAAAACCCAATGTGATTCCGTGGAAGGTGAAGATGAAATGATATCATGTATTAAAATACATGTTTGAGTGTGAACCTCTGCTGTGTTGTCTGGGAAGTGAACTTTGTGGAAGATCTGCGAGCTGTTCTGCTGAATCGCGTCCACCTCGACGTGATGAGGAGCCATCGCTCTGGCCTCCATTCTGCACACAAAACAAGATATTGATGTTGGATCATGGATCAGTCGTGTGATATTGATTAACACCCCAATGCATTGTGGGTCTTTCATATCTCCCAGATTATTTTGTGGGATTTCACCACTCATGTTTCCATAGCACTGTATTCATGATCTCGATATAACCCTGACCCTAGCCCTGTATTTACAACATGCTACATGTCAGAACGCTACAAAACTCTTTCTGAAGTTCTTATATTTCTAGTTATACATTTCCAAGGTCTGAAATTCCAAAAACGCTATATTTTTACATATATTTTTACAAACTTCTATTCTACCAGAATTCCCCATTTCCAGAGTCTCATATTTTCATAATTTTCATATATATAATTTCTATATATATATATAATAATATAATATAATATAATCTATAAATAGATATAATATAAAATATATAATGTATGTATAATATATAATATATATATATATATATATATATATATATATATATATATGTATATATATATATGTCTTTATATCTATAGATATATATATATATATATATATATATATATATATATAATAGGGGCACTGGTGGCTTATGGTGTTTAGCCACGTTCGCCATTCGCCTCACACCGCCAGGGTCCGGGTTTCGATTCCCGTCTCGCTCCATGTGTGTGTGGAGTTTGTGCATGTTCTCCCCGTGTCTCAGGGGGTTTTTCTCCGGGTTTCTTTCTCGGTTTACGATCCTCCCCCCAGTCCATGAATGAATGAATGAATATATATATATATATATATATATATATATATATGTATATTATATATGTTTTTTTTTTTTTTTAGGAATAAATAGAAAGATACATTTATGGGGATATAAATACCTTGAAAATATAGGGTTCTGGAAATAAATATTATCCTGAAAATGGGGAATCCTGGGAAATATATTCTGGGAAATAATATTTTTGGAAAGTATAATTATGAAAATATAAGATTCTGGAAATTCTGGATATATATATATATATATATATATATATATATATATATATATATATACTATGTATATATATATATATATATATATATATATAGGGGGCACAGTGGCAAGTGGTTTCCGGGTTCGATTCCCGTCTCGATTCCGTCTCGGGAATGTGTGTGTGGTTGGAGTTCATATTCCTCCCCGTGTCATCAGGGGTTTTTCTCCGGGTTCTCCGGTTTCCCCCGGTCCAAACAAAAACATGCACGGTAGGTTGATTGGCACCTTGGAAATTGGCCCTATTGGCCCTATCCCTATATGAAGTGTGTGTGTGTGAGTGTGTGTGCCCTGTGTGTGTGCCCTGCGATGGGTTGGCATTCCATCCAGGGTGTATCCTGCCTAATGCCCATAGAACGCCTGAGATAGGCACAGTCTCCCCGTGACCCGAGGGAAGATCGGATAAAGCGGTAGGTAGAAGATGAATGAATGAATGAATGATATGAATATATATATATATATATATATCATTTATATATATATACTATATATATATATATATATATACACATATATAAACATAACTGAATTCACAGAAGGTCTAGGTTTCATTGTGCTACTTTCCTGTACCTCAGCATTCCCTGGAGTCTCTTCAGACAGGCGGCTGATAGCGGATCTCGGGGTCTGGACTCTAAGAAGCGCTGGGTGTGTTTTAACAAAACCTGACTGGGAGGAAAAAGTCCGCAACAAAGCCACAGAAGCTGCCAGCCTCGTTCCATACTCAACCTGCAGGCCAATATAAAGGTAATAATGCACTACATTACAGCCTTATTATGACTTATTACAGCTTATGGTTCCTTATTAAGGAATAATTAATATTTGTATTGGTAATAAATGCACAATGTTTCTAATGTATATATATATATAAATTTTTATATACTGACCCAAACCCCTGTGAAAAAATTTGTTGTTGTTGGTGAGCTGCTTCATGATCTGACAGTAAAGTTCGTCTCTGAGCTCAGGGTGCTGCAGAGCAGGTCCATATATCTGGTCCATCAGCTCCACAGGGTTCCTTGTGCTTTTGATGGGATAGTCACCCATGTATTTGAGAATGGGTACAGGAATGTTAAAGAATACACAATGCACAAAACTATTGATTTAAGTTTATGGATCAGAGAGCTATAGATAAAAAAAAAGCATTCATACAAACTTAACAAGGCCTCAAAACGCTGTCCCCAAAATGCTGTCCGCCAAAATGCTGTCCCCAAAGCACTGTCACCAAAACACTGTCCCCAAAACACTGTCACCAAAACACTGTCCCCAAAATCTCCGCCAAAAGAATGCTGTCCCCAACACTGTCCTCAAAAAACTGTCCCAAAACACTGTCCTCCAAAACAAAATGCTGTCCGTCCCCAAAATGCTGTCCGCCAAAATCTGCCAAAACACAACTGTCCAAAAAACCTCCCCAAAAATGTCCCCAAACATGTCCCCAAAACACTGTCCCCAAAACACTGTCCCCAAAACACTGTCCCCAAAGCACTGTCACCAAAACACTGTCCCCAAAGCACTGTCACCAAAACACTGTCCCCAAAGCACTGTCCCCAAAACACTGTCACCCAACTGCAATGTCACCAAAACACTGCAAAACACTGTTCCCAAAACATGTCCCCAAAACACTCCAAAAAACACTGTCCGCCAAAACACAAAACACTGTTCCCAAAGCATTGTCCCACAAAAGCACTGTTCCCAAAACACTGTCCCCCAAACACTGTCCCCAAAACACTGTCCCAAAAACAAAAACTGTCCCCAAATCCCACGTCAACACTGTCCGTCCCCAAAACACTGTCCCCAAAACACTGTCCCCAAAACACTGTGTCCCCAAAACACTGTCAAAACTGTCACCAAAACACTGTCACTGTCCCCAAAACACTGTCCCCAAAACACTGTTCCCAAAACACTGTCCGCCAAAACACTGTCCGCCAAAACGCTGTCCGCCAAAACGCTGTCCCCAAAACACTGTCCCCAAAACACTGTCCCCAAAACACTGTCCGCCCAAAACCCATGCTGTCCGCCAAAATGCTGAATCCGCCCCTGTAAAATGCTGTGCCAAATGCTGTCCCCAAAACAACACGTCCTCAAAAAATGTCCCAACAAAACACTGTCCCCAAGGAAACACTAAATATTCACCAAAACACTTCAAACCCAAATTATTAAAAATAGAATATCTGTCCCCAAAATAAAACAAACTGTCCACAAAACTGTCGCCAAAACTGTTGATTTCCTCAAACCACGCAAAAAAAGACAACAAATTCCACATGGCCAAATCAGTCCCCAGAAAAACAAAACTGCTATCCCGAAAAAAAGATACTGTCACCAAAACAAAAAGGGTCAAAAACGCTGTCCCAAAACACTGTCCCCAAAACACCTGTACAAAACAAAGCACTGTCCCCAAAAACCAAACTGTAACCCAAAACTGTCCCCAAAACGTCCCCAATCAACAATGTGTCAACCCCAAAACACCTCAAAAATGTCCCGTCACCAAAATGTCCTCAAAACACTGTCCGCCAAAATGCTGTCCGCCAAAATGCTGTCCCCAAAACACTGTCCTCAAAATGTCCCCAAAAACTGTCCCCAAAAAACAAAACACTGTCCAAAAAACACTGTCAAAACACCAAAACACTGTCCCCAAAACACTGTCACCAAAACCCAAAACCTGTTCCCAAAGTGTAGCACAAAACAAAAACTGTCCCCAAAACACTGTCACCCCAAACTGTCCCCAAAACACTGTCAAAACACTGTCCCCAAAACACTGTTCCCAAAACACTGTCACCCAAACACTGTCCCCAAAACACTGTCCCCACTGCACGCTGTCCCCAAAACACTGTCCCCAAAACACTGTCCCAAAAACAAAACATGTCACCAAAACACTGTCCCCAAAACACTGTCCCCAAAATGCTGTGTCCTCAAAACACTGTCCTCAAAACACTGTCCCCAAAACTGTCCTCAAAACGCTGTCCCCAAAACACTGTCCCCAAAACACTGTCACCAAAACCCCAAAACACTGTCCCCAAAACACTGTTCCCAAAACACCAAAACACTGTCCCCAAAACACTGTCCCAAAACACTCCCCAAAACACTGTCCAAAAAACTGTCCCCAAAACACTGTCCCAAAAACACTGTCCCCAAAACACTGTCCCCAAAACACTGTCCCAAAACACTGTCCCAAAAACACTGTCCCCAAAACACTGTGTCCCAAAAACACTGTCCCCAAAACACTGTCCCCAAAACACTGTCCCCAAAACACTGTCCCCAAAACACTGTCCCCAAAACACTGTCCCCAAAACACTGTCCCCAAAACACTGTCCCCAAAACACGTCCTGTCACCAAAACACTGTCCCCAAAACACTGTCCCCAACTGTCCGCTGTCCAAAATGTGTCCAAAGCCATGCTGTCCCCAAAAACCGTCCAAAACTGTCCTCCCAAAACTGTCCCCAAACCCCCAACCTTCCCCAAAAAGGTCACCCACTGTGTCCCGAACACACTGTCGTCAAAACCTTCCCCAAAAAACACTGTCACTCCCCAAGGCCCCAAAACTGACAAAAAACACTGTCAAAACTCACAAAACACTGTCCCAAAACACTGTCCCCACCCCAAAAACACTGTCCCCAAAACACTGTCCAAAACACTGTCCCCAAAACACTGTCAAAACACTGTCCAAAACAGTCCCAAAACACTGTCACCCAAACATGTCCCCAACTGTCCCAAAACACTGTCCAAAAACTGTCCCCAAAAACTGCTGTCACCAAGATCCCAATACTCTAGAGCCCTATATTTCCAGAGCCATATTTTTCCACGGTCTGATATTCCCAAAGTGTTATATTTACAAGGCCTTATATTCCTAAAATTCTTTATTCTAAAAAAAAATATATATTTTCTAAGTGCTGTATTCCCAGGACTTAATGTTTACAGTAACCCATATTCCCAGAACTCTGTGTCCTGGGTCGGGATACTTCAGAATCCCTAATTTTCCAGAACAAACAAAGACATATTTAGTGACAGTTTAGTAATGGAGATAGTGATATGAAGAATCAGTGAGAAACGCAGAATAGTGAACCATGACCTTGGGAATCCTTTTGGTTTTACCTCTGTGTGTGTGTGTGTGTGTGTGTGTGTCAGAGATCAGGTAGGATATCAGTGAAGGAGGTGCAGCAGGCCAGCTGGCTGAGCTCGGGGTCTTTCTGCAGACTCTTCAGCAGCAGAGGCTGTTTGAGTGCTTCTCTGGATCTGACCCACAGTTTCTCTCGAACCCGAGCTTTACCGGGACGTCCTGCTTCCTTTCCCGGCTCTCTGACCAGCCAATCAACACATCCCAGTCACCCGAGCTTCCTACCGGGACGTCCTGCTTCCTTTCCCGGCTCTCTGCCAATCAACACATCAGTCCAGTCAAACGTCCGACTCCGACTGTGTAACATTATGAAACACAACTGAGGCCTATTAAATACCGGAAATATTCAAAGGAGAACTCTTTGAGTGAAACATGAGCCACTCTCTCCGCATTCACTTCCTCCTTTGATGGAACCACCAGCACAGATTTACGACTCGGAGTCAACAGATTCTAAACAGATCAATAAAAACAAAAACATCCTACTCATTATAACCATTAAAGATATTACATGCATAAGACTGACAGAAGCATGCCATAAACATGACTTAAAAGTTGTATTATTATTAGGTTATTAAACATTATAGCAGGTCATATATCAAGCTATATAGGTATATATATATATATATATATATATATATATCTATATATATATATAGATATATATATATATATATATATATATATTATATATATATATATATTGGGCATGTTTATGCTATGAATATGACATGTATATGACACATGATCATGTATACATTACCTGTATATGGCATGATGTATATAATGTCATGCAGTGTAATGTAAATGTACATAAAATGTACATGACATACTTTAGACATTAAATGACATGCTTATGGAGTTTTTTGCCACGTATATGACATGTATATATCATGCTATATTGTGAATATCATGACACAACATGCTATAAAACACATGACATGCCTATGACAATTAACAACATGTTATGACAAGTTTATGTCATCTATATGAAATATTTTATACATTTACTATAGATATCATAAACTTGTCATGACGTTATAATTGTCATAACATATTTATGCCATCTACATGAAATGTTTAATACAGGCATATAACATGTTTATGATCAGTCATGACTTTATCGAATGTTTATGTCACGTTATGACCTGTATATATCATGTTATGACATGTTTAAGATATGTTTGTTGTTAATTATTGTGGATAATTACGGTGACTGACCATAATATCATCCGAGGGTCTGCTGAGGGTCGGGATGATCATGATGGTATCCATAGAAACGGCGGCGACTTGCCCGGTTCTGTCGTTCCTCCCGTTGATCCAGCCTCCCTCAGGAGCGTACTGTCCATCTTTAATGATGTTGATGAGATCTCCTTTTTTACAGCTCAGTAACGTTGGGTCGTCTACATGGGACAGATGATTAATCCTACTGGATATGTGTGTGTGTGTGTGTGTGTGTGTGTGTGTGTGTGTGTTTGCATCATCATCACCTTGTCTGCTGCTGTCCTGTACAGCCACGGCGTAGTCGGAGCGTTCCTTCAGCCCGTCGAGGAACACAGTCAGGAGCTCCATCATGCTGTGAACGTTGCTCATCTTCAGCTTGTACTCGCCCCTGAGTGTGGAGAGACACAGCACCTCCCCGATCCGACTCTCACTGCGGGGAACACACACACACACAAAGGTACGGCTCGGTACCGGGGGTCTACACCAAACATCTACCAACACACACACACACACACACACACACACACACACACACACACAAACACACTTACATACAGACACTAACACCCACATGTGTATACTCACACACACTCATGCACACACACACTAACACCCACACATGCATATGCACACACACACAAACACACACACACACAAAAACACATACACACACACACATATACGAACACACACACACAAACACACCACACAAACACACACACACACACACACACACAAACACACACACACACACACACACACACACACACACACACACACACACACACACACGCACACACACACACACACATGCACACACACACAAACACAAACACACACACAAACACACACACACACACACACACACACACACACACAAATACACAAGGACTCACTAATATGCACACGCGCATACACACACACACACACATACACACACACACACACACACACACACACACACACGAAAATGATTTAATTCACGAGGGCAAAAAGACAAACAGATTCGTAAAGGTCATCAATGCATCTCAACAGTGTGTGTGTGTGTGTGTGTGTGTGTGTGTGTGTGTGTGTGTGTGTTGTGTGTGTGTGTGTACGTGTGTGTGTGTGTTTGTGTGTGTGTGTACGTGTGTGTGTGTGCGTGTGTGTACGTGTGTGTGTGTTAGTGTGTGTGTGTGTACGCGTGTGTGTGTGTGCGTGTGTGTGTGTGTGTTGTGTTTGTGTGTAGCGTGTGTGTGTGTACGGCTGTGTGTGCGCGTGTGTGTGTGCGTTACGTGTGTGTGTGTACGCACGTGTGTGTGTGTGTGTGTGTGTGCATGCGCGTGTGTGTGTTGGAACCATACCAGCTGAAATTGATATATTATTAAAGGAGCGGGTGTATCTCAGTGGTTTATGGCTCTGGTTACTGATCGGAAGATCGGGGGTTCGACTCCCATTATCACCAAACTGCCTCTCTTTGGTCCTTGAGCAAGACCCTCAAACCTCTGTGCTCCAGGGTTCATGTAGTTCTTCTACGAACTGTTCCTACAAGGTCTGATCTAGAAGACCCTAACCTGCTCCAGCACCCCCCCCCCCCTCACCCCCCCCCTCCCCTCCATGAAGATCTGCTTTACACTGTGATGGAAGTTTGCTTCAGACCTCCAACCTTCTCGAACCCCGGGATCACACACCTGACTATTTGTACCCATGTCAACTCGGGGTAAGGAATCTTCAGGTACGTTTTCTCTTTCCCTTCCTGGAACGACACGTCATAGCAGTTAACAGCCACCACCAGCTTCTCCTCAGGTAAACCGGGACCTGGAGCAGGAAGAAGAAGAACTGGTTAAGGCTACGTTATGATTCTATCGGTGTGAAAGCACAGAGGAGATGTTTTACCTGAAATGATGAAGGGCTGGTAGAATTTGGAGAAGTAGATGGGCCAGTGGAGACGCGCGTACTCGACCACTTCGGCTTTCACCAGGTCGGGATTCGCCCCGGAGTTTACATACGAACCCTGAAACAGAGATCACAATCACAATCACAGATCACAATCATTTTTCCCTCAAGCCATCAGGTTTCTCAACACATAGAACTAAAGTGGAACTGGACTCACACACACACTTACACACACACTCACACACACACACACACACACACTCACACACACACTCACACACACCATCCACACTGCTTTATTTAGTTATCTACCTCATTACTGGCCTTTACATGTTTATTGTATATACTGCTCTCACTGACAGTGTTACTGTTTACATGCACATTTTGCACAATATGCACATCCACTTTTTATCACTGCTGCTCTACTTGTTCCTTTTGCACACCAGCCAAACACACCAGCCAAACTGTGATACTTTACACGAGGTTCGTTGTTGTGTTTTTTTATTTTATTTTATATTGTGTTATAGTTGTTTGTTGTGCACTGTCTTGTGTTGTGAACACAGTCTTGTTGTGTCTTTGCACTGTTTGCACCAGGTTGCACACGATGCACTTTATGTAGCTAGGACAAACTTATTCTCGTCCTCAGCATTGTGTTGTTGTGTTTGTGTTGTATGTTGTTTTGTGTAGCACCGGGGTCCTGGAGAAACGTTGTCTCATTTCACTGTGTACACAGTCAGATATATGTGGTTGAAATGACAATAAAACTTCTTGACTTGACTTGACAATTATAATAAGCTCCACTCTTTTGGGAAGATGTTCCTCTGGATTTTGTGGAGGTTTGAGTGTGATTCAGTAAAGTCAGGTTCTGAGGAGGAGGAGGAGGAGGTCTGGGGTGCAGGCAGTGTTGGTATTCATCATGTTGCTGCTCTATAGAAGGAGATCTTCCACATCTTCCAACCCCATGGAAAGCAGATCTTCATGGAGCTGTCACTGGGTCAGGTCTCCAAGTTCTCCAAGAAAAATGTCACATTTGGGGAAAAGCATCGGTCGTTATATAATGTGTGTGTGTGTGTTTTATGATCTGCTGGGATGCGATCATGGTAGGTGATCAGCCACAGCTAGACACAGCTTACACCATTATACTGCTCTCCACCTCCATCCACATCTTTAGCATCTCCACCTATTTGTTCCAAATATGATTTATTGGGAGAAATACCTGTTGGTGGGCGTCGCCGACCAGCTGCACCAGCCGGACCTCTGATTTGTTCTCGATCAGATTGAGGCTCAGACACTCCCACACGATGCTCTTGGTCTTCTCCTTGCTGCACTCCGTGCCGTATCTGATGTAATAGTGTTTGGCGGCGAGCTGCACGTAATCGTCCTCCTGAAAAACAGGATTTAAAAATCGGATTTTCTTCACTATTTTGGATTGTTGATAAATGTCAGAACAACTTTATTTGCTTCTGATGAAAATGGAATACAGTTTATATTTATAGCAAATGGTTTTATAAGTGTTTATATCACAACGCTGTTCAAATGCACAGGGTGTGTGTGTGTGTGTGTGTGTGTGTGTTTGTGTGTGTTTGTGTGTGCTCAGCCTGATGTATTATTGTTTCTATATTATGGAAGAATCTACGATTCCTGTTGTAATTCTTCTTCTTCTTCTTCTTCTTCTTCTTATTCTTATGATTGCAAATGCTATTATTAATGTGTTATTATTATTATTACAATTATTATGAATGTTATCATTCTTATTTTTATTATTGTTATTATTATTGTTATTACTTTTATTATTTGTTATTTTATTATTGCTGTTATTGTTTTTACTGTATTTATTATTATTATTATTTATTTTTTTTTTTTTTTTTTTATTTTATTAATTCTTATTATTATTATTATTATTATTATTAATTTATTTTATTAATATATTCTTGTTTTATTATTATTCTTATTTTGTTATTATTATTATTATTATTATTATTATCAATGTTTTTATTCTTATTTTTATTCTTATTACAATTATTATTCTTATTTTATCATCATTATTATTATTGTTTTCTTTGTTATTCTTCTTCTAATTATTATTACTATTATTATTGATGTTTTTATTCATATTTTATTTTTATTATTGTTGCTGTTTATTACTGATTATTATTATGTTATTCATTATGTTATTGATTATTATTATTATTATTATTGTTCTTGTTCTTGTTACTATTACTTACTGCTTTACTGTTATTTTACTGTTATATACTGTATTACTGTAATTTATTGTTGTTATTACTATTATTATTAATGCTTTATTCCTATTTTATTTTTATTATTGTTGCTGTTATTATGATTATTATTATTACAATTATTATTAATGTTACTATTATTATTATTATTATTGTTCTTGTTACTATTACTATTATTATTAATGTTTTTATTCTTATTTTTATTTTTAGCATTGTTGTTGTTGTTGTTGTTGTTGTTATGATGATGATTAATATAGCCCAGGGTGTGAATACTGACCATTTCGCACTGATACTCTCCGGATTTGAGGTCTTGGATGATCTGCGTGTAAATGAGCTCTGTGCTGACGGGATCGGCGGTGCAGTCATGCCACGGGGTGAAGAGCTCTTTCCGGAAAGAGAGACGCCACGGAGATCCTTTCTCCTCTCGTCCCTGCCTCCGTTCCTCCTGCTCACACTGAGAGATGGCGTCCAGGACGTGCTGCTGGCTGCTGCCGAGAGACCAGTTCTATACAAACAACAACAACAACAACACACAAATCCATGTACTGTCCCATTTGCAAAGTAACAAACACAGGAGTGTAAAAAGTGAACCTTATCGCAGTAGGAGATGTAGATGGAGAAACCGAAGGTGTCCCTCAGGTGAATCTTCTGGGCGACGGCGCTGCACAGCTCTGCTGAAGTGCTGGCCGAGTCGGTGCGCAGAGTGAGGACGCGTCCGTCCGTCAGAGTTACGTCCACCTTCAGGGCTCTCTTCATCTCCAGAGCCTGGAACGAACCACAGAATGGCTGGATTACGCTCTCGTTAATAATCATACGCCGCCATCGCGTTATAGAGACAAAACACACACGTGTAGCTCGATCCAGCACGGAACTTCCTTCCTCTCTCCGTTAGCCTGCGTTCTCTGCAGGCGTTCGGCACAGGAGGCGGAAAACTCGGCGGGTCCGCGATGAATGAAACGCTCCAGGTACTGTTTTACAGAAGACAATTACAAAGAAGCAAATGGTAAGAAAGCACATAATATTAACACTTTTAATCATTTAAATTGAAATGTATAATAAGTGTCCAGAGGTCGGGTCGTCGAGGCCTCCGCCTTCGACCACTGCCCGAACCAAAATTGCACCGGTCCCTTTATGAGCCTTCCTGCAGGTGGTGGGCCCACGGGAAGGTGTCCCCACGTCACTCATTCGGGCTGAGCCCGGCCGGGCCCCATGGGTGGAGGCCCGATCACCAGGCGCTCGCTTTTGAGCCCTAGCCCAGGGCCTGGCTCCAGGGAGTGGCCTTGGCTGCGTCATACCGGGCGACGTTACGCCTTGATTAAATGTTTTTTTTTCCAAAAGGGAACTTGAACCGCTCTTCGTCTGAGCCGTCCCCTAGGACCTGTTTGCCTTGGGAGACCCTACCAGGGGCATCTAGCCCCCGACAACATAGCTCCTAGGATCATCCGGTTACTCAAACCCCTCCACCACGTTAAGGTGGCCATGAGCTTTGGGTCATGTCAAGATCCCGTCTGAAATGAGCTTCCTTTGCAGGGTGTCTGGGCGCTCCCTTAGAGATAGGGTGAGAAGTTCAGTCACTCGGGAGGAGCTCAGAGTTGATCCGCTGCTCCTCCACTTCGAGAGGGGCCAGCTGGCGTGGCTCGGGCATCTATTTCGGATGCCTCCTGGGCGCCTTCCAGGGGAGGTGTTTCGGGCATGTCCGACCGGGAAAAGGCCTCGAGGAAGACCCAGAACACGTTGGAGGGACTATGTCTCTCAACTGTCCGGGGAACGCCTCGGTGTCCCCCCGGGGGAGCTAGAGGAAGTGGCTGGAGAGAGGGAAGTCTGGTTTATCTTCTCTGCTTAGACTGTTGCGCCCCTGTGACCCGGTCCCGGATAAGCGGAAGAGAAGATGGATGGATGGATGGATGGATAATAAGTTTAAATATAGTAAAGAAGAAAAGTTTGAAGGTGTCCTTATTTACACCAATTTTATTGTAGAAAGTTTTGGGTTCAAAATATCAATAATAAATATAAAAATATCAATCAGTCTTTGATCATCAGTTTATTCATAGATTTGTGTGTTAAGTGTGTTACGTTCGAGTCGTTTTACTAAAGATGATTAAGTGAGAAAATGACAATAGGAACATTATAGCGTTAATAATAGTATTTTGGGTATTTAAGTACATTTGTAGGCTTTGATCATTTTTAACAAGTGAAGGTTTTATTTTTACTGGAGTCACATTTTACTGTAACTTAAATACAGGATTTGTGTCCTACATCCACCTCTATCATCGAATAAATTCCTTTACAAAATATACATTCCATTATAAATGATAGATTTCATTATAATCTAAAGATTCCAGTATAAACTCAGAATTCTATATAAAAAGTAAAGATTTAATCTGCGTTTATAGATTCCAGTACAAACTACAGGCTACAGTAAAAAAAATAAAATAAAAAAAGTATCATTATTTATTATTTATTTATTGTATGTGTATGTACGTCTGTGTCTATGCATATGTTTAGCTTGTGTATGTATATGTATATATAATGTTCTCTATGCTGAGTTTGGGTTTATGGGACTGGCTGTGATGTGCTGTGCTTATATCTTCTTTTGCAATAAAAATTCTTGGGCAAAAAACAACAAAAACACAACAAAAAAAATATAAAACTCCCATTACAATCTATAGATTCCGGTATAGTGTATATAATAATATAATATAAACTATATATTTCATTATAAGTGTAAATTCCATTATAAACTATATAGGAATAACAAAATAATAATAATAATCATAATAAATAAATAATAACATAAAATGAAGGAATAATACAATAAATAATAATATAATATAAATAATAATAATAATAATAATAATATGCATAACATAATAGGATAATCAATATAATAATACTAATAATAATAATAATAATACAATAGAATATAAAAATATATATAAAAATAAATGAATAATAATATACTAATAAATAATACAATAATTATAATAATAATATAATACTATGTAATATAATATATATTATAAATTAGAGACTACAGAAATCAGTAAAATAGGGAACAGAGAGAAGAGAAAAGGAAAGATAGTTTAGAGAAGAGTTATTTATGTTTTCTTACTCGAGTCAGGAGTTGGGTTGGAGGGAAAATCCCGAGGCAGATGGAGAGCAGAAGCCATCCTTGTTTACAGCTCTTCTGGTTCTTATTATTCGTTAGCTGTTTACAGATCTGACAATAGATCTCGTCTCTAAAACACAAACACACAAAAGTGTACAATTTTCACCAGTGAGTTTTAGAAGTAAAAACCCAACATAAATGTGGTAAAAGCCTGGGTGTGTACCGGATGTGAGGTCTGTGTAAGGCGTATCCTACAATGATGTGTAATTTCTCCAGGGAGGTCATGGGACGATCTAAACTGGGTCCTTCTCCAATCAGAACATCGTCCTCTTCAACAGCGTCTTCGATTAACTGCAAAACAGGAAGTGAAAGAGTGTTTTATGGTGTTTATCTCATATCATATAAAGCTATGGAATATAACGGAGATATCCCAGTATGAAGATCTGACCTCCTCTAGAATGGCGGAGTGTTTCCTCTTATTGTTGCTGTGTTTGTTTTGTTTGTGTTTCCTGCGCAGGATTTTCTGTGGACGACAAACGTTACGTTATTAAATGGCATCCGAGATTTTGGACCATCATCATCATCATCATTATCATAGATTTTCACCTGATCCAGACCCACGAGGTGACTGAGTCGCCGGCCCTGGCGCTGACCGAGGTGCTGATGGATGAGATCGGGGTTGATGGACAGACGAGCCTGCCTCAGCTCCGGAATATCGCCCATAAACCTCAGGATGATCCACCACGCCGTCAGGCAGGCCTGGAGGACAGGAGGAGAGAAGATTATAGAGATCTTCACATGACACCAGATTAGCTCAAATATATAACCAGATACAACTTACATGCAATAATCACATGTTTGAGTTTTGACCTGAAATATTGGATTCTTGTGTGATGTTATCTAATGCTTTGAAAGTGTAACTACTAAAACAAACACTGGTGTGAAAAGTTCTCAGGTAGACGTGTAGATACTCGGGTTTAAAAAGACTTCTGTAGAAGTTGAAGTTGAGTTTTTTATTCGAGTAAAAGTGGTTCTGGTTTAAAGTATAAAAGTAATGTAAGGAGGGAAAAACGTCATTACATTGAACTGTAAAATCAGCTATAAAAGTCATCTAAAGAACTGTAAAATCAGTTCTTTAGATGACGGCATGATTTTCACATTTTTTGAGGGTCTGGAACTTATGGTGCCACCTAGTGGACACAATCAAAAAGCAATTAAATGTATTAAGTTAGTTTTAGGGGGCACGGTGGCGTAGTGGTTAGCACGTTCGCCTCACACCGCCAGGGATCCGGGTTCGATTCCCGTCTCGGTCATGTGTGTGTGGAGTTTGCATGTTCTCCCCGTGCCTCAGGGGGTTTTTCTCCGGGTTCTCCGGTTTCCCCCGGTCCAAAAACATGCACGGTAGGTTGATTGGCACCTTGGAAAATTGTCCCTAGTGTATGAATGTGTGTGTGTGTGTGTGTGTGTGTGTGCCCTGCAATGGGTTGGCATTCCATCCAGGGTGTATCCTGCCTTAATGCCCATAGACGCCTGAGATAGGCACAGACTCCACGTGACCCGAGGAAAGATCGGATATAGCGGTAGAAGATGAATGAATGAATGAAAAAGTTAGTTTTATAAAAGAATTTATAATCATAGATTTAAATCTGCGCCTCGATTTTGCACATTTGCACATATATTACATTTTTTTCTTCTAATACAGAAATTTCCCCACTGTGGGACGGATAAAGGTAATCTATTACATTTCCAAAGTAACCGTCCCAATGCTCCAAAACAAAACAAGCTGGGATATGTCAAGAAACAATTCCACTGTGCTGTAATGTTTATGTAACACATATAATATTGTGTAAGGGGGGCACGGTGGTTTAGTGGTTAGCACGTTCGCCTCACACCACCAGGGTCCGGGTTCGATTCCCGTCTCGGCCATGTGTGTGTGGAGTTTGTGCATGTTCTCCCCCGTGCCTCAGGGGGTTTTTCTCCGGGTTCTCCGGTTTCTTCCTCCGCCGGTCCCAAAAACATGCACGGTAGGTTGATTGACGACACCTTAGAAAATTGTCCCTAGTGTATGAATGTGTGTGTGTGTGTTGTGTGTTGTGTGTGTGTGTGTGTGTGTGTGTGTTTGTGATGGGTTGGCATTCCATCCAGGATGTATCCTGCCTTAACGCCCATAGACGCCTGAGATAGGCACAGACTCCCCGTGACCCGAGGAGAAGATCGGATAAAGCGCTAGAAGATGAATGAATGAATAATATTGGTGTAGAATTATATTTTAACTTTAATATATATAAATATAATATATATAAAATTTATATAAATTTAAATATAATATCTTTTTTTTTTTTTTACATTTTTGACATCAATTTATTACTATTTTTTTCCACCAATTATTTTGTACACACACACTGTATTATTTAATAACTACTGTATACTTGTTTGTGTGTTTGTGTTGAGATTCAGTGCATATAAAAAGTCGTATCTGCACGAAACACTAATAAGACGAGGGAGAGGGAGTTAATAAGATGAAGGAGAAGGAACGAGGGAACGGTGACGCTCACCAGCGTGTCTCCTTCGTCCTCGTGGTAGAGCAGCGAGTGTTTGAGCCGCTGCTGGATGTGTGTGTGAGTAGCAAAGTGCTGGAAATGCGTGGCAGCGAACTTTGCGAAAGAGAACTCGTCGTCGTCGTCGTCCTCTTCTTCTCCTCCTCCTTCTTCTTCTTCGTCTTCTTCTCCATCTTCTTCTGGTTTTTCATCATTTGTAAATGGAGTCACGATGATCTGTATGGGTTTTATCTTCGGCTCTTCCTTCTCCTTCAGTTCCATAGTTTGTTCTTCCTGTAAAAGTAGGACAATAAGGAAAACACGGACGTGTGTTTTGTAGGAATGTGGACAATAAAACCATCATCGTGGAGGATCATTAAAGCCTGAAAAAAGTTCCTTTCTTTGAGAACTTTCTCATTTCTGGATTGTACCATGTTGTTACCTGATCGCTCTCCTGCCTCGGCTCCTCCTGCCTCGACTCTTCCTGCCTCGGCTCTTCCTGCCTCGGCTCTTCCTGCCTCGGCTCTTCCTGCCTCAGCTCCTCCTGCCTCGGCTCCTCCTGCCTGTCTGCAGAGTCCGGAAGGAATCCGAACATGTTCTCCACCAATTCCTCATCGCTCTTTTCTTCATCTTGTTGGTCTTCAAATGCAGTTTGCTGAAAGGTCTCGATGATCCTGGGCTCTGGAGCCACGAGTTCCTGACGTTCCTGGTTCGACAAGAAAGCCTGGAAGAAACACCAAGAGGAACGAAGAAACCGGAAATCAGGAACACTGGAATGGAACGAAACGATATTATTGGTGTGCATATGAAGATCTGCTTTCCATGAATTGGAAGTGTGTGGCAGATGTTTCCTCCACACATCAGCATCGGACTTTACTTACACACTTGAGGATGAATAAATGTGTGTGTGTGTGTGTGTGTGTGTGGTCCTCACGTCATCTTTAAGGCGTTGGAGTTGTTTCCTGGCGAGCAGGCCTCTGGTTTGAGCCTGCAGCAGGATGACGGAATCGCGTTTGCGTTTCAGGTCTTTCCTGGCGATGTAGCTGCGCGTGTGCTTCTGCAGCATTACAGCGGCGGCTCGTTGACGTCCGATCTGCAGGAAGTCCTGTCTGGCACGAATCACAGCCTGGAGACGAACCAGACCCTGATGGAGCTGTGAGAGGAAGGAGGAAGTCACCGATAAAGACGTCGACTCCGTACACGCAGAACATTAACACTCGAATAAAACACTCGCTTACCGCAGTGAACTCTCTCCGGTCCCGGTACGAACGCCAATTCTTCTGCAAAGTCACAGCGGCGCTTCGTTTCCTCATAAAATTCTTCCTACAGAGACGCCAGACTCTTTAGAGAGTTGTACCAGAGGGCGGAGCCTAATGTTTTAATACTCACAGGTGAATTAAGGCTCGAGGCCACGAGTGATAATTACCTTTATCTTTTAAACACAGTCTGTAAATTATAATCAGTGTTTTGTCTCAGCAATAAAATACAAAAGTACCAAAATACATAAATCTCAATTTGAGATTTGAGTTGAGTTAGAGTTGAGATTGGAGTTGAGATTGGAGTTGAGATAGAGTTGAGATTGGATTTCAGATAGAGTTGAGATAGAGTTGAGATTGGAGTTGAGATTGGAGTTGAGATTGGTTTTGAGATTGGAGTTGAGATAGAGTTGAGATTGGATTGGAGTTGAGAGATTGAGATTGGATTTGAGATTGGATTTGAGATGAGATTGAGATTGGAGTGAGATGGATTTGAGATTGATTTGATTGGAGTTGAGAGATTAGAGTTGGAGAAGTGGAGGGGAGAAATTGGATTTGAGATTGAGTTGAGATTTGGATTGGAGAGAGTTGTGAGATTGAGATTGAGTTGAGATTGGAATTTGAGATTGGAGTTGAGATTGGATTTGAGATTGGATTTGAGATTGGATTTGAGATTGGATTTGAGATTGGAGTTGAGATTGGATTTGAGATTGGATTTGAGATTGGATTTGAGATTGGATTTGAGATTGGATTTGAGATAGAGTTGAGATTGGAGTTGAGATAGAGTTGAGATTGGAGTTGAGATTGGATTTGAGATAGAGTTGAGATTGGATTTGAGATAGAGTTGAGATTGGATTTAAATGTGAGTTACCTCTCTTTGTGACTGAGCATGACTCTCTGGATGATGAGTGCTTTCCTGTTCAGTTCCTGCTCTCTCTCCATCTCTAAAAACACGTCATGATGATCCTGCTCACCAATTCAGGATCCCAACACCTCCACAACAATTCCAACATCAACACACCAACCCCCACAACAACCCCCAACAAAACCCCACACAACACACCCACAACAAAAGCCCCACAACAACCCCGCACAACAAGCCCCACCAACACATTCCACAACAACCCCAACACAACACCCCAACACAAATCCGAACAACACAACCCAACACAAACACCACACCTCCACAACAACCCCAACACAACACAACAACACTCAACACAACTCACAAACCGCCCAACCAACACCACACAAAACAACAACACACCTCCACAACAACCGCAACACCACACAACCCCAACAAACACACTCCACAACAACCCCAACCAACACACCCCCAACACCACACACCTCCAAACAACCCCACACAACACACAACCCCACACACACACACACACCAACCAAACACCAACACAAACCCCAACACAACACAACCCCAACCCACAACCTCCACAACAACCCCAACACAACAACCCCAACACAACAACCCCAACACAACAACCCCAACACAACACAACCCCACACAACACACCTCCACAACAACCCCAACACAACACAACCCCAACACAACAACCCCAACACAACAACCCCAACACAACAACCCCAACACAACACAACCCCCCAACAACAAACACAACACAAAAAAACCCCACACAACACCACTCCACACACCTCCACAACAACCCCACCCCAACACAACACAAACTCCAACACAACCCCAACCAACACAACCCCAACACAACACAACTCCACAACACACCCACCACAACAACCCCAACAGAACACAACTCCAACACAACTCAACTCAACACATCTCCACAACACACCCAACACAACACAACTCCACAACAACCCCAACACAACACAACCCCAACACAACACACCTCCACAACAACCCCAACACACACAACCCCAACACAACACACCTCCACAACAACCCCAACACAACACAACTCCAACAACAAACAACACAACAACAACTCAACACACCTCCACAACAACCCCAACACAACAACCCCAACACAACACACCTCCACAACAACCCCAACACAACAACCCCAACACAACAACCCCAACACAACCTCCAACACAACAACCCCAAACCCAACACAACACAACTCAACACAACCCCAACACAACACAACTCAACACACCAACGCAAAACACCCCAGCACAACCCAACCCCAACACAACACAACCCCAACCACAACCCCACAACACAGACACCAACCCCACACAACACAACCCCACACAACACACCATCCACAACAACCACAACACACACAACCCAACACCCAACAACACACCCTCGCAAACTACAACCACACAACACACACAACACACGTCCCAAACCCCCACACAACACAACACCACCCAACACACCCTCCACCCACTCCAACACAACACAACCCCAAAACAACACACTTCCAGCACACAAAACCCCAACACCACACACTCAACACATACACCAACTCAACACACCGCCCACCAACCCCAACCAACAAAACCCCACACACCGCCCACAACCCCAACACAACACAACCCCACACACAACCCCAACACAACACAACCCTAACACAACACAACCCCAACACAACCCCTCCACGCCCAACAACCAACCACAACACCCCAACACAACAACCCACAACAACCCCAACACAACACAACCCCACACAACCCCAACACAACACAACCCCAAACAACACAACAACACACCTCTCAACACAACCAACACAACCCCAACACAACACAACTCCAACACAACACAACTCAACACACCTCCAAATCACCCCCAACACAACACAACCCCAACACAACAAACCTCCACAACAACCCCAACACAACACAACACACCACAACAACCACACAACACAACACACCTCCACAACAACAACCAAACAACTCCAACACAACTCAACACACCTCCACAACACACCCCAACACAACACAACTCCAACACAACTCAACTCAACACATCTCCACAACAACCCCAACTCAACACACCTCCAACACAACTCCAACGCAGCACAACTCCAACACAACCCCAACACAACTCAACACACCTCCACAACAACCCCAACACAACAACCCCAACACAACAACCCACAACCCCCAACACACCAACCAACACACATACACAACAACCCCAACACAACAACCCCAACACAACACAACCCCAACACAACACAATCCAACACACAGCACGTCCACAACACCCAAAGCTCACAACACACGCCTCCAACACAACTCCAATCAACCAACTCCAAAAACAGCACACCTCCACAACAACCCCAACTCAACACAACCTCCACAACAACCCCAACACAACACAACTCCAACACAACTCAACTCAACACATCTCCACAACAACCCCAACACAACACAACTCCAAAACAACTCAAAACACCTCCACAACAACCCCAACGCAACTCAACTACAACAAAACTCCAACACAACTCAACACAACTCCAACACACCTCCACAACAACCCCGACACAACACAACTCCACACACCTCCACAACAACCCCAACACAACAACAACCACAACACAACACAATCCAACACAACTCAACTCAACAACTCCACAACAACTACACACAACACAACTCCAACAAAACTCCAACACAACTCAACTCAACAAAAACACACCTGCACAACAACTCAAACTCAACTCCAACACAACAAAACTCCAACACACAAAATCCAACCATGTGTGTGTGGAGTTGTGCATGTTCTCCCCGTGTCTCAAAGTGTTTTTCTCCGGGTTCTCCGGTTTCCTCCCCCGGTCCAAAAACATGCACGGTAGGTTGATTGGCACCTTGGAAAATTGTCCCTTAGTGTATAGTGTGTGTGTGTGTGTGGTGTGTGTGTGTGTGTGTGTGGGTGTGTGGTGTGTGTGTGTGTGTGTGTGTGTGATGGTTGGGCATTCCATCCAGGGTGTATCCTGCCTTAATGCCCATAGACGCCTGAGATAGACACAGACTCCCTCCCGTGACCCGACGGAAGATCGGATAAAGCGGTAGAAGATGAAACATGAATGAATGAATGAAATTAAAATGACTGAATGAATGAATAAATGAATGAATGAATGTTTCAAATCACCTAAATAAAATACATTTTAACTTAAGTCCAGTTAAAATTTTCACCTTGAGAAAGATCTTGGTCTTTCCGATCCTCCAGTCGTCTTGGCATTTAATGACGGTTTTGCAGATGGCGTTACAGCAATCAGACACGGACTCCTGTTACACACACACACACACACACACACACACACAATTAGAAACAACAGTACAACACAGGTCCAGTAGAAGGTGTTGAGCAGTACAGGGGGTTAACAGGGACCTTGTTGGGGTCGCAGTCGGTGGTCTTCAGTAAAACCCGATAACGGCCCAGGAACTCTTTAAACCTGTGCTGGACCGGAAATCCCAGTTTACGGACTTTAATGGTTTCCAGGATGCCGGAATATCGCAGCTGCTGCATGCACAAATCCCGATCGAACACCTGGAAGAGACACAAGGCACATTTACACACGTAGGCCTGGAAATGTGCGTACTAAGTGTGTGTATAAGTATTCAATATAAGTATTATATATATATATATATATATATATATATATATATATATATATAGTATATATTCATAGTCATTCATTCATTCATCTTCTACCGCTTTATCCTGATCTTCCCTCGGGTCAACGGGGAGCCTGTGCCTATCTCAGGCGTCTATGGGCATTAAGGCAGGATACACCCTGGATGGAATGCCTCCCCAACCCCATCGCCCCAGGACACACCACACACACACACACACACACATTACACACACACATTCACACACTAGGGACAATTTTCCAAGGTGCCAATCAACCTACCGTGCATGTTTTTGGACCGGGAGGAAACCGGAGAACCCGGAGAAAAAAAAACCCCTGAGGCAGGGGAGAACATGCACAAACTCCACACACAACATGGCCGAGACGGGAATCGAACCCGACCCTGGCGGTGTGAGGCCAACGTTGCTAACCCACTAAACCACCGTGCCTCATATATATATATATATATATATATATAATATATATATATATATATATATATCTATATATTATACATATCTTATATATATATATATATATATATATATATATATATACAATCAATAACAGAGTGAACTCCTCGATGCTGGAACCTGGAACATCGTGCTCTAAGCTCCTGTAACATCTCACACCTCCATCTGGATTATTATTACATTATAAGATTCAGAAGAAACACTAAAGATTATTTTATTACAGAAATAAAAGATCTGCACATTGGCCTTAGAAACAACATATCACATATCAACTCATCAGTGAGTAATAACGAGACAATAATGAGACAATAATGAGACGCTGTAACTCTGCAGCATCACTGAACTTCGCTCGGCTCATCACCGAGCCTCCTGATGGAGATTGTGAGTTAATAAAGCGAACAGCTCGCTGTTTACTGTGTAAACCAAATGACTGAGGGAAGAAGAGGTATGTATTATTAGCTTTCCTGGTTTATTATTCTGTCTGTTTACTTTTTTAATGATTTTATCACATTTCTCATTATACCTGTGATGTTCCACCACATTGTAGGAAGTGATTATTGATAGAAATATTTCTTCCTTTTTTAAAATTAATGAATGAATTGATCAATTAATTACATTTGTTTTATATTTATTTGTTATATTTTCTGTAAGTTCTATAATGCTTGTCTTTTTTCTGACCTTTCTGACCTTTTTTCTGACCTTCTGGCCTTTCATTGTATTTCATTCATTCATTTTCTACCGCTTTATCCGATCTTCCCTCCGGTCACGGGGAGCCTGTGCCTATCTCAGGCGTCTATGGGCATTAAGGCAGGATACACCCTGGATGGAATGCCAACCCATCGCAGGGCACACACACACACCACACACACACACACACACATTCACACACACATTCACACACTAGGGACAATTTTCCAAGGGTACCAATCAACCTTTTTCAACCTACCGTGCATGTTGTTTTTGGACCGGGGGGAAAACCGGAGAACCCGGAGAAAAACCCCCTGAGGCACGAGGAGAACATGCACAAACTCCACACACACATGACCGAGACGGGAATCGAACCCAGATCCTGGCGGTGTGAGGCGAACGTGCTCACCACTACGCCACCGTGCCCCTTCATTGTATTTAATCATTTTATAATTTTTTTCTGTTATTAGAAAAAATGCATTCACCTCTTATTTCTACCAATAATAAGAATAATGAATAATGAATAATCAGAGGAAGGAGATGAGGAGGAAAATTGGTGGTATAAAATGAAAAAAAATTAAAAATAATAATAATTTGTTAAAAAAGATAAAAGATTTACAATAAAAAGCAAAATAAAATAAATAAAATAAAATAAAAGGAAATAATGCAAATAATAATAATACTGCAAAGCTTAAAAAAATATTTTCTTTAGATTTTTTTAAAAGAGATTTTTCCGAAAAAAAAAGAAGTCTGAGGGGTGTGAATACTTTTGCTAAGTATCTACCGTGGAGGTTTTGCTGTCGTTGGGTTTAAAGCAGCGGATGAAGAATGGCTGGCACTGAGACAGAGCCTTCATCAGAGCGTCCAGCGAGTGTCGGAACTGAGCGCTCAGGGTGGAGATGTTTCTCCTCTGCTCGTTCCCCTGCTGTAACACCTGACACAGTGAGAAGAACCTCAGCTTCAGGCATCGTATCTGCAGCAGCTCAGAGAGACGGTGATGTGGTAGAACGTACCCGTGTGGGTTTCTTGTGTGTGATGATGATCCTGTGGTTGTGGTTGTTGTGATGGTGATTGTTGTGGTTGTTGTTGTTAAGGGGTTTGGCTCGGTAGGAAGTCAGCTCCATCTCAAAGATCTGCCTGAGCAGCTTGCTGGAGGATTTCTGGATCAATGTGATGATATCCAAATTCAGCACATCTCGGTTCTTCTCCAGGAATCCTGCACAGATACAAGAGATGGAGAGAGAGAAAGAGAAGAGAAACAGAGAGTGATAGTGTATTATATATATTATATATATATATATATATATATATATATATATATATATATATATAGCTCCTATATATAAGATATATATAGAGAGAGAGAGAGAGAGAGAGAGAGATAGATGTTAGTATGTGAAGAACAACAGGGAAAATACATAGCTTAGACTGTGGTTAAACTGAAGTTAGACTACAACTAGACTGTACCTAGGACTAGATGACTAGACGGTGACTAGACTGTACTAGACTGTGACTAGACTATGTGCTACTGTGACTAGACTGGGTAGACTGACTAGACTAGACTGTACTGTGCTAACTGTAGGACTAGACTATGACTAGACTATGACTAGACTGTAACTAGACTAGACTAGACTGTAACTAGACTAGACTGTACCTAGACTGTGACTAGACTGACTAGACTGTGACTAGACTGTGACTAGACTGTGACTAGACTAGACTAGACTGTGACTAGACTGACTAGACTGTAACTAGACTGTGACTAGACTAGACCATACCTAGACTGTGACTAGACTGTGACTAGACCATACCTAGACTGTAACTAGACTGTATGTAGACTCTTGTTAGTCTTTAGCTGGACTGTGACTAGACTGTACCTAGGCTGTGTACCTACCTAGACTGTGACTAGACTGTAACTAGACTAGACTTTGACTAGACTGTGACTAGACTGTGACTAGACTGTAACTAGAATGTGACTAGACTGTGACTGTAACTAGACTGTAACTAGACTGTGACTAGAATGTAACTAGACTAGACTACCTAGACTGTGACTAGACTGTGACTAGACTGTGACTAGACTGTAACTAGACTGTATGTAGACTCTTGTTAGTAGACTTTAGCTAGACTATGACTAGACTGTACCTAGGCTGGACTGACTAGACTGTGACTAGACTGTGACTAGACTGTAACTAGACTAGACTGTAGACTAGGACCTGTTAGGCTGTAGACTAGACTGTACTAGACTAGACTGTGACTAGACTGTAGACTAGACTAGACTGTAGACTGTGACTAGACTGACTGACTAGACTGTAGACTGTACTAGACTGTGACTAGACTGTACTGTGACTACTGACTAGACTGACTAGACTAGACTGTACTGTGACTAGACTTGTGACTAGTAATTAGCTGACTGTGTACTAGACTAGACTGTGACCTAGACTGTGACTAGTGACTAGACTGTAACTAGATTACTGAATGTGGCTAGACTAGACCATGACTAGACTGTAGACCTAGACTAGACTGACTAGACTGTGACTACTGACTGACTAGACTGACTACCTAGACTAGACTGTAACTAGAACTGGTAACTAGACTGTGACTAGACTGTAACTAGACTGTATGTAGACTCTTGTTAGTCTTTAGCTGGACTGTGACTAGACTGTGACTAGACTGTACTACTAGACTGACTAGACTGTGACTAGACTGTGACTAGACTGTGACTAGACTGTAACTAGACTAGTAACTAACTGTGACTAGACTGTAACCTAGACTGTGATAGACTAGACTGTGCCTAGACTGTAACTAGACTGTGACTAGACTGACCTAGACTGTGACTAGACTGTGACTAGACTGTGACTAGACTACTGTGACTAGACCATACCTAGACTGTGACTAGACTGTGACTAGACTGTAACTAGACTGTATGTAGACTAGACTTGTTACTGTGTCTTAGACTAGCTAGACTGTAACTAGACTGTGACTAGACCATGACTAGACTGACTAGACTAGTAGACTTGTGACTACTGTGACTAGACTGTGACTAGACTGTGACTAGACTGTGACTAGACTGTGACTAGACTGTACCTAGGCTGTGACTAGACTGTGACTAGACTGTACTAGACTGTGACTAGACTGTGACTAGACTGACTGTGTAACTAGACTGTGACTAGACTGACCTACTGTGACTAGACTGTAGACTAGACTGTGACTAGACTGTGACTAGACTGTGACTAGACTGTAGACTAGACTGTGACTAGACTGTGTAGACTGACTAGACTCTAGACTGTGACTAGACTGTGACTAGACTGTACCTAGACTGTGACTAGACTGTGACTAGACTGTGACTAGACTGTGACTAGACTGACTGTGACCTACTAGACTGTGACTAGACTAGAGACTGACTGACTGACTAGACTGTAACTAGACTGACTAGACTGACTGACTACTGTGACTAGACTGACTGACCAGACTGTGACTAGACTGTGACTAGACTGTAGCTAGACTGTGACCTAGACTGTACATAGGCTGTGACTAGACTCTACCTAGACTGTAACTAGACTGTACCTAGACTGTGACTGAACTAGGACTAGACTTTGACTAGACTGTAAATAGACTTTTGTTAGTCTTTAGCTAGACTGTGACTAGACTGTGACTAAACAGACTATTGGAAGGAAATCTGCAATTATATAATCATTATATAACCTTGAGTAGGTGAAGGTTAAGGGCCTTGCTCGAGGGCCCAGCAAAAGCAGCTTAGTGGTGATGGAATTCAAACTCATGACCTTTTGATCAGAAATGCATCATTTTGATGACTGAAATACCATTTCGTTATCTATAAATATTAACATGTATATTCTCCACTTAGCAAAAAAAATCACAATAAAGTAATAATAATAAAAAGAAGCAGACGGGAAGGAATAGGAGAGGAATAGGAAGAGGAAAATATAAGGAAGTATAGGGATGTGGGAGCTCAGTGGTTAAAGGCATTGGCCTCTGGAATGGAAGATGGCAGCTTCAAATCCCACCTCCCCCAAGATACCACGAGTGGGCCCTTGAGAAAGTCCCGTAACCCTCAATTGCTCACTTTAAGTCACTCTGGAGTCGCTCTTATTTAAATTAAATTTTGTTTTTTATTAAAAAATATCCACATTCTAAAAAGAATTTATGTACATTTTAAAAAATATAAAAATTCTAGATGATATTTGATTATTTAAAATGAAAGAAACCAAGATTCATTCATTCATTCATTCATTCATCTTCTAGCGCTTTATTCGATCTTCCCTCGGGTCACGGGGAGTCTGTGTCTATCTCAGGCGTCTATGGGAATTAAGGCAGGATACACCCTGGATGGAATATCAACCCATCACACAACACACACACACACACAACACACACACACACACACACACACACACACACACACACATTCATACACTAGGGACAATTTTCCAAGGTGCCAATCAACCTACCGTGCATGTTTTTGGACCGGGGGAGGAAACCGGAGAACCCGGAGAAAAAAACCCCCTGAGAGGCACGGGGAGGGAGAACATGCACAAACTCCACACACACATGGCCGAGACCTGGAATCGAACCCGGACCCTGGTGGTGTGAGACGAACGTGCTAACCACTAAACCACCTGTGTCCCAGAAACCAAGATCATCATTATTATTATTATTATTATTATTATTATTATTATTATTATTATTATTATTATTATTATTATTATTATTATTATTATTATTAATCAAATTTTAAAGGGTGTAAATTTTTTCCTGTTTTTTTTTTGCTTGTTACACACACAGAGGCAGATTTTAAATAAGCTTTTATTTATTGTCTGTTTACGTGACGGATGTTTGTTTTTTGTTTACCGCACTGAGCGAGGCATTTTGTGTTTACCTTTACAGTCGTAGTGAACGACACCGGCGAAGTGCCGGACGCCGAACTGCAGGATGTGGTTGGTCTTGGGCGAGATGTAGATCTTGCTGCTGCGGTGTTCATTGTTCATTTTGTTTAACATGGATTTGTCTGTGCCCTAAAAATAAGAAGAAGGAGGAGAATTTTCAAGCGTCTGGTCGTTTTATGGCTTTTATCTGATGTGCTGATGAACTCCGGACTCGGCACCTTGGGGAAGTGCGTCTCCTCGTCGATCAGAGACAGCAGGTTGAGCGGCTGCAGAGCGAGCAGGTCGAGCGTGTGCTGGTTATCGGTGAAGGCGATGTTCTTCCACGTGACGCCTTCTTTCAGGTACTCCTCCTGCTCCATCTTGAAGATGTGCTCCACGAAGAACTGCTGCAGCTGCTCGTTAGCGTAATTAATACACAGCTGCTCAAAACTGGACACACACACACACACATTTATTTATCCGTCTGTTTGATCAGGTGGAGGTGTAGAGTTCTGTCCATACCTGTTAACGTCGAAGTTCTCAAAGCCGAAGATGTCCAGCAGGCCGATGGAGGTGGAGGAGCTGCTCGTCTGCTGCTGACGGATGGCGCCGTTCATTTTCCCGAAAATCCAAATAAACAGTCTGGTGTAGATCGCCTGAGTTACAACAAAGTGCATCATCACTCTGTCATCACTCCATCATCATCACTCCGTCATCACTCCGTCATCACTCCGTCATCACTCCGTCATCACTCCGTCATCATCACTCCGTCATCATCACTCCGTCATCATCATCATCACTCCATCATCACTCCCATCATCATCCCATCACTCTCATCACTCCATCATCATCATTCCATAATCACTCCATCATCATCACTCCATCATCACTCCATCATCATCACTCCATCATCATCATTCCATCATCATCATCATCATCATCCATCACATCATCACTCCATCATCACATCATCATCATCATCATCATCATCATCATCATCATCATCATCACTCATCATCATCATCACATAATCATCATCATCATCATCATCATCCTCCATCATCATCATCATCATAATCATCATCATCATCATCATCATCATCACTCATCATCATCATCATCATCATCATCATCATCATCATCATCACTCACTCATCATCATCATCATCACTCCATCATCATCAC
Source organism: Kryptopterus vitreolus (assembly GCA_030449085.1). Lineage (NCBI taxonomy): Eukaryota > Metazoa > Chordata > Actinopteri > Siluriformes > Siluridae > Kryptopterus > Kryptopterus vitreolus. The sequence continues at coordinate 17,976,920 of JACRUU010000026.1, forward strand.
CATCATCATCACTCCATCATCATCATTCCATCATCACTCTCATCACTCCATCATCATCATTCCATCATCACTCATCATCATTCCATCATCATCATCATCATCATCATCATCATCATCATCCATCATCACTCCATCATCATCATCACCATCATCATCATCATCATCATCATTCCATAATCACTCCATCATCATCACTCCATCATCACTCTGTCATCACTCCATCATCACTCATCATCATCACTCATCATCATCATCATCATCACTCCATCATCATCATCATCATCATCCATCATCATCATCATCATCATCATCATCATCATCATCATCATCATCATCATCATCATCACTCTCATCACTCCATCATCACTCCATCATCACTCATCATCATCATCATCATCATCATCATCATCACTCATCATCATCATCATCATCACTCCATTATCATCATTCCATAATCACTCCATAATCATCACTCCATCATCACTCTGTCATACTCCACTCCATCATCACTCTGCCATCACTCCATCATCATCACTCTCATCACTCCATCATCACTCCATCATCACTCCATCCATCACTCCATCATCATCACTTTCATCACTCCATCACATCACTCTCATCACTCCATCATCATTGCATCATCACTCCATCATCACTCCCATCACTCTGCCATCACTCCATCACTCTGTCTTCACTCATCACTCCATCACTCCATCATCACTCCATCATCACTCTGTCATCACTCTGTCATCACTCATCATCACATCATCACTCCATCATCACTCTGTCATCACTCTGTCATCACTCCATCATCACTCCTGTCATCACTCTGTCATCACTCCATCATCACTCTGTCATCACTCCATCATCACTCTGTCATCACTCCATCATCACTCCGTCATCACTCTATCATCACTCCATCATCACTCTGTCATCATCACTCCATCATCACTCATCATCACTCCATCATCACTCTGCATCATCACTCCATCATCACTCTGTCATCACTACATCATCACTCCATCATCACTCCGTCTCTGTCATCACTCTGTCATCACTCCTCATCACTCCGTCATCACTCCGTCATCACTCCGTCATCACTCATCACTCCGTCATCACTCCGTCATCACTCCGTCATCACTCCGTCATCACTCCATTTTCACTCTGTCATCACTCCATCCATCCTCCATCATCACCCCATCAATCCATCATCATCACTCTGTCATCACTACATCATCATCACTCTCATCACTCCATCATCATCACTCCATCAATCCATCATCATCCATCCATCATCATCACTCCATCATCACTCCATCCATCCATCATCATCCATCCATGCATCCATCCTCCATCATCACTCCATCAATCCATCATCATCCATCCATCCATCATCATCACTCCATCATCATCACTCCATCATCATCACTCCATCATCACTCCATCATTCCATCATCATCACTCCATCATCATCATCCATCCATCCAACCATCATCACTCTGTCATCCACACTCCATCATCATCATCACTCACATCATCATCACTCCATCATCACTCTGTCATCACTCCATCATCACTCCATCAATCTATCATCACTCTCATCATCATCCATCCATCCATCCATCATCATCACTCCATCATCATCAATCATCAGCATCCATTCATCCATCATCATCACTCCGTCATTATTTCATCATCACTCTGTAATCACTCCATTATCATCACTCTCATCCCTCCATCATCACTCCATCCATCCATCATCATCCCTCCATCATCAATCCATCATCATCATCAACATCATCATCATCATCATCATCATCATCATCATCATCATCATCATCATCATCATCATCATCATCATCATCATCATCATCATCATCATCATCATCATTCCATCATCATCATCATCATTCCATCATCATCACCATCCCTCCATCCTCATTGTTGTGGAGGAACTGTAGGTTAAAGGTCACCTTGGCCACAGCGTCTCTGCAGTCTGCGGCCTGGTCTGGACTCAGACGTCTCACCAGCTTCTCCTGCTTGGTCAGGAACGTGCGAGACGTCAAACTCACGTCCAGGTGTGTTTTATCAACCTGGAGGAGACGAAGATAAAGAGTGTGAATGATGTATGTTGTTTCCACACATGAAACCTGAACAAACAAACAAACAAATGAATAATACCTCATAAATAAGTGATTAATAAATAAACCATTAAAATAAAACCACATTAAAAATGAAGCTGGTGAAGATGAAGGTGAATCCCATGTGTTACCTCTAACAGTTTCGCCACAGCATTAAAATGATCCGAGTCTAAAACTTCACACGAGTCCATATTATTCACCAAACCACCTAAACAAACATAAACAAACGCAAACAAACATCACAACATCAAACACAAAAAGACCCCACAAAGGCCTCGAATCAGCGTCGTGACTCACCTTCAAAGCCCACGTTGCCTAGGTGAAGAACGGCCGCCAGTAATTTAAATATTTCCCAGCATTCCCTGTCGGAGAAAGTGAGGACTCTGAGAGCTGAGCGGATCCGGACGAAGTCTTCAGCGTCGTCTCGTCCGTCGCACGTGATGCAGCTTCCCTAAAAACATCGCAAAATCTCATTTCATTACAACTCTAATATTATTAATCTACATCATCTCGTCGTCTCCATGCCAGGACCAGAAGGTGGTGAGACCTCAGTGAGATAGCTGAACTGTGTGGCGTCTCTGAGATAAAGGAGGTCTTTTTGCTCCTTGGGCATCCCTGAGAGAAGGCAGTAGAAGATGTGGTAGTTCCTCTCCATCGATGCCTTCAGGAGTCAACACATAGACAAAGCGTCTGAGTGAAGAAGATCTGAACTCGCCATAAAAACGTACTGTTTGATTCCACTCACCTGATGGCAGACGCGAGATTTCTCCAGCAGGTACTGCTCCATGTGAGCTCCTTGGATCGCGCCGTCTTTATTGAAGAAGATCTCGATGTACTTCCCGAAGCGGCTCGAGTTGTCGTTGCGGGTTGTTTTGGCGTTTCCAAATGCTGTGGAAGTCGAGACGAGAAGATCATTGAAATGCATCAGGACTTCAGGTTAGAGAACATCTGAGGAGATTATGGATACGGAGGGGTTTGGTGAACCTTGGATATCTCGTTCCATCACTCTCACACAGGTGTACTGATAGTGGACCAGATCCAGGAGCCCTCTCGTGTCTGTGGTAGCTTCTGGCTACCTTCCTTAATGATCTGTCTGATACTGAAGACGGCTCTGCTTGGACCATGATGGTTTCACGCTTAGGTGTACAACTACCAGAAACGGTTCTGCACTCGGTGTGCATGTGATAACCTCAACAACCCATGATGGGATCTAATTTGAGATTCCTCTCAAGGTTTCTACTGTTTCACAATCTGGTATCTCGATCTAGACGATTCATTCATTCATCTTCTACCGCTATATCCGATCTTCTCGGGTCACGGGGAGCCTGTGCCTATCTCAGGCGTCTATGGGCATTAAGGCAGGATACACCCTGGATGGAATGCCAACCCATCGCAGGGCACACACACACACATTCACACACACATTCATACACTAGGGACAATTTTTCCAAGGTGCCAATCAACCTACCGTGCATGTTTTTGGACCGGGGGGAAACCGGAGAACCCGGAGAAAAACCCCCTGAGGCACGGGGAGAACATGCAAACTCCACACACACATGGCCGAGACGGGAATCGAACCCGGGTCCTGGCGGTGTGAGGCGGTGTGCTAACCACTAAACCACCGTGCCCCGATCTAGACGATGTTACCTTTAAAATCTGGTTCCTGTCCAGGTTCCTCCTTATTCTGAAAGGGAAATATTTTTTCTGTGGGATTTTAGTCCTATATAGTCTATACTGCACCAAGATGTTTCTGAAGCTGCAATGCTTTCATATTATATGTGGCTTTTGGATTTTTTTTTACCTACAACTGAACTTCAGCACTGGAAGAGTGATAGAGAAGGACAATGTACCTTCCAGGACCGGATTGGCCTGCAGAATCTGCTGCTCGATCCATGAGTGCTGCCCGCTCACTGCTGCCAGGAACTGCAGTATCAGCTTCGTACTCTCCGTCTTTCCTGCTCCTGACTCACCACTAACGCACAAATACACAACAGGAAACGTTTAGTGTAGATGATCACTATATAATAAACAAATCCCAGTGTATGTATGATGTGTTCCAGGATGTCAGTGCATGAGGTGAAGGTGGAGAATGTCCTGAGATGAAACAGAAAGAGTTATAATGGTGTAAGATCTCATACCTCGCTGTGGATGATCACCTCAAACCTTGATCAGTTCCAGCATTGAGGAGTTACATATTAGCCACTTTCAGCCAATCACAATCCACTATTCACACCAGAACTCTGTCCAGCCAATCACAATTCACTATTCACACCTGAACTCCTTCCAACAAATCACAATCCACTATTCACATCTGAACTCCTTCCAGCCAATCACAATAAACTATTCATACCTGAACTCCTTCCGGCCAATCACAATGCAGTATTCACCACACCTGATCACTAAACCCCTTTTATCGCGCCCATCACAAGTAATTTTTCCATTTTTTCACACTATTCACACCTGAACTCCTTCCAGCCAATCACAATGCACTATTCACACCTGAACTCCTTCCAGCCAATCACAATCCACTATTCACACCTGAACTCCTTCCAGCCAATCACAATACACTATTCATACCTGAACTCAGATAACTCAACTCCTTCCAGCCAATCCACAATTCACAACTGAACTCCTTCCAGCCAATCACAATCCACTATTCATACCTGAACTCTAACCAGCCAATCACAATCCACAATTCACACCGGAACTCCTTCCAGCCAATCACAATACACTATTCATACCTGAACTCTAACCAGCCAATCACAATCCACAATTCACACCGTAACTCCTTCCAGCCAATCACAATACACTATTCATACCTGAACTCTAACCAGCCAAACACAATCCACAATTCACACCGGAACTCCTTCCAGCCAATCACAATGCAGGATTCACACCTGAACTCCTTCCAGCCAATCACAATCCACTATTCACACCTAAAAATCACAATCCACTATTCACACCTGAACTCCTTTTAGCCAATCATTTTGTCACATTAATCACTCCTTAACCTTAAGAGGTGTGGCCTAAAGGGGTGGGAGTGATCTCACCATGCACTGTCCATCATTCTGACAGTGTTATGCTGCAATAACATCGCTGTAAAGACATTTTTTATGGTTTACCCGTATCATCCTCTCTACTCGTCTCCTGCTCACCTGATGATGCAACACTGACTGCGCTGCTTTCTCAGCATGTTGTAATAGCAGCAGTCTGCGATGGCGAAGATGTGAGGTGGGAGTTCGCCCAGGCGCTGCCCGTGGTACAGACGCACCTGATCCGCTGTGTAGATGGGTAACAGCTGATACGGGTTCATGGCCACCAACACAGAACCGATGTACGTCTGGTCATAAGGAAGACACAGAAGTCATGTGTGATAATAAATAAATAATAACAGTTTTTTTTTAAAATGTGTGTGTGTATATATATATATATATATATATATATATATATATATATATATATATATATATATATATATATATATATATATATATATATATATAGATTTATAAGGGCTGTAAATGTATTAAAATATTATTATCATGATTTAACTTGTTCTTACCTTAAATTAATACTTTGCCAGTATTTAATATATTCATATAAGCTTCATATAAATGTATGATTATTATTAATGAAACCAAAGTCAACATAGAACATGAAGACACGAAAATATCCGTGTAAATGTTTTAAAGTATTTTTGGATGTTTTAAATGTAAAAATCATCAGGACACCAAACTTTTGCTATGTTTCCACACGGACGCTTTTATTCGCCGCTTTTGTGCATTGTGGCGGATTTTGGTGCTCGGTTTGAGACTTGGTGCAAAATAAATGTGATTAAATTCTTTTCTGCTGCAGGTCATTATTCTATATCTGAGTAAAGAAAGGGCGTCGTGAATAAATGTGTGTTGCGTTTAAGGTTTTAGTTTCACACTCTTTTATATTTATTAATTTATAATAATTTTAAGTAAAACTGAAATGCACACTGTGTTAATCGTGCGTTAATAAATAATCGCTTTAATAATAACAATTTTCTCCTTTCACTGGAGCCACGGCTGCCCCGCCCACATTAACCTCATCACATCACGCCGGGGTTTTCCAAGCGCATTGTTTCTGCACATTACAGCTGTAAAGGGGATTGAAATGAACGCGTATAATGTGTGTTTTTGAGCAAAAAAACGTTTCTTCTGTCGGTCATTGTGGAATTAAAAAACATCGCTAAATCCACATGATTATATGATCGTATGATTTTCTACAGTTGCAGTTTGTGAGCTATGAGTCGTGACGTCTCCTTGACCAAACGGTGTGAAAATGCTGATGTTTAAAGTTCACCCACATCCCCACTCCATTGTTCCACTGCGCAGGTCGTCTCCGAGAACTTCGATTAGTGTTTCATGATTATTATCACAGAGATGAGCTGACGAGGGTCGAAGTTCTGCAGCACAATCACACAGTGACTGGTCATAACTCTATCAGAATCACCGACATACACTCTAATCTACTATTGTCCATAAATATGTCTTTTATTATTCCCAGATTCTTTAAGTTTAATAGCTTTTTGCTCTGCCTTGAACCTTCACTGTGAACACTAAAAACACCATGTATTTTATGATCTTTGTAGCTTGAAGCTGTTGCTTTTTACCAATCAGATTAGGAGTCGGTGACACCGGCACCCCCTAGCAGGCGTCCAATAATGTTTTCAGAGGAGAAGGAATCGATTTGCTCAAGAGAAGAAAAGCTGAACATCTTGAGAAAAGATTATAGAAACACTTACACTTAGAAAAAGTCATGTAGGCAGTGCAGCTGTGGCTACAGTGAAAGGAGATATCCTGAATTGTTATCAGTCTGTTTCTTGCTTTATGACTTGCTCCGGTGCTAATAATATAATATTGATGCTTACTGTAGACTTAATGGGGTCATAATGGCAAAATTTAAAGAGGTGCTGGATCCTGGACTCTGATTGGCCAGAAGGTGTTATATATATATATATATATATATATATATATATATATATATATATATATATATATATATATATATATTATATATATATATATATATATATATATATATATATATATATATATACATATAATATATACACAATATAAAGTAAAAAGAAAAGGGACATAATTATAAATATATATTTTACATTTCTATAATGTTTCACATTATTTCCAGTTAAATAGTTAAATAGTACTTTAATCGATTGACAAACCGATTGACAGAATCCATATATTTTATTAGTTTAATTTTTAAGGAAGGAGTCTCCAGGAGCAGCGCTTCGTAACAGACAGAGGTGAAGATCAACTTTAGTCTGGTGAAGAAACTGTTTAAAGTTTCTTCACCAAAGTTTCTTCTATAACACATATAACTATTCACATGTATCCATAAACAGATAAAAATAAATAAAAACACTGAAACACGTTTGATGTTTAAACATTCTCCGCTTACGTAGATGAAGTCCTGTTTGTGTCGGATCAGCAGGTTCCTGAGCACCCCAGCCTCGGTCAGATCTCCCAGCTTTATCATATCGTCCACTCCCTCCACCGACGTGGGGTGCATGATCGCGAGAGACGCCTGCTCGCTCTCTGATACACAACGCTCCTGAATACAGAGAACAAAATACAACGGGGTGAATGCTGGATTCTGATTGGCTGGAAGGAGATCAGGTGTGAATGCAGAGCGTTGAACAGACAGTGTAACTTTCGGTTCTGGTTTCAGAGCCAGACAGCTGTTGTAGACATTTCTTAATGACCTTAATGAGCTCCACTGAGGTTTTCGGTGTGCTGGGACTTCTGTGGTGAACGTGGAGGCTTTGATTTTGAACATTCATTCATCTTCTACCGCTTTATCCGATCTTTCCACGGGTCACGGGGAGCCTGTGCCTATCTCAGGCGTCTATGGGCATTAAGGCAGGATACACCCTGGATGGAATGCCAACCATCACACACACACACATTCATACACTAGGGACAATTTTTCCAATGTGCCAATCAACCTACCGTGCATGTTTTTGGACCGAGAGGAAACCGGAGAACCCGGAGAAAAACCTCCTTGAGGCACGGGGAGAACATGCAAACTCCACACACACATGGCCGAGACGGGAATCGAACCCAGGCCCTGGTGGTGTGAGGTGCTAACCACTAAGCCACTTAGTGCACTTAGTGCTAACCACTAAGCCACCGTGCCGCGATTTTGAACATGAATTTGACAAAAATAAAAACAGCACCGGTAGTGAACAACTTCAGGATCTATCAATAACTATTTATTATGAAGGTCATAAGAATAAATGTCATTTTATGGCTCTATTTCTCTCTGAGTGTGAATCAGAGCAGCAGAATTGGCGATAAATATAAAATGCATAATGAAAATCTGATTCATTCAGTTTCCTTCTGCAAACATAAAAAAATCAGCTTGATCTCCTCAATGCTGAGGTCATCATGGTAGTAGGTGAGCTAGATGTGAGGCCACCAAGAAAAATGGAGGCACACATTTGTCCAGAATATCTTTAGATGTGTTAGAACCAATGCCATACTAGCTCCATGAAGATCTGATTTCTCATGCTATAGATTCCTCACCTACATCAGTCTCTGACTTTACTAACACCCTTGTTGCTGAATCTCACACAAATCAAAAGGAAAATATCTTGTTGACTTTATCATAACATTGACCTATGATAAAGTGCACGTAACAATCTTACTCAAAGTGTCCACAAACTTTTGCCCATACGGCGCATAAAATATCAGCCTGTATATCAGATAGACATCTCCTGAACCAACAAACAGCAATATAAACCTCCATATAATAAAGACTCGATGAAGAACACACAAGGAAGTGAAACACTAACAATAAACTTCCTTTTTTAAAGAATACACAACTCCATACACCAGGCATGTCCAAAGTCCGGGCCCGGGGGCCAAATGTGGCAGTCTCCGTCATAAAATCAATAATATGTGTCCCGCCAGCAGTGTTTACCAACAATATGAAATACAAGAATACAAAAAAAAGCTATTTTAAATTTCACCAGAAGACCTGTAGCCACACTCTCGCGTAAAGCTCAGATGTATTCATCAATTATGGCAAAATAAAATCACATTTTATCATTTTTATCTGCCCTCGTTTTGTATTTCAGAATAAGATCAATGTTAGTGTTTGTTTTCCTGTTGACAGGATTTGTATTTAGAGGTTTTTACAGTTTGCTATTTAATAGTGAATAATATATAATGTTTCAAATCAACCTAGACTTGTTTAATCTTCCTGAATGTTTTCTTTAGTTTATACTGCCTTAAATTATGAAAGTCATTTTAGTAAAAACATGTTTAGATTTATTTGTTTTATGCGTGAAGAAATGAAAAGTCTGCCATTTACAATATAAAAAAAACATTAATTATTAATAATTATTAACATTAACATTTGCATTTAATTTTAATGTTCAAGGAATGATGCTTAATGATAAGAAATATACAACACATACATGCAGTGCGGAGTGTCGGTCTCCTAACAAGGCTGGAGATCTGATTCTCTTTTACGGAAACACAGGAAGGGCAGTTTTTGAAGGGAAAAGGAACGAGTCTATGGTTACCACGGCGACGTTCCCACATGAACAGAGGTTATTATTAATAATTAACCGTTTAAGGAAGACTGTGGAGGGTTTTAAATTCATTCCATCTGGAAAAGAGCTTACACAAGATTTATTACAAGATTTATATTATATTATATTGTCTTATTATATTACATTATATTATATTGATATGTTACATGACTTCATATTATATGATACTATATGATACATGAACAGAGATTATTATTAATATCTAACTGTTTAAATAAGACTGCAGATTAAAACACATTAAAACTATAATGAGTGCGGGGTCTTATACTATATTATACTACATTATATTACCTTACATTACATTAAATGACATTTCATTATATTATATGATACTATATGATACATGAACAGAGATTATTATTAATAATTAACAGTGAAATCATCTCATTCCAGCTGGAAAAGAATTTACACAACACACTGATTCTTATATTACATTGCATTATATTATATTATATTATATTATATATATTATATTATATTATTATATTATTATATTATATTATAGTATATTATTATTATATATTATATTATATATATTATATTATATTATATTATATTATATTATATTATATTATATTATATTATATTATATTATATTATATTATATTAGATTGCATTATATTATATTGCATTATATTATATTATATTATATTGCATTATATTATATTATATTATATTATATTATATTATATTATATTATATTATATATTTTTAATTTAATTATTTTGCATTATTTACTTCTTTTTGTGAAATGTATTTTTTTAAATAGAATTATTTATATCTTAATTAAATTATATATTTGCCTACATAACAGTTATGAAAAACAATTAATTAATTGTTTATGAATTTATTTCAAATTATATGAAATTCATGTTCCTAATTTTGCATTCATGTATTTACTGATGTATTTATTATTAACGTATTGACTGATTATGATTACTAGGATTATGTACCGTAGACAAAAGAAGCATAACAATGGGTTTAGGAGAGAAATCTCAATGTAATCATTTTAAATCCAAAGCAGTCTGTAGAATTTATACCGAATGGTGCCAAAAACAAACAAACAAAAAACATCATGTGTTGTGGAGGATCTGCAGACAGTTCAGATGAGAGTGAGATGACTGATCGGAAGTGAGATCTCAGTAGATGGATGAGCTACCACAGCAGAACATCTCACCAGGTTCCTCTCCTGTCTACAAGAACACAATTCTGGAGCTTTCCATAAACAAATCCACTTTTTCCTCTTATTCAGCGGAATATATGCCCAAGAAACCATTACATTCTGCTCTTATGTCTGTGTTTCAGACTGCACATCCTCAACTCACTCCATGTTTTTGGTTTTTCACACCACGCTGTGTAAACTTTATTGACTGTTGTTGGAAAAATCCAAAGCAGAAGATCAACAGTTTCTGAAAAACTCAAACCAGCTCGTCTGGCACCAACCAACAACTACACCATAAGGAAAGTCTCCGACCTTTTTCCTTTCCACTCTGAGGTTTGATGTGAACAATAACTGAAGCTCTCGATTGGCCGATTCAATAAAGCTGCATCAGTTTCAGTTAGCGTGATATGTAGCATAATCTCATAACACTCTGAGCTCGCATAAGATTCACAGGATGAGTTTGAAAACATCCTGAAATCTGAGTTGGACGTACTAACCTGCTATAGAACGTCTGGAAAATAAATTGTCACATTTGTCACAAACAATATCAGATAATCTTTTTGTTAACTCAACACGTTAGCAAGCAAACTGCAGACAAATTAGCATGTATTAGCCAAACATGAATGAGTTATCCAGCTCTCTGACTTATCCGATCTTCCCTCGGGTCACGGGGAGTCGGTGTCTATCTCAGGCGTCTATGGGCATTAAGGCAGGATACACCCTGGATGGAATGCCAACCCATCGCAGGATACACACACACACACACACACACACACAAACATTCATACACCAGGGACAATTTTCCAAGGTGCCAATCAACCTACCGTGCATGTTTTTGGACCGGGGGAGGAAACCGGAGAACCCGGAGAAAAACCCCCTGAGGCACGGGGAGAACATGCACAAACTCCACACACACATGGCCGAGACGGGAATCGAACCCGGACCCTGGCGGTATGAGGCGAACGTGCTAACCACTAAACCACCGTGCCCCCTGAGATCCATTATCTGTAACTTATTTTGTGTAGGAACTTATGAGGCTGTGAATAGAATCTGCAAAGTGTTTGTGTAGATTATTGTGTAGTTGTTCTATATGTCTGAAATACAACCACGGGAAATGGTGTGTGACTTAATCAATTTCAATTTAGTGTTAATCAATCATGTGATCTGTAGATCTGCTAAGCCCCACCCCTTTTAAATGGTTCACCTTGACGCGTTTCGGCGAATCGGCCCCTGAACATCATTTCAAAACGTTTACAACTCAAAGCCACGGAGAGAAAAAAGAGCTGACAACTGATAAGCGACGAAACATTGAGGCGACATTGAGATGATCTGTAGGCCACGAGGTTCCACCTGCTGCGTCTACAACCTACTGATAAAGCAGTATGGAATGTCAGGAAACCAACAACGAGATTGAAAAAGCGAAGGAAAGACACGCGTCCTCACCTTCCCTTCATCATCTATCAGAAGAACCTTCTTCCCTTCAAACGCCTTCACACGAGCTCCGATCGGGAACCCGAAGCCAGAGTCCAACCAGACATGATCGCCCTAAACACACACACACACACACACACAGATGTGTTCATTTTCATTAAAAAAATTAGTACAAATAAATTCTAAATTGTATTTTTATAATGACTAATAATTAATAATAAGTGTAAATATAAATAAATATATAAACAATTATATAAATAAATATTAACTAATAAGCATAATTAAAGAAAAAGCATGCATAATTAAATGGACAACCATATATATACAGAATCATAAAATACATGAAAAAATAATAGTAAAATAATAATAATAATAATAATAATAATAATAATTATTATTATTATTATTATCATTATTATTATAATATAAATGCTACATGGACCATTTTGTAGATGAAATGTTTGTTTTAATTTTTTTATTAATTTACATTTTTTTTCTTTTAATGAATGAAATAAATATCAAAAAATTGAAATAAGAATTATTTTTTAATACTTTTACAAATTCATTTAGTTTAAAATAAGTAAATAGAGGAGTTTCGTTCTCTTTATTCGACAAAATAATGATTTACACTCTCAGTGGTGAAAGAAAGAAAGAAACAAAGAAAGGATTATTATGAGCCACAGCATGTAATCAATCTAAAACTCCATTCTATAAGATTATAACGTTGTCCTGTACCTTACTCAGCACCACCATTGAGACGTCTCCTGGCTCAGAAATCACACGAATGAAATCTCATTCAAACACAGAAGATGGAACCCAGTGTAGAGGTTTAAGCTCCTGAGATCATTCTTTCGTCTCTACAGAACTGGACAGGGACAGGAACGAGGAAGAAGACGCCGGTGCAGATGTGGAGGCGTAAACGATGTGTCGTTCTCTTTATAGCTCTTTGCTCTCAGTGTTGGACGACGTCACGGGAAAATTTTCATAAATCTAATTATATCCTGAAGAGTAGATCGACAGAACGGCACCTGAGCGGCTTCTGGAAGGAACAACTCACCACCTTGAATGGTTTTAAGAGGTCATATCATATCATAGCAGGAGGTGGCCTTTTGGACCCGAGAATACACAAACACACACACACACACACACACACACACACACACACACACATTCACGCTCACATAAAACCATAAAGCTGTAAAGGTAGACAACAAAAGAACACTTAAATACACGAAGGGGGATTTCACAACATGTTATATAAACTATATATATATATATATATATATATATATATATATATATAAATATACATTTATATACACAATAGTGTAAAAATGTGTGAGAAAAAATGTGAACACCGCGTTGACATTCAAGTTTTATCAATTAAATGGAAAGTAAATGAACAGTAGAAATAAATATTCTTTGTGAGCACTCTTTGCTGAAATCAACATCACTTCTTTAAGGTCTACCCGCATGCACGTTTTTGAAGGAACTTTAAAGATTGTCTGTGGATTGAGGTTCCTCAGATCCTTCTGACTCGTCGTGTAGACAAAGACACAAAGACTCAATGTTGCCGAGATCAGGACTCTGTGGGGGTTAAAATGACATCTCCCCAGCACTTCTTGTTCTGCTCAGTTCTAAAGATTGTTCTTAATGATGAAAGAAATTTTGGGAGAAAACTCCTTCCATCCAATCACAACCCACTATTCACATCTGAACTCCTTCCATCCAATCACAACCCACTATTCACATCTGAACTCCTTCCATCCAATCACAACCCACTATTCACATCTGAACTCCTTCCATCCAATCACAATCCACTATTCACACCTGAACTCCTTCCAGCCAATCACAATCCATCCACTATTCACACCTGAACTCCTTCCAGCCAATCACAATCCACTATTCACACCTGAAACTCCTTCCAGCCAATCACAATCCACTATTCACACCTAAACCTCCTTCCAGCCAATCACAATCCACTATTCACACCTGAACTCCTTCCAGCCAATCACAACCCACTATTCACACCTGAAATCCTTCCAGCCAATCACAACCCACTATTCACACCTGAAATCCTTCCAGCCAATCACAATCCACTATTCACACCTGAACTCCACATCCAGCCAATCCAATCCAGTATTCACCATGAACTCCTTCCACCAATCACAATCCACTATTCACACCTGAAATCCTTCCAGCCAATCACAATCCACTATACACACCGGATATAATTCTACCCAATCACAATCTGCTGGTGCTGTATGATGAGGAATCTCACTGTATTTCTCAGCATTGTGGAGATCAGTATTCCTGACCACATTTATTCATGAAGTCCTTTCTAATAATAAACTCCACTGAAAAATAGTTATTGATTTATCACGTCTCAAATACACATCCGGCAATTAAAAGCGTCCGTGTGGAAACAGTAAAAGTTGTGTTTAGTGTCCTGATGATTTTCATCATTTAAAACAGTCATTACTTTAAGATGTTTACAATAATAATGCAATTAATCATGAATAAATATTTGAAACAATTAACAATTATATATATATATATATGTGTGTGTGTATATATATATATATATATATATATATATATATATATATATATATATATATATATATATATATATATTATATATATATATAATATCTAAGTCCAAAGATCCAAGCGTCGCATCTTTTTCCTTGTCAGTCTTCTCCATGGTGATGGAGTACACAGAACGATCATCATAACACGTGACGAGTTTCTGGGAGACAATAAACCAGCAGGAACTGTGGAACCACGATTTACATAAGCGAGCCGAGGCACGCCCTGAGATACGGCGCTTATCTAGAAGCACTGGCTTCCTCCTCAAGATACGCAAGTGTGTATACACATTATCGGACTGAAGGTTTGTGGACATCTCCGGTCACTTCTGGACCTCCACACCGTGCAACACCTACTCCAACTCTGGATTAACGCTTCTATTTGCAGGGAGATTCTGGGGATTCTTCAGACTCTGGAAAATACACACGTTCATAAGGTAAAGCGAAAGAAGAGGGCTTCAAGGACTGGAGTCTGGACCAGAAGGTAACATGTTTAAAGCCCATCACCACTAAATAACACCACAAACTTCCATTTGATGTGTGTCCTTAAGCAAGAGCCTTAACCCTCAACTGCTTAAGCTGCAAGTATGTCTGGATGACACCTTCAATGAGAAACACCATTGACCAACATCAGTTTATTATAGAATGCCAAATCCACTTTTCTTCAAACAGAGATTTGAACACACACACACACACACACACACACACACACACGCCTTACTTCCTTATATGTATTCCACCACCATCTGTATTTCATCCTGCTAAGACAATGTGATTATGAAGGTATGCTCCGAGAACAGTTCTCCTCGCTCTCACACACACACACACACGTGTATATGTGTGTGTACGTGTATATATATATATATATATATATATATATATATATATATATATATATATATATATATATATATATATATATATATATATATATATATATATATATATATATATATATATATATGGCACGGTGGCGTAATGGTTAGCACGATTCGCCTCACACACCGCCAGGATCCGGGTTCGATTCCCGTCTCGGTCATGTGTGTGTGTGTGTGTGTGTGTGGAGTTTTTGCATCTTCTCCCCGTGCCTCAGGGGGTCAGGGGGTTTTTCCCCGGGTTCTCCGGTTTCCCCCGGTCCAAAAAACATGCACGGTAGGTTGATTGGCACCTTGGAAAATTGTCCCTAGTTGTCCCTAGTGTATGTAGTGTATGTACATATATATATATATATATATATATATATATACACACATACACACATCTATCTATCTCTCTCTCATATATATATATATATATATATATATATATATATATTCAGAGGTTTAGGTTCACAGGAACACAATAATGGTCAGTTAGAGCTCAGCAGATTTTTGATGAGGTCATCAGGTCCACCTTCAAGAGACCACGGCCGGACCCGTGAAAACTCATACAGTACGGATGAAGAGATCATGACATTTCTGTTGAGGCTCTGAATAATACATTTTATTTTATTAATCAGAAGATAAATAATCAACATTTCTTTTTTTTTTTTAATATGGGACTATTGATAGTATAATATTATATCTGATACATTTCGTATATATATCATGAAAAAGGTCTTCAAGTATTATCCTATTATATCCTAGTATAACTTTCTGTTAATGAAAAAGCTTTTTTTTTATGTTCAGCGCCCACTAGTGTTCGTATAGTGTATTGGAACTATAACTGTCCCGGGTGTGTGTTCTGTAGTGGAGTTAAGGCTGATGTACTACAAATGTTAATGCTAAACATGTCCAGATTGAAAACAGACATAAGGAAAAAAGAAAAAAAAATAAAGAAATAAAAAGAAGCTTCTCTCTGTGTTCCTGTGTGGGGTTTGTTTTCTTCTGTGCGTGACGTGACTCAGGTTTAAAGCTCGTCAGCTACGAGGTGTGTATGTGTGTGTGTCACGCTCGGTCTTTGCGTTTCTGGAGCTTGTGGAGCTTCTTGCTGCTGCTGTTCTTGTTGATGAGTTTGAGAACTCGTTCTCTGTGGTCCAGAACCTTGATCATGGACTCGCGAGCCTCCGTGATCTGATCCATTACCAGCTTGCAGCGCTGCATGTTACCCTGCAGAGAAACGGTTCTTTTTAAGATTCTGAGCGTTTTTAGATTAAACTGAATCTGGATTTGCCTTTGTTTTATTAAAATAAATAAAATAATTTGTTTTTTTTTTTTTTTTTTTTTTTTTTTTTTTTTTTACAAATTCTTGTGTGTAAATATAGCATTAACTAAACATGTATCTGCATGATCATGTTTATGATGTACAGGTGTATGATGGATTAGCGCATGTGCACGACGGGAATTGGCGCAGGTGCACGATGGGGATTGCTACAGGTGCACGACGGGGATTGGTACAGGTGCACGATGTATATAAGGCAGATTGCGAGCCAAATCTTAGACACGTCACTTATGTTTTCTGTTTTTAAATAAGCTGCGTAACAGTGTTCACCCGTTTCAGTTACATGGGTCATATGTTTCTTGATCACCTGTATGAGCTCGCTGATGCGATGCAGATCGTCGTCTGCTGAGGCTTTCTTCTTCGGGCCCAGACCCTCCTGCAGACTCGTTAAACGACTGTAGACGTCATGCTCCAGATTCGTCTAGACGTTGTTTAAACACAAATTAGGTGCAGAAATACAATTTGGAATAACATGAAGGAA
Source organism: Kryptopterus vitreolus (assembly GCA_030449085.1). Lineage (NCBI taxonomy): Eukaryota > Metazoa > Chordata > Actinopteri > Siluriformes > Siluridae > Kryptopterus > Kryptopterus vitreolus. Next base: position 17,994,537 of record JACRUU010000026.1, read on the forward strand.
AATCATATAGTTGAAAGATCCTAGAGAAAAATAGTGAAACTGTTTTACCAAAAATATGATTTCTATAGGAAAACTATTAACGTGACAAACTACTGTCGTGGCTTAATGCAATTACACAGGACTTTAGCACATTATTCATTCATTCATCTTCTACCGCTATATCCGATCTTCCCTCGGGTCACGGAGAGTCTGTGCCTATCTCAGGAGTCTATGGGCATTAAGGCAGGATACACCCTGGATAGAATGCCAACCCATCACACACACACACACACACACACACACACACACACACACACACACACACACATTCATACACTAGGGACAATTTTCCAAGGTGCCAATCAATCAACCTACCGTGCATGTTTTTGGACCGGGAGGAGGAAACTGGAGAACCCGGAGAAAAAAAACCCCCTGAGGCACGGGGAGAACATGCACAAAACTCCACACACACATGGCCGAGACGGGAATCGAACTCGGACCCTGGAGGTGTGAGGCGAACGTGCTAACCACTAAACCACCGTGCCCCATCACTAACAACATTAGTCTAAAAAAAATTAAAATAAATACCAAAAATATGCACACTATGCACAGACAAGCACAAGAGTCCATAATATGAATGTTGTGTGTTAAATTACACTTTAAGTGTTTTGATTCTCCTACAGACTGTTCTGGACTAGTTTTCTCAACTTTACAATCTATCTTTCTTTAATACTGATCTCTCTTGTACATGATCACGGAGGATCTTCCTCACCAGCTGCATCAGCTGAGCGGCACACAGGTGGATCTTCCAGCCCTGAGCCCGACACGCAGCTCCCTTCTGATTGGCCACATCCTGTAGACTTCCTTTCTTCTCCTCTGCAAAATAAAAAGCAAATGCATGCTTATAACTAGTCCAACATCTCGTTATGGAGGTGTGTGTGTGTGTGTGTGTGTGTGTGTGTTAGCAGTGTAGTCTGACCTTTGACTCGGACGTCACTGTATCTCTGGAAGTGATGGTAAGCAGCTTTCCAGGGGTTGCGGTACTGACGCAGAAGAGTAACCGGAGGACGGATTCGAACAGGGACGTATCGAACGCCCTCTTCATCTACACACACACACACACACACACACACACACACACACACTTAGGTTATGCAATCAAATTCATAAATATCCCAATACATTCAAGTGTTTCTTGACCTTCCTACAGCAGTCTGCATAAAACAAACCAAGAAATAACAGTACCTTTGGACACCTTTATCTGCTAGAATAACCTCTGATCTTCCTGGAAGATGTTCTACATACATTTACATTTACATTTGCGGTATTTAGCAGACGCCCTTATCCAGGGCGACGTACAGAAAGTGCTTTAAGTCTCAATCCAAGGATAAGATTTATTCAAGAAAGGTTAATACAAACTCAAGTACACAAGAATAGACAATAGTGCATAGTGTTGAACGATATACTTGGTATCGCGATATTCTGCTTTTTAAAATGATATTAGTACCGTATTTAAATAACGATGTCTGTAAGTCAGAATATTGGACTATAGGGGGGCAGTGCATGAACATCGTTTGTCCTGTAACTCCTTTCTACCATAACACACACACACGCATACACAAAATAAAGGGCTGACCGATGTACTCTTTAGGAGGGGATTTGCGTTTCTCGGGTCGGTGGCTGGAGGGTTTAGCAGGAGGTTTCTCCTCGTCTGTGCTGTTGGTCTCCATCATCTCGCTCTCCTCAGTGGAGATCACGTGCTGCTGCTTCCGCGGCTTTTTCCTGGGTGAAGCGCCGGGTGTGAGCTCTGCAGCCGGGACTGAAATAACAGGAGTGCCACTAGATGGCGCTGGAGGCATTTGGAATAAAATAAGGGAAGTTCAAAATGAACGATAACAATCTTATAAAGTAGAAGTATGGTTATTATAGATACACTACCTGCTTTAGAGGTGTCCATGGGCGTCACCTCTGGCTTTATTTCTGGAAGGGCGGAGGTAATGGCGCAAGCCGCGGTACTACTGGCTGCTGGGTGAGAAGGCGGAGCCACGGCATTGGCCAAGGTAGGGATAGGCGGAGTCACAGCCATGGCAGCAGGGACTGGCTGAGAAGGAGGCGTGACCGAAGTCAGGAGAGCAGAGCCGGACTGGGCGGGGATTTGGGGAGGAGGCGGGGCTACTTTATGCTCTCCAGTTTGTCCAGACGCAATGTCCACCCCAGAAGGGGGTGGTGGAGGAGTCAAACCCAAGAGGACCTCAGGTTTGGGTTTCACTCTGAAGAACAAAAACATTAGTGCAGTAAATCAATATCAAAGAATCCCACAAAAGAGTCAAAGATGAAACATGTCATCCCAGTCACACCTATAGGAGGAAGCAAAGCTCAATGATACAACTAATCACTACTACAGGAAAAGCAAATACATTAAAAAAAAAATCTATATAAAGAATTAGAACAGGTGGTGGGAGTTGTACCCAGATGGTCGTGGCGATCCTGCGGCGTTCCTCAGACCTCCGTCCATCCTTGAGGCGTCACCCAACTGAGCAGCCATCAGGTTTTTCCTCACAGCGGTTCTTCATAACAACACACACAAACGATACATCTTCAATACATTTTACACGTGTTTTAGTAAGTGCCGTTTCATGTCGCCGTTGTTAAAGATCTGTATCAGATAGATTTGCCAGGGCTTCAGGAACACCAAGGCCATTTATATATATATATATATATATATATATATATATATATATATATATATATATATATATATATATATATATATATATATATATATACTATATACACTATTACACACCCACACACACACAACACACACACACACACACACACACATATATAGATAGATAGAGCGATAGTATAGAGATATACATAGAGATATATAGCGATATATATATATATATATATATATATATATATATTTTTTTTGTTTTTTTTGATATTTGTTTTTTTTTTAAATACAGATAACATGATGTGCAAAACAGAGAAAATGACATCACGATTATCAATAATTATTATACTTTTAGCTAACAAGGCTGAGGCGATATGATCAAAATATCATACTTAAGGACTTTTCTATGATATAGAATGTGAATTCTCATATATTAACAAAAAAATGACAAATAATTCACATTACATTTATTAGTGAAATATTGTTTTATTATCTAAAAAAATATTTATTATTCAGGTATCATAAAATGTGTAGTTGTGTATCTAGTGGTGTGTGCACAGTGTGAAATAACGGTGTATGATTATGGTCAGTGTGTGTGTGTGTGTGTGTGTGTGTGGTGTATAGTTATATGTAGTACTGGTGTGTAGTTGAAGCGTGTATAATGTTGATGTGTATAGTGTGTGTTTGTATGTCGTGTTGCTCTGTAGTGGTCATATGCATAGTGCAAACCTGTCTGCGTGTGTAGTGTTGGTTTGCATAGCTGTGTGAGGCGTTGGTGTATAGTTGTGTGTAGTTTTGTGATGCATTTATGTTGAGTTTGTGTGAATAGTTATGGTGTGTGTGTTTTGTGTAGTGTTGATGTGTAGTTGCGTGTGTCTGAGACTCACCCATCGATGGCGGGTTTTTTGCGGAGGATGCTGGGTCGTGGAGACGAGACGAGCGCCGGCGTCCCAGCCCCGCCCCCCTGCGGGTGCGCCTGTGTTACCGCGGCGATGGGCTGCCCGGCGTTAAAGCCGCTGCTGATGGAGTTGGCGACCAGAGCGGAGGCGTCGGCCAGCACCACTGTGGAGACGGAGGAGAAGGAATGACCGTCAGAACGCTTCTGTACAGGAATCAACACATCGCCCGGGTTGGTCGAGCCTAGCTCCTGACCTGAAGTCTTGGCCTCACTTTGGTTTTGTTGGGGGTTGATGGGAGCTGCCTGGATGGTCTGCGGTGCGATCGGGGCGTTGGGGTGGAGCCCCTGAGCCGTCACCGCGGCGTTCTGGCCTCCCTGTGGTGCCGCGGCCGTCGGCTGCATGTTCTGAGTGTTGATCTGAGCGATACGATCCACCGTCATCAGCTGCATGGAGTTTAGATGGACGGCCGAGGCCACGCCCATGCCGGGCTGAGCGGCAGAGGGAGCCTGAGCGGTCACTGTAATACACACACACACACACACCAAGAATGATGTGTGTAGCTTTTTTAAAACCACCATTGAGAAGTTTCTTTGTGTGCATCATGGTGATTGTTTTGGTACTGTACGTTCCATTGAGGTTCATGGCTTTGTGCGTTACCTGGATACGGGCGTATGGTGGACACCGAGCTGGTGATGGGGGTGTAGGTGTGTGCCAACGGGTAAGAAGCTGATTGGTAAGTTGGCAGGAAGTACTGGAACTGCATAGGAACTGATTGCCTGTGGACACACACACACACACACACACACACACACACACACACACACACACACACACAACACACACACACACACACACAGTAAATACACACACACACACACAATGTCAGCACCTGAGACTCTCCATTAGGGCTGTGTGTACCTGGCATCGCTGCGGTTCTCCATCGCAGTGTTAGGGTTTGGAGATGCACGATGGGCTGAGATGGGGATGAGGTTCCCTCGTTCTCCTCCGAACTCAGACTGGATACGAGGAGACGTGTGTGTGATGGGCTGAGGCACCACCTTCGCTACAATGGAGAAGAAAATGACCATATCATTGTAACATATAACCCACGGGGATGGTGGAGGTGTGTGAAAGTGTGTGTAGATGATCAGGAGGCGGAGTCTTACCCACGGGGATGGTGGAGGTGTGTGAAAGTGTGTGTAGATGATCAGGAGGCGGAGTCTTACCCACAGGGATGGTGGAGGTGGTCACTGCAGTGGCATGGGTGGAATGAGAAGCCATGGTCACGGTTACTATATTGTTGGTAGACATTTGGGCCTGGGTCATGGAACCTGTAACACACAGAGAAAGGGAAAGATAAGAAAAGCAATCGATTCGAAAAAGCAGCACGAGAACAAAAGGAAGGATGGAGGGGTGGCATAAAAAATGGAATGGGAAAGAAAGAAAAAAAAAGGAAGGAAAAATTATTAATAAAAGCAAAAAATAAAAAAGTGAAAAAAGTAAGAAAGCGACAACAAAAAAGAAAAGAAAATCAGTCAGAAAAATAAATAAAAGTTAAATAAAAAAAAAGAAATGAAAATTTGAACGTTAAAAAAGGAAAAAAAAAATAAGTTCGGAAAATGGCAGGTGAATGTGAAAGTGGAAAATGAAAAAGTGTGATGTGAGAAAACGAAAACATGAATTGAAAGAAATTAGAAAATGTGAGAGGGGAAAAAAAACATGTCAAAAAAAAAAGGAAAAAAATTTAAAAAGTGAAATATGAATTTGAGAAAAAACAGTTTAAAGAAAAATGAGAGACAGAAAAATACGTACCCGTAGTCGTGGTGGTTGGAAGGGTGTTGGTGGCCAGGATGGGGGCCACGGTCGCCGCGGCGACGGGAGTCACGGTGCTAAAAATTGGTTTCTGCCAAAAAAAAGTGTAATAATTTGAAAAAGAAATGCAAAAAGATCGTTCTGTTTTCAGAGTTCGGTTCGGATTACACACCTGTGCCATGGAGTGGGGGAGGGGCTTCTGAGCGCTGATAGCTGGGTGGGACGGCAGTGTGATGCGAGTGGGCGTGTCTCGAGCGTGAGGCGCACGCTGGATACTCAGGGTGGCAGGAGGAGGGTGGATGGTAATGGCCGAGCGCCTGTTTGGATAAATATATAGGAAACGCTGTATTTCAGGCCAAGCGCGGGTGGGTGGTGGTGATGTGGAGTTGTGCTCTTACCCGTGCACTAACTCTCCGGAGTGAGACGCCACTGTGCTGATTACAGGAGACTGAGGCCTGGCGCCTGCCACCGGACCTACGACTGTGGGAAGGACCGGCGTGGACGTGGTCACAATCGGACGCGACTGTAATGCAAAAGCAGACCCGTCAATCACAGGATCACACTGTTATAGATAAATCATCAGCAGGGCCGAGTCGCCCCGAAATTGATTCTTCTCATAAACCTGTTTCTGCCACATAAAAAAAAAAAAAAAATGTCAGACTTTTTCTCCGCCTCTTTCACACGGCTTCAAACTTCTGGTTGGATGCTTGGGAATTAGATGTTTCCAAGAATTGTGGAATAAAAATTAATTAATTAATTTAAAAAATGTCACACTTTAGGAGCATTTTTTTGTGTGGTGGAAATGAGTTTCCATAAAATCCAGGCTATTGTGGGATCATTTTAAACTAAATCTCAAAGAAACAATGTGATTTTCCTTTTTAAATATTTTTATCTATCTATCCATTCATCCATCCATCCATCTCTCTCTCTCTCGCTCATATATATATATTTATATATATTTCACACCTGCCTATAACTTGGTACTGTATATACATATACATACATACACACACACACACACACTCAGTACTGTGTATACAGTACCATGTTATAGGCAGGTGTGAAAATGCTGTTAACATAGAATGCTTTCACAAATTTAAATAATGATTGTTTATTTTTGTCAATTTACAAAATGTAAAGTGAGCGAACGAAAGAAAAATGGATATGAAATCAATATTTGTTGTGAGTAACGTTTAGGAGAAGTAGAAGTAGTGGAAGTGATGGCACCCCCCAATCTCAGCATAAATGCTCAGAGCAAGGCCCTTAACCCTCAACTCCTCAATGTGACATGGCTCTGGATAAGAGCATCTGCAGAAGTATGAAGGAGAACCTGAATGGGCTGGTGGATGATGTGCTGCACGGTCGGCGGTCCCGCCGTGTGATTCGGGCCAGACGCCGGTCTCAACACGGTGGCTCCCTTTGAACTGGACATTACAGCAGCTGCTGCAGCACCTAAGGTCACCAACACACACACGCCACAAACACTCTTACATACTGCATGTACACAACAAACTGACTCTTACACTAAATCTAATACACCTGATATCTCAGACACACTGCTCTGACTGACCTCTTGGTAAATGTGAAGGAAACGGGTGCTGTGGAGCAGCCGAGGATCCGATCTGCAGTGCGGGAGTCGCACTACGGATAATCTGCAAATTGGTGGCCATGATGCGATGCAGGTTCCCGGTATGACCCTAGCAAACAAAAAATACCCGTGATCATCCAACCAGGATATCGGTTCAGATCCCGTGACCGAATACAAATCAAGAAGGTTTTTCTGAACCTGCTGGCCGCTGATGGTGGCGACGGGGATCCCGGATGCCTGCGGCATGGCGCTCTCCATGGTGACAGTGATGTGACCGGGGACTTTGTGAGGCAGGGTGAGGTGCCCCTGCGCCGGAGCTGGGGCGATCACACGGCTAGGAGTCTTCAGCGCGGACTGAAGCAGAGAACGAGAGCAAAATCATGATCAAAGTTCTTCTCATGGTGAAGGTACGAGAGTGCACCCGAGCCGTACCTTGCCAGGTCCCTCTGTGAAGGTGACGGGGAGGTGCTGGGGCAGCGGCGGAGGAGCGGAGGACGCCGCTCCATACGGTCGGACCACCACCGGCTCCTGCTTATCGTCTCTGAGGAAAGCCGTGGCGCCGGATGAGGACACGAAACCTGAGTCGCCACGCCCGCCATCCTCGTGACCTGCGCACATTTAAACACACAGAGCGGCATATGTAGAGATTCAGAGCATTAAGATGAATATATAATACATTCCTTTTTATTTACACTTCATATTAAAAAAATATTGGATACATTTTATATCCGTGTACTGTTAACAGCAGAGTAATAAAATAAATGAATAAAAATACTTTAGCGGGAGACAACAATGGGGAAGAGAAGGAAGAGTGAATTAGCATGAATAACACAAATGAGCGTGAATAAAGCGACGTACGACTGCATGAGAATAAGAACAAATTCAGCAGAAGTGAAAACGAATCAGGAGGATGAATGAAGTGGAAATGCAAATGAGTATAAAGTAAGCTTGAGCATAAATAAAGGCACACGGATACAGCTGGTGCACACATGCGCTTTAATGAAGCAGGAGTGTGAATAAAATGAGATACAAAAAAGGGTGACGCACGAATCATGCGAGATACGAACAAAGTAGGGGCTCGAATAAAGTGAGCCATCAATGAAGCATGAATGAATTGAGATAATAAATGAAGTGAAATATGAATGGATGCATTGGATGGAACAATTCTAATTATAAATAATGTTTAATAATCCTAGATGTGAGGGTACAATGGTTTAGTGGTTAGCACGTTCCTCTCACACCTCCAGGGGAAGGGTTCGATTCCTGCGTCCGCCATGTGTGTGTGTGTGTGTGGAGTTTGCATGTTCTCCCCGTGCCTCAGGGTTTTTTTTTTGTTTCCTCCCCGGTCCAAAAACATGCACGGCAGGTTGATTGGCAACTTGGAAAAATTGTCCCTAGTGTGTGTGTGTGTGATGGGTTGGCATTCCATACAGGGGGTATCCTGCCTTACTGCCCATAGACGCCTGAGATAGACACAGACTCCCCACGACAAGATCGAATAAAGCGGTAGAAGATGAATGAATGAATCCTAGATGTATTAATTATGATTTGTATCCTGACTGAACTTTGCTCACATAATGCAGATACAAGCATTTATTATATATTAATAACTGATTCATTATTTTTTTGTGTGTGTGTGTGTGTGTGTGGGTGGGTGGTGTGTGTGTTTTTGAATCCGACCTGTTGTGGTCTGCTTGGTTTGGAGCCCCGGTGTGTTTGGGATGTGTGTGTGCGCAGGGTTCGGTCCTGCTCTCGGGTACTGCTGTGAACTCATCTTCCACCGCTCTCTCACGTCCTGATCTCACACACACACACACACACACACACACACACACCAATATTCAAACAAACCTGCTCACGAGACTCTACCAACACACACAAAACATTTTATACTATTTTATTTTATTTTTGCAGAATCTCTGTATATAATAGTGTTAGCTTGACCCTGTACACAAATAAATCAGGGTATTTTTTTTTTTTAAGAAGTGAATGTATATTTTAAATTATTTACAAATAATTTTGGAACGAGTTGAATGTAATATCAGTATAATATATTATATATATATATATATATATATACACACACACGATATATATATATATATAGTATATATATATGATATATATATATAATAGTACATTACATTATACTCGTTCCAAAATTATTTGTAAATAATAATTTGTAATGTAATTTTAAATTATTTACAAATAATTTTGGAACGAGTTGAATGTAATATCTATATATATATATATATATATATCTATATATATATATATATATATATATATATATATATATATATATATAGATATATATATATATATATATATATACACACACACACACACACACACACACACACACACACACACACACACACATATATATATATATATATATAGATCTGCACGAACCTGTGATACTCTCTCCAACCACAAACTATAATTAAAAATATCCCTGGTTTCTAGTCTATAATTATTTCATAGGTTTTAACAGCAAATAAACAATAAACAAATAACATTTTAACCGGGTACTTGTGATGCTAATCCATGGAAGTTAGCAAACATGCTAGCACGCCAGATTTCTCCTAGGCTAGAAAGCTAACCGGTGACGTCACACCCCGGGTCACGTGCCACGTTTAAAAACGTTGTAAATGTCTCACGTGCGGACGTCCATCAGAACCGGTTGCTCTTCCTCGATGCGGGTTTCGACGCCTAAAAGCGGAGCAGAACTCTCTCCATCCGGACCCCCCCCTCCTCCTCCTCCTCCTCCTCTACCGGAACTGCATCTACAGATGGACCGGCACCTACTTCCGGATTTTATAGTATATAAAAGTAATTCTTTATGATCCAAAATAATAAACAATCCTCATACAGTCTGAGTGCATATAATGTGAAACCAAAACTAATTCATAATGGTTATAACACGCAGTACAGAAATCATAAAACCTCATGCATTATTCTTTTTTTCTTATTTTTTCTTTTTTCTCATGATCTCGAAATAAAATGCACATTCGGCATTACAGCATTTTCTAGACGCATCTACCACAAACGCTTATAATTATTACAAGTGCTGTCAAAATTAATAACGCAAAGTCACAAACGTAATTAACGTGCGATGACCTTTTTTTATTCATTCATTCATTCATTCATTCATCTTCTAGCGCTTTATCTGATCTTCCCTCGGGTCACAGGGAGCCTGTGTCTATCTCAGGCGTCTATGGGCATTAAGGGAGGATACACCCTGGATGGAATGCCAACCCATCGCAGGGCACAAACACACTCACATTCACACACACACATACACACACATACACACACACACATTCATACACTAGGGACAATTTTCCAAGGTGCCAATCAACCTACCGTGCATGTTTTTGGACCGGGAGGAAACCGGAGAAAACCCGGAGAACCCGGAGAAAAACCCCCTGTGAGGCACGGGGGGAGAACATGCAAACTCCACACACACATGACCGAGACGGGAATCGAACCCGGATCCTGGCGGTGTGAGGCGAACGTGCTAACCACTACGCCACCGTGCCCCCCTTCTTTTTTAATTATTAAAAAAGAGAAATAAAAAGGTATTTTTTGGAAATTTATTCACGACGTCCTTTCTTTACTCGGATATAAACATACATATTAAACTTCCCCAAAAACTTTTTATTGACCAAATATTTCGTCTCGAATAAACAACTGAAATCTGTCATTTAAAAGCGTCTATGTGGAAACAGCACTTGGTGTCCTGATTTTTAAACACCATCATTACTTTAAAACATTTACATGAATATTTTGTCTTCATGTGTTATTTGGAGTTTGGTTTCACTACTAATTAACATACATTTGCATAACGCATTAAATATTTGTATGTGTGCATGTCTATTGCTTTAAACACTTAAAGTAATTATTTCAAGGCACATTTAGAACAGATTAGAACATGCGATTACGTAGCGATTAATCGTGATTGAATCATTTTACTGATTGGCAACTGTCAGAGCCATTGAAGCTATTTGTTCATTCATTTTCATTCGTTCATTTTCTACCGCTTCTATCCGATCTTCCCTCGGGTCACGGCGAGTCTGTGTCTATCTCAGGCGTCTATGGGCATTAAGGCAGGATACACCCTGGATGGAATGCCAACCCATCGCAGGGCACACACACACATTCGTTGATTTGTTAAAAATTAAAAAAAAACATTTCCAGTTAATGTATCATTAAAAATAATACATGTCAATAAAAAACATTAAAAAACAAAAAATACACTTCATTGGACTTTAGAGTGTTTTTTTTTTAGTTTAAACTACTTCCATCAGAAAGGAAAACGGAACCTGGACTTTTAAATTACTAACGAAACAGCAACCCCTTTTTTTTTTATCTGTGATTCTGCCTATAATTTATTTTTAACATTAACAAGAAATATAAAAAAGAAGAATAGAGAGATATAACTGAAAAAAAGAGACAAACAGACGCCACAAAAGCATAAAAAATGTATCTTTGTTATTTTTAAACATTGTTTAAAAGGTTTCTAAAGGCCTTTAAAAAGCCTTTGAGTTTAAATATTCAGAAATTTTTTCAATAGAAATAAAGAGGAACATAATATCAGAGAAGAATATATGAATAAGAATATGAAGCTACATTTACAGTGAAGAGCTCTGGCTTTGTATATGTGAAATTTATTAAGAAGACAAAAATATTATCAAAACTAGACATGGGACATTTCCTGAAGAAAATGTGAGTGATGCTTGACAATGTAAACCTCTGGTCTGGGTGCGACTCCTTAAAGCCTGGTCCATTTAATATTTAGCATTGATATTCATTTACTATTGTAAAAAATTCATCCCGGGCCAAAAACAATGAATTTGCCCTGATTACACATAATTTGGGTTTTCGGACCAAGTGTCATATCGGACGAGTGGATACGTCAATACGGCCGAACAGCGGAGCATTAAAATTTGCCCCATTCGTATGTATGATCCGCAACAATGCAGAATTCCCGGAATTCCGAGTGGGTCTGGGGATCGCGATTTACTCCATCTCACCTACGAGTGGATATGTCAAATGTGCATGTCGGGCAAACACGGGCTGAACGGCGGAGCGTCAAATTTCCCCATTCATTCTCTACGGGGCGGAAATGTCGCGGATTTCTTGAAATTCTGAACATGTGTGGGATTCGGGAAGTCTATGATCGTGATCCACTCCGGACCTCCTACATATGTGCATGTCAGAGGCTCACAGGCCAAACTGTGAGGCACAAAATTTAAACCCCATTCATTTTCTATGGGAAAAAATTCCCCTCTTTTTGGCCCTGGCTTCGGAATTCCGCGGGGTGCCCATAGACGCCTGAGATAGGCACAGACTCCCTGTGACCCAAGGGAAGATCGGATAAAGCGGTAGAAGATGAATGAATGAACTGTAACAAATTACTGTTACGTTTATTTAGTAATTAAATTACGTAACGCCCCAAGCACAGGTTTTGTAGTGCTACATATACAGGTGTTGAAAAGTTTTCACCACAAACATTAAAATATAATAAAAAGTACATTCATGTAATAAAATTGTAATAAAATAATATTAAAATACATTAAAGTGCTGTCATGGTTCCCTTGTGGAACCCGCGGCCCCGTGCAAGATGGCCGCCGAACCCACAGTCCCGTGCAAGATGGCCGCTGAATACGCGGCCCTGTGCAAGATGCGCCCCTGAAGGCCCCCGAGCCCGAGGATATGTCGTGAGGGCCTCAGAGCCCGAGGACACGCCCCGTAGGGCCTCCAAGCCCGGGGACAGGCCCAGGCCCACTGTCCCGTCAGTCCCGGTCCCGCCTGTTCCGCCCAGGCCCTCTGTCCCGTCAGCCCCGGTCCCACCTGTTCCGCCCTGGCCCACTGTCTCGTCAGTCCCGGTCCCGCCTGCTCCACCCAGGCCCATTGTCCCATCAGTCCTGGTCCTGCCTGCTCCGCCCTGGCTCACTGTCCTGTCAGTCCCGGTCCCATCTGCTCTGCCCTGGCCCACTGTCCCGCCTGCTCCGCCCTGGCCCACAGTCCCGGTCATGCCTGCTCCGCCCAGGCCCACTGTCCCAGTCAGTCTCAGTCCCGCCTGTTCCGCCCTGGCCCACTGTCCCGCCTGCTCCGCCTGGCCCACTGTCCCGCCTGTTCCGCCCTGGCCCACTGTCCCGTCAGTTCCAGTCCTGCCTGCTCCGCCATGACCCACTGTCCCGTCCGCTCCGGTACTGCCTGCTCCGCCTGCTCCGCCCTGGCTCCCAGGGAAGCCGGAACCTCCTGGCCTGCCCACCCTCCTCCGTTTAGTTAAGGAGCGTCTGGAATCTGCTCCTGGGGGGGGGGGGGGGGGTTGTTATGTCACAGTTCCATCTCTCTCTCCTCGCTCCTCCCTGCTCTTTTCCCCACACTCACTACCGTAATAGGCATCAGCTGCTCCTCATCCTCTCTCCCCTCTTCCTTATATAAGCCCGGTCTTCCCTCCATTCCCCGCCCGGGCTCGTAACACTTACATTACGAAGCGGACACGCATTCCTTCCATCGTATTATAACTAACCCTATGTCTGAGTTCCTAATCAGGTTCTGTTCCCGTCTGTTCCTGCCTTCCGGACTTCCAAGTCCAGTGGACGCGATCTCGTCTGCTGATGCTCCTGCTCTCCCTCCGCGGTCGCGGACCTCCAGTATTTCCCGGTCCTCGTCTCGCATCATGCAAGGCTCCCTAGCCTGTCTGGCCGCTCCGTTGAGCGGCATCTTCTGAGTTCTTTATTATAAATACATCCTGTTTTGTTTTGATTCCCACTCTCCGTGTGTCTGCTTCAGCCAACCGTTACAAGTGTGAGTTGCTCTGAAATATTCAGATGACTCTGAGAGATCAGATTGAAGAATGGACATGTGAAAACTGGAGAGATGTACATGTAAGCAAGATGTAAAGGGTTTGAGATATCCACAGGGCGAGATCTCCACTTCCTGCTTCTGATTAACATTCTTCTGATGGAGGAGGCGAATCTGCAGTACACACAGTGAACGCTGAAGGGAGCAGACCTGCCAGAGTAATCACACATCACATCTCTCTTCCATCAGAGACTGTCTCTAACTGCTGGAATGTGAATCAACATCCAATATTGTTCAATTCATATAAGACAAAAACCAACGCAATGATAGTCTGTAGATCAGGAAACCAGTTTTTATCCACCAGTTTCCAGCTGCATCGGTAACTGAAACATCCAGATCTTGAAGATCTTCAAGAGCTTCTCTTTTTCTGTGATCCTGAACGAGAACTTGGAAGGTGATATCCTCCATGATGAACAATATCCAGGCTGGGAAAAAAGGCTTTGGTCACAGGTTCATGAGTGTCTTACAGGTATAAAGTAGCATATTCTCAGGCTTAGTGCCATAATATGGGGGCAGCAGACCAGGGTAGTAAGGAGCAGGGAGGATGGATTATCACTGGCCAGGTAGCCTGAATAATTAGGATAAGCATATGGGTAACCATGTACAGTGTGACATTTCTTTCGCCATATAAACCTAGCCATGAATGTGTGTGCTGGTTGATGGGGTAAAGCAGCAGTCATTGGTTGAGACAAGATGTCCACATGTCTCAAGTCAAGTCCAGAGGTTTGATTGTCATTACAACGATATATTGCTGATGCAGTACACAGTGAAATGAGACATTTCTCCAGAACCTTGGTGCTCCATAAAACAACATATAGCACAACATAGAGCTACAAGAACACAAGACTGAGGATTAGACTATGTTGCCAGAGATGCAGCAGAGATGTCACTGGATGCGTTAAGCGATTCACTTTGCAACAAAACAGCAGGAACAAATACAACTGTAGATATTAAATCACATCAGCCTTTTATATACTGTAGGAGCTCGCTGAAGTCTGGAGGCATCTATAAAGTTGGGGGAAGCATTGGTTAGTTCCTGTAATAGCCAAAATTATTTATCACATGTATACGTTTTGTGCTGTTTTGTGTGCTTTAACTCTTCTTCTGGTAAGGTTTCTCCTGATAAGGTAGGATTCTAACTTTTGTACTCCTGTTTAGTTCAGTTGTTCTTATATTAGTTGCCTTGTTAATCCTATATTGTTGTTGGTACTTAATTTGCCTCTCAGGTGATTAATCAAGGCTAGATTCACTCCAATTGAGGTGTGAATTAGGGGCAGGGATTACTTGCTTATATTGGACACAAGTCTCTGTAGCGGTTAGAAACAAACTCTAAACTTTCCCACTAACAGACTCCTAAACTATAAAACTGTAGTACATCTCTGCCTGACTATTAAACTTGACCACCATGACAGGATGTGTATCAATCCCATTCCTGTAATTAGCTCCTTCCGACGTCGACACACTCGTCCACCAAACAGAGGTCGTGTTGCCAGTAACCTCATCTACCCTGTCTTGCGATCTCAATACCGCACAGTGGTAGGTGGGCTCTGGAACTGCCAGTCTGCGGTAAGGAAAGCTGATTTCATTACTGGTCTATCTTCCCACCATGCCTTTGATTTCTTTGCACTCACAGAGACCTGGATTTCCCCTCAGAATACGGTCACTCCGGCTGCTCTCTCCTCTGCCTTTGCCTTCTCTCATTCTCCCAGAGCAACAGGTCGAGGTGGTGGTACTGGCATACTGTTGTCCCGGAGATGGTGTTTCACACCTCTCCTGTTGTCTAATCTAACCATCTCCTCTTTTGAATTTCATGCCGTCTCAGTTACTTGTCCAGTCACACTGCTGATCATCGTTGTGTACCGTCCACCTGGTCCTCTTGGAGACTTCCTTGAAGAAATGGACACACTTCTCAGCACTTTTCCAATTGGCAACACTCCTCTGGTTGTACTCGGTGACTTCAATCTAACCTATGACAAACTCCACTCCTCTTGTCTTCTGTCTCTCTTTAACTCTTTTTCTTTGACACTTAATAACAGCCCTCCCACCCACAGGGGAGGAAATGTCCTGGACCTGGTCTTCACTCGTCCTTCCAGAGCTTCCGACTTGACTGCTACCCCACTCCACACTTCTGACCATTACTTAGTCTCATTCGCAATCACTCTTCCCACCACACATGGAAACACCTCACAACATCTCTCTCTTACCCGACAGAACATTCACTCCAATCTCTCCATCCTCTGTATCTTTTTGTACTCTTTCATCTCTTCCTGACCACGACTCATTCTCTTCTCTCTCTCTAGACACTGCTACTGACTCTCTCCTCTACTCTCTTTCCTCCTCTATTGACCTGCTATGTCTCCTGACGGCTAAACCCAAGAAACCCAAGAAAAGCAATCGACGTGAGCTCAGGTCAGCGGAAAAGAGGTGGAAAAAATCACAACGTAACACAGACGTGACATCCTACCGTGCTCTCCTAACAAAATTCTCTTCTGATGTGACCTCTGCCAAGACTGCCTTCTACAAGGATAAGTTCGAGGCCTCTATCCACAAGGCTCAGTACTTGGTCCTCTTTTTTTCTCACTCTTTCTCTCGGTAAAGTCATCTCCTCTCATGGGTTTGACTATCACTGCTATGCTGATGACACTCAATTAATCTTCTCCTTCCCTCCATCAGATAAAACAGTGTCTGCTAGAATATCAGCCTGTCTATCTGACATCGCTTCGTGGATGAGCGTTCATCAGCTGAAACTCAACGCGAAGAAAACGGAAATGCTGGTGATCCCATGTGATTCATCTCCTGGTCAGGATCTCAGCATAACTCTCCATAACTCCCTACTTTCTCCCTCCACCACTGCTCGTAATCTCGGGGTAACTATAGACAATCAATTATCTTTCTCTTCTCATATTTCTAACGTTACTCGCTCTTGTCGTTACCTTCTCTACAACATCAGAAGAATTCGACCGTTTTTATCCACACAGGCTGCTCAGGTCCTGGTCCAGTCTCTTGTCATCTCCAGACTGGACTACTGTAACTCTCTGCTGGCAGGTTCGACCTCAGAACGCTATTCGTCCACTGCAAATGCAGCTGCACGACTCGTGTTCAACCTGCCTAAATTCTCTCGCACCACCCCACTACTGCGCTCGCTCCACTGGCTTCCTGTAGCTGCACGCATCAGATTCAAAACACTGACTCTCGCCTACAAAGCCAAAAATGGATCTGCACCATCTTACCTCCGCAACCTCATCACCTCCCGTACTGCACCTCGCTGCCTGAGAGCGTCCAGCACTGCTCGCCTGGTTCCACCGTCTCTCAGGGTAAAAGGTAAGGCCAGCTCAAGGCTCTTCTCTGTTCTGGCACCGATGTGGTGGAACGAACTTCCAATGGAGGTTCGAACAACGGAGACACTGTCTACATTCAAACGTCGACTGAAGACCTACCTCTTCCAACAACACCTATCCTAACATTCCTTTTATTCTCTTTTACCTCACTGTCCAGAAATCCAAAAAATAAAAAAAAAAAAAGGCAACTGTCTATTCTTGTGTACTTGAGTTTGTATTTGCCTTTCTTGAATAAATCTTATCCTTAGATCGAGACCTAAAGCACTTCCTGTACGTCGCCCTGGATACCTAAAGCACTTCCTGTACGTCCTGTACGTCTGCTAAATACCGCAAATGTAAATGTAAATGTAAATGTAAATCACAGTGAAATTCTTTCTTCGCATATCCCAGCTTGTTTGGATGCTGGGGTCAGAGCACAGGGCCAGCCATGATACAGGGCCCCATGAAGCAGAGAGCTCAAAGACCCAAGTGTGGCAGCTTGGCAATACCGGGGGTTCAAACTCCCGACCTTCGATCAGCTGCCCAACACCCTCCTAGGATTAAAAGACTTGATGAGGACCTTGTCACTATTGGCGTAAGGATGTGTTACAAACTTGTTCCTGTAAGCCAGTATTACTGAAATGCTAATCATACTTAGATATTCTAAGAGGTATTATTTTCTTGGTGCGTGTCAAGGAAGAGGTATGCTGTATGACTTGATAGGGTGGTAATTAGGGTGGAGATGCATGTCAGTCAATACATCATGAAGCAGCGAAACCCAACCTCTTTCAGTCTTTTTTAGTTTCGTTTTGAGGGTACCGTTGGCAAATTGAATTCAGTTTTTAATTCAGTTTTATTTGTAGTACAATTATCGTTGTCACAAAGCAGCTGTACACAATAAACTTAATTATGGTATGTGGTGTCATTTTGTCCCTGATTGTTCCTTGTTGAGGAAGTCGAGGAGACAGTTGCAAGGAAATACTGTCTGAGATGGTTACAGGAAGAAACCTTGAGATGAACCAGACCCCATCCTCATTTGGGTTCAATACTGTAACCTGTTTTCTGAAACACCCCCATGGTACTGATGGACATGTACAGTATGTTGTGATGATGTGTATGGGCTGGTAGCACCAATGTGTCCAAAACTCAGACCTGTTGAGTTTATACCCCATCTCGAAAAGCCTAAGCTTCCTCTCTGTTTTATGACTCACCCACTCTCTTTCTCTCTGTCACACTATAAAACACAAACAAAAAGTAAAAACACATTGCTGCTCTGTTTTTCTCTGTGCGAGTGCAAGAAATGGCAGAGGCTGAAGATCGGTTAATCTGTGCAATTTGTCTGGAGGTTTATAAAGATCCAGTGACGACTTCCTGTGGCCACAGTTACTGTAAGGTGTGTATTAACTACTTCTGGGATAAGAAAGATCCGCGGAAAGCCTATACCTGTCCCCAGTGTAACGAGGCTTTCACTTCACGGCCAGATCTACGTAAGAACATCGTTCTGGCTGAGGTGATTGAGGATGTGAAGAAAAGAGAACAACAACCTCCTGTTCATCCTTGCCGGATCGCTGGACCTGGGGATGTGGAGTGTGATTCCTGCATTAGGGAAAAATTTAAAGCTATCAAGTCCTGTCTGGTGTGTCAGGCCTCCTTTTGTGAAGATCATCTCAAACCTCACTATCAGTCTCAGGCTTTTAAGAACCATGACTTGGTTGAAGCCTGCGTAGATCTCCAAGAGAAGGTCTGCTCTCAGCACAACAAAATGCTGAAGTTCTACTGCCATACTGACCAAAGCCTTATCTGTAACGTCTGTACTATGGATCAGCACAAAGGCCATGATACTCTTCCAGTTGAAGCAGAAAGATCTAGACAACAGGTAAGATTTTCCAAATCAGATTATACAAATACTGTCTATAATCCTATTTGTTTGGTAAAGTATGAAAAAGTATGAAACAGATCAGACCAGTCAGTGTACTTGAAACAGCCAACAACATTCTTACATTTTTCACATTACTTATTATCTTCATAATATAATTATTATCCATAACTCATGGATTAGATATTATACTGTCACCGACTAAGGTCAATGTAGAGACTCTCATGATTATCAAGGCCACAACACACACAAACACACACACACAAACGGACAGTCTGGCACCCATTCTGAAGAAGATGAAATGTATTTTATTTGGTCTCAGAATGATCTAAAGGAGGAACAGATGAAATCCCACCAGAGGATCCAGGAGAAGCAGAAGAAGGTGCAGGAGCTGAAGCAGACTGTTTACAATATAAAGGTAAAGAGTGAAAACACACACACACCTTAAAAAAGTCTCTAAGTCTGTGTGTTTATATGATGTGTGTTGTAACAGAAATGTTCACAGGAAGCAGTAGATGATAATGAGAAGATGTTTAATGAGATGATCAGCTCCTTGGTGAAAAGGCGCTCAGAGGTGACGGAGATGATCAGAGCTCAGGAGAAAGCTGATCTGAGTCGAGCAGAACAACACCTGGAACATCTGGAGCAGGAGATTGCTGATCTTAAGAAGAGAGTCAGTGATCTGGAGCAGCTTTTACACACACCTGATCACATCCACTTCCTCCAGGTAACACTCACTGTCTGATCTACAGAGGGCGCTGTTCCTCCTAAACGCTCATTACAGCAACAATAAATGTTCCTGTCTGAGATCACAAGTGTGTCTTTGGTCTGATTCAGTCTGAGATTCATTTGTTCCTCTCCTACACTTTTCTCCTTCTCTATGATGTGTTTCCTCTCTATAGAGTTTCCCGTCTCTCTGTGTTTCTCCTGGATGTGACGACTCACCCAAATTCACCCTCAATCAACATCACTCATTTGATGGAGTGAGGAAATCTGTCTCAGATCTGAAAAAACAACTGGAGGAAATCTGTCAGGAGGAAATCTACAAAATCCGTCCAAAAGGTAAACAAATATTTGTGTTTTAAATGATGTACTTGTTGTGCATTACATTAAAGAGGGAGAGAAAATTGATGGAACAGGAATAAGTGCCTCCACTTATTCCTGTTCCATCAATTTTCTCTCCCTCTTTTTCTCTCCTCACGTATGCAGAAGAAGGTAGATAGTGTTCTCCTCTGAAGGTGTTCCACTGCCTTGTGAGACAGCATGAGCAGCAGAAAGGATGCAGTTGTCTGGATTCTCATGTCTCTGAGGAAGCATGTATTAGTCTTTCCTCTCCTCAGATGATAAATGTTATATAAGTAGAGCTGTGTGTTGAGTGGGAAGTGGCAGGTGACCATAAAATGGTAAATGACATCAAGATAAACTCACCAGACAGTCAGAAGAACTAATCTAGAGTATCGTAGTTGATGCTTCAATTCAAATCTGGAAAGTTTACATTTACATTACATTTACGGTATTTAGCAGACGCCCTTATCCAGGGCGACGTACAGGAAGTGCTTTAGGTCTCGATCTAAGGATAAGATTTATTCAAGAAAGGTTAATACAAACTCAAGTACACAAGAATAGACAGTTGCCTTTTTTTTTTTAATAATGGATTTCTGGACAGTGAGATGAAAGAGAATAAAAGGAATGTTAGGATAGGTGTTGTTGGAAGAGGTAGGTCTTCAGTCGGCGTTTGAATGTAGACAGTGTCTCCGTTGTTCGAACCTCCAGTGGAAGTTCGTTCCACCACATCGGTGCCAGAACAGAGAAGAGCCTTGAGCTGGTCTTACCTGTTACCCTGAGAGAAGGTGGAACCAGGCGAACAGTGCTGGACGCTCTCAGGCAGCAAGGTGCAGTACGGGAGGTGATGAGGTTGCGGAGGTAAGATGGTGCAGATCCATTTTTGGCTTTGTAGGCGAGCGTCAGTGTTTTGAATCTGATGCGTGCAGCTACAGGAAGCCAGTGGAGCGAGCGCAGCAGTGGGGTGGTGCGAGAGAATTTAGGCAGGTTGAACACGAGTCGCGCAGCTGCATTTAGAATCATTTGCAGTGGACGAACAGCATTTTGAGGTAGAACCTGCCAGCAGAGAGTTACAGTAGTCCAGTCTCGAGATGACAAGAGACTGGACCAGGACCTGAGCAGCCTGTGTGGATAAAAACGGTCGAATCCTTCTGATGTTGTAGAATATTCTAGCAGACACTGTTTTATCTGATGGAGGGAAGGAGAAGATTAATTGAGTGTCATCAGCATAGCAGTGATAGTCAAATCCATGAGAGGAGATGACTTTACCGAGAGAAAGAGTATAGAGTGAGAAAAGAAGAGGACCGAGTACTGAGCCTTGTGGTACACCAGTGGTGAGTCTGCGTGGAGCAGATGTCGATCCTCTCCATGATACCTGAAATGATCGACCTTCCAGGTATGAGGAAAACCAATTCCATGCAGCTCCAGAGATACCGAGACTCCTGAGGGGAGATACAGGGTCTTGTGGTTCACTGTATCAAAAGCTGCTGAGAGATCGAGCAGGATGAGGACGGAGGACAATTTGTCGGATCTGGCAGCATGAAGCTTTTCCCTGACTGCCAGGAGAGCAGTCTCTGTGGAATGTGCTGCTTTGAAGCCAGATTGGTTGGGATCTAGAAGGTTGTTCTGAGAGAGAGAGACAGACAGTTGGTTAAAGACAGTGCGTTCTAGAGTTTTAGAGAGGAAAGAGAGAAGAGATACCGGTCTGTAGTTGTTGATATCTGATGGGTCCAGAGCAGGTTTCTTTAAGACTGGAGTGACCCTTGCTTGCTTGAAGGAAGCCGGTACACATCCAGAAGTTAGGGACCCGTTGATTATTGTGGAGATGAAGGGCAGGAGCTCATGTGAGATGGTCTGGAGCATGGATGAGGGTATTGGATCTAGTGGACAGGTGGTGGGGTTGCAAAACTGGATGGTTTTCATCAACTCATCGTCAGTGACTATTGAGAAGTCTGCTAAGATGGTATGGCATTCCTCAGTAGCGGGTGACAGTGGCGTCTGGGGGGAGTGAAAGTCAAGCAGATTTCCTCAATCTTCTTCTTCTTTTCATAGAAGGAGGCGAAGTCTTCTGCTGTCAGGGAGGAAGAAGCTAGTGGGGTAGAAGGGGTGAGTAGTGAAGAAAATATTTTATGAAGTTTATGAGGATTATGGATAGAGGCCTCGAACTTATCCTTGTAGAAGGCAGTCTTGGCAGAGGTCACATCAGAAGAGAATTTTGTTAGGAGAGTACGGTAGGATGTCAGGTCTGTGTTACTTTGTGATTTTTTTCCACCTCTTTTCCGCGGCGAGTGAAGACCAGGTCCAGGACATTTCCTCCCCTGTGGGTGGGAGGGCTGTTATTAAGTGTCAAAGAAAAAGAGTTAAAGAGAGACAGAAGACAAGAGGAGTGGAGTTTGTCATAGGTTAGATTGAAGTCACCGAGTACAACCAGAGGAGTGTTGTCAATTGGAAAAGTGCTGAGAAGTGTGTCCATTTCTTCAAGGAAGTCTCCAAGAGGACCAGGTGGACGGTACACAACGATGATCAGCAGTGTGACTGGAGAAGTAACTGAGACAGCATGAAATTCAAAAGAGGAGATGGTTAGATTAGACAACAGGAGAGGTGTGAAACACCATCTCCGGGATAACAGTATGCCTGTACCACCACCTCGACCTGTTGCTCTGGGAGAATGAGAGAAGGCAAAGGCAGAGGAGAGAGCAGCCGGAGTGACCATATTCTGAGGGGAAATCCAGGTCTCTGTGAGTGCAAAGAAATCAAAGGCATGGATGGGAAGATAGACCAGTAATGAAAGTCAGCTTTCCTTACCGCAGACTGGCAGTTCCAGAGCCCACCTACCACTGTGCGGGATTGAGATCGCAAGGACAGGGTAGATGAGGTTACTGGCAACACGACCTCTGTTTGGTGGACGAGTGTGTCGACGTCGGAAGGAGCTAATTACAGGAATGGGATTGATACACATCACGTCATGGTGGTCAAGTTTTAATAGTCAGGCAGAGATGTACTACAGTTTTATAGTTTAGGAGTCTGTTAGTGGGAAAGTTTAGAGTTTGTTTCTAACCGCTACAGAGACTTGTGTCCAATATAAGCAAGTAAGCCCTGCCCCTAATTCACACCTCAATTGGAGTGAAATCTAGCCTTGATTAATCACCTGAGAGGCAAATTAAGTACTAACAACACTATAGGATTAACAAGGCAACTAATATAAGAACAACTGAACTAAACAGGAGTACAAAAGTTAGAATCCTACCTTATCAGGAGAAACCTTACCAGAAGAAGAGTTAAAGTTTCCTCACTGGTGACATCACTGACGCGTCTGATACCAGCAAATCATCAAAACTTTCATATTTATGATGTCAAATGTTTACACTTCATTTTTCACTCTCCATTTTATCTCTGTGTCTCCACAGCTGCAGCAGCTCAGATGATTTTACCCTCAGAACCAAAGACCAGAGGAGATTTTCTGCAGTGTAGGTGTAACACACACACACACACACACACACACACACACACAGTGTAAACATGTGTGTATTGTTGATGTAAATCTGATCCATTTCTCCCTGATGACTGATGATGTGTAATATTTAAAATAGAGCAGCATTAGGAGGACAGAAACACACACAGGTGTCTCACACACATTTATTTATAAATCCTGTGATTAATATCTAACCTGTGTACATTTTATTCTTATAGATTTCTGTTATCTGACTCTGGATCCCAACACAGCACATCCTCACCTCATTCTGCCTGAGAAGAACAGAGTCGTGGAATGGAGTAACACAAAACACAGATATTCTGATCATCCAGAGAGATTTGACTCCTGGGAGCAGGTGTTGTGTAAGGAGAGTGTGTGTGGACGGTGTTACTGGGAGGTGGAGTGGAGCGGTCATGTGTTTATATCAGTCTCATATAAAGAGATCAGCAGGAAAGGATGGGGTTGTGAGTGTAGGTTTGGATACAACAGTCAATCCTGGAGTCTGTACTGTTCTTCTTCCTCTGTCTCTTTTCGTGAAAACAACATTAAAACTGATCTCCGAGGTCCAGCGTCCACCAGAATAGGAGTGTATGTGGATCACAGTGCAGGAATTCTGTCCTTCTACAACGTCTCTGATACGATGAATCTCCTGCACAGAGTTCACACCACATTCACTCACCCTCTATATGCTGGCTTCTATATTATAGATTATGATACAGTTATGAGATTTTGTGATTGAAAATGAAATGTATATATGTATATATTAATTCTGTGTACAGAATCTGTAACAATAATAAATATAGAATGTAGGATGTTTCTAGAATGAAAGTAAAAGTACAGAGAGGATTGTGCTAAATGTTTAACCTGAGAGAGAGAGAGAGATGAATAAAATGGAGGACAATAATCAGGAAAATGTAGTTTCTCTCGTACCAAATCTTCTTGACTCCTCAGTATTTATGAATTGTATGAGGAATTCTGTGGAGACGAGTGGATTCTGAAAGAATAAACAAAGCCAAAGAAAATCTTCATCTTTACCTCTTTTTAAATGTAGTTTTGTGATGATTAACTAGATATGATCTGCAAAAGCAGATATTGTTGTGTCTGAATACTTTTGGTCTAACTTTTATAACTGTATGAATTATTTGCACATGTTGAAACAGAATGTATTTTTCAGGGGAAATATTTCAGGTTAAAAATTGTACTTGTGGCTTCTTTCTTTAAAATAAACACCTGAAAATTTGAATTGTTTTCTAATGCAGTTAATACATTCATATATTTACATTAGGGCTTTTGCTATTGATTATATAATAATCTAGTATTCTATCAATTATTCCATCGATTAATTGAGTAATGGGTTAAAAAATATTTTTTTTGTCAAATAGCTATAAAAAATCAGAGAGAGAAAATAATGCAGGTCTCTTAAAATGAACAAGTAATTTGCTGTCCTTTTTTTATTGCTAAAATTACTTACAAGTATATCGCTGAAAACAAAACCTATGTAGTGTATTTAATTGCAATATTACATCATATACAAATACAATGTTCAAAAAGCTCCTCCGCTGTGGCCATGTAGAGTAAGTCATGGGAAACTACTTTTTTAAACTCATTATTATGATCAGTTATGTGTTTATTTATTAAATCTTGCATAGTATAATAATGTGGTTATTTACTTACACAAATAAATATACTGAAAGGCTTGAGGTGGGGTGTACGATGTTCAATAGATCTTCTACAATAATATCGTAATTGGAGTTTTAACGATGTTGATTTGATATTATCGAGTTTTGCGAAAAATCCAAATAAAACACACCTACAGAGTGCACGCATACATCACGTGACAAAGTCTAGTATTTTAGATGAATGCGTGTGCACATTTAGAGTTGCTTTTGTAACCGGTGTCTGCGTTGTGTTCTTTTATTATTTTTTTTTTAAATTGACAGCAAATAGTGTTTCATCTTTTCCCTTTATCGCCTTATGAAATAAAAAAGGATTACAGTGTGTTCCCGCCCCTATTTTCTTCCCTGTTAAAGGGGAAATACACTACATTAAACTTAAAGTGCACTGATGAGACATCAAAATACATCATAACCCAAAATACAACAAAAACATGAAAATAATGCAGCATTTATGAAAAATATAACTACAGAAATTATCTAAACAAGCATTTTAAGTGATTTTTTAACCAACAATGATAATAGTTTAAAGAGAGCTTAAAAGAAACCCACCTCTCCCATGTGGAGACAATGCAAAAAGGGAAGAGGCGGGGCAAAAGACAAGAAACAGGACTAATGCTGCTAAATACATTTAAAGGGGCGGTGCCACACACACACACACACACATGCATATCATTCATTCATTCATTCATTCATTCATTCATCTTCTACCGCTATATCCGATCTTCCCTTGGGTCACGGGGAGCCTGTGCCTATCTCAGGCTCCTATGGGCATTAAGGCAGGATACACCCTGGATGGAATGCCAACCCATCGCAGGACACAAACACACACTCATATTCACACACACACAGAGAACATGCAAACTCCACACACATGGCCGAGACGGAAATCGAACCCGGACCCTTTTGTACATATATATATATATATATATATATATATATATATATATATATATATATATATATATATATATATATATATACAGACGTGGACAAAATTGTTGGTACCCTTTGGTCAATGAAAAAGAAAAAGTCACAATGGTCACAGAAATAAACTTTAATCTGACAAAAGTAATAATAAATAAAAATTCTATAAATGTTAACCAATGAAAGTCAGACATTGTTTTTCAACCATGCTTCAACAGAATTATGTAAAAAAATAAACTCATGAAACAGGCATGGACAAAAATGATGGTACCCCTAACTTAATATTTTGTTGCGCAACCTTTTGAGGCAATCACTGCAATCAAACGCTTCCTGTAACTGTCAATGAGACATCTGCACCTCTCAGCAGGTATTTTGGCCCACTCCTCATGAGCAAACTGCTCCAGTTGTGTCCGGTTTGAAGGGTGCCTTTTCCAGACTGCATGTTTCAGCTCCTTCCAAAGATGCTCAATAGGATTGAGGTCAGGGCTCATAGACGGCCACTTTAGAATAGTCCAATTTTTTCCTCTTAGCCATTCTTGGGTGTTTTTAGCTGTGTGTTTTGGGTCATTGTCCTGTTGCAAGACCCATGACCTGCGACTGAGACCAAGCTTTCTGACACTGGCTAGTACATTTCTCTCTAGAATTCCTTGATAGTCTTGAGATTTCATTGTACCCTGCACAGATTCAAGACACCCTGTGCCAGACGCAGCAAAGCAGCCCCAGAACATAACAGAGCCTCCTCCATGTTTCACAGTAGGGACAGTGTTCTTTTCTTGATATGCTTCATTTTTTCGTCTGTGAACATACAGCTGATGTGCCTTGGCAAAAACTTCGATTTTTGTCTCATCTGTCCACAGGACATTCTCCCAGAAGCTTTGTGGCTTGTCAACATGTAGTTTGGCATATTCCAGTCTTGCTTTTTTATGATTCGTTTTCAACAATGGTGTCCTCCTTGGTCGTCTCCCATGTAGTCCACTTTGGCTCAAACAACGACGGATGGTGCGATCTGACACTGATGTTCCTTGAGCATGAAGTTCACCTTGAATCTCTTTAGAAGTCTTTCTAGGCTCTTTTGTTACCATTCGGATTATCCGTCTCTTAGATTTGTCATCAATTTTCCTCCTGCGGCCACGTCCAGGGAGGTTGGCTACAGTCCCATGGATCTTAAACTTCTGAATAATATGTGCAACTGTACTCACAGGAACATCTAGTTGCTTGGAGATGGTCTTATAGCCTTTACCTTTAACATGCTTGTCTATAATTTTCTTTCTGATCTCTTGAGACAGCTCTTTCCTTTGCTTCCTCTGGTCCATGTCGAGTGTGGTACACACCATATCACCAAACAACACAGTGATTACCTGGAGCCATATATATAGGCCCAATGGCTGATTACAAGGTTGTAGACACCTGTGATGCTAATTAGTGGACACACCTTCAATTAACATGTCCCTTTGGTCACATTATTTTCTGTGTTTTCTAGGGGTACCATCATTTTTGTCCATGCCTGTTTCATGAGTTTATTTTTTTACATAATTCTGTTGAAGCATGGTTGAAAAACAATGTCTGACTTTCATTGGTTAACATTTATAGAATTTTTATTTATTATTACTTTTGTCAGATTAAAGTTATTTCTGTGACCATTGTGACTTTTTCTTTCATTGACCAAAGGGTACCAACAATTTTGTCCACGTCTGTATATATATATATATATTGAACATCTTTTTGTATAATTTAATGAATGAGAATAAAAAAATTTTCCACACCTGTCAAAGTCAAACAAAGGCACACTATCAGAGTAAGGATTTTGGGGAAAGGGGTCAGCACCAGCACCAGCATTGTCATCGGCCACAGGTTCCTGTTGATTCTGACGAATCAACATCTTTTTGTGTAATTCTATGAATGGGAAGAGCGTTATTTTCTAAACCTGTTACAATTTGAAATCCGGAATTTAAAAACGTCGACGTGGAAATTTCGCAAATATGTTATTTAAAACATCATCATTACTTTAAAACATTTACAAGAATATTTAGGCTTCATGCTCTATGATGAATTTCGTTTCAGTAATAATATTCATACATTAACACAAATCATTCATATTTCTACATGTGCATGTTGATTATAGAATTAAACACTTAAAAAGAATGCACATAAGGTAAATTTACAACAGATACAATCATGTGATTAATTAAAACTAAACATTTGTAAAGATTAACAGCCCCATCCATCTATCCATCCATCCATCTTCTACCGCGATGCCCAGACTTCCCTCTTTCCAGCCCCTCCTCTACAGCATCTTCCCAGGACAGTCTTGCTCAAGGGCTTTTCCCGGTCTGACATGCCCGAAACACCTCCCCTGGAAGGCTCCCAGGAGGCATCCTAAATAGTTGCCCAAGCCACGCAGGCTGACCCCTCTCGATGTGGAGGAGCATCGGATCTACTCTGAGCTCCTCCTGAGTCACTGAACTTCTCACCCTATCTCTAAGGGAGCGCCCAGCCACCCTGCAAAGGAAGTTAATTTCTGCCGCCTGTATCCGGTATCTTGCCCTTTCGGTCATGACCCAAAGCTCATGGCCATAGGTGAGAGTAGGAACGTAGATCGACCAGTAAATTGAGAGCTTTGCCTTTCGGCTCAGCTCCCTCTTCACTACGACGGACTGGTACATCGAGGTGCTGATTTTCATCTCAGCTGCTTCACACTCGGCTGCAAACCTTCCCAGTGCATGCTGAAGGTCTTGGCCTGATTGAGCCAACAGGACCCCAGTCTGCCAGTCCAGAGGCACCGTCCCCAGCTGCCACGCGATATTGCAGAGAGGCGTGTCAGCCAAGAAAGCCTCACAACATCCAGAGACTTCAGGTACTCAGGGCGGATCTAATCCACCCCCGCTGCTCTGCCACCGAGAAGCTTCTCAACTACCTCGGTGACTTCAGCTTGGGTGATAGATGATGCCACCTCTGAGCCCATGGCCTCTGCTTCCTCATCGGCATGACTCCGGGGTTGAGGAGATCCTCAAAGTATTCCTTCCACCGTCCGACAATGTCCCCAGTTGAAGTCAACAGCTCCTCACCTCCACTGTAGACAGTTTTGGCAGGGCACTGCTTCCCCCTTCTGATATGCCGGACGGTTTGCCAGAACTTCTTTGAGGCCTGACCGATAGTCCCTCTCCATGGCCTCTCCGAACTCCTCCCATACCCGAGATTTTGCCTCAACAACCACCCGAGCCTCAGCCCGCTTGGCCTGACAGTACCCATCAGCTGCTTCAGGGGTCCCAAGAGCCAACCAGGCTTGGAAGGACTCCTTCAGCTTGTCGGCATCTTTTACTTCCGGTGACCACCACCGGGTTCGGGGATTACCGCCACGACAGGCACCTGAGACCTTACGGCCGCAGCTCAGAATGGCTGCATCGACAATGGAGGTGGAGAACATGGTCCACTCTGACTCAATGTCTCCAACCTCCCTCGGGATACTGGTTGAAGCTCTGCCGGTGGTGGGAGTTAAAGATATCTCTGACAGGGAGTTCTGCTAGGCGTTCCCAGCACACCCTCACAATACGTTTGGGTCTGCCGAGTCTGTCCAGCTTCCTTCCCCGCCTATCGAATCCAACTCACCACCAAGGTGGTGATCAGTTGACAGCTCCGCCCACTCTCTTCACCCGAGTGTCCAAAACACACGAATGGAGGTCAGATGAAACAACCATGAGGTCTATCATTGATCTCACATTTACATTTACATTTACATTTGCGGTATTTAGCAGACGCCCTTATCCAGGGCGACGTACAGGAAGTGCTTTAGGTCTCGATCTAAGGATAAGATTTATTCAAGAAAAGGTTAATACAAACTCAAGTACACAAGAATAGACAGTTGCCTTTTTTTATAATGGATTTCTGGACAGTGAGATAAAAGAGAATAAAAGGAATGTTAGGATGGGTGTTTTTGGAAGAGGTAGGTCTTTACGAGATTACGAGCAGTGGTGGAGGGAGAAAGTAGGGAGTTATGGAGAGTTATGCTGAGATCGTGACCAGGAGATGAATCACATGGGATCACCAGCATTTCCGTTTTCTTCGGGTTGAGTTTCAGCTGATGAACGCTCATCCACGAAGCGATGTCAGATAGACAGGCTGATATTCTAGCAGACACTGTTTTATCTGATGGAGGGAAGGAGAAGATTAATTGAGTGTCATCAGCATAGCAGTGATAGTCAAATCCATGAGAGGAGATGACTTTACCGAGAGAAAGAGTATAGAGTGAGAAAAGAAGAGGACCAAGTACTGAGCCTTGTGGTACACCAGTGGTGAGTCTGCGTGGAGCAGATGTCGATCCTCTCCATGATACCTGAAATGATCGACCTTCCAGGTATGAGGAAAACCAATTCCATGCAGCTCCAGAGATACCGAGACTCCTGAGGGTAGCTAACAGGGTCTTGTGGTTCACTGTATCAAAAGCTGCTGAGAGATCGAGCAGGATGAGGACGGAGGACAATCTGTCGGTATCTGGCAGCATGAAGCTTTTTCCTGACTGCCAGGAGAGCAGTCTCTGTGGAATGTGCTGCTTTGAAGCCAGATTGGTTGGGATCTAGAAGGTTGTTCTGAGAGAGATAGGCAGACAGTTGGTTAAAGACAGTACGTTCTAGAGTTTTAGACAGGAAAGAGAGAAGAGATACCGGTCTGTAGTTGTTGATCTGATGGGTCCAGAGCAGGTTTCTTTAAGATGGGAGTGACCCTTGCTTGCTTGAAGGAAGCCGGTACACATCCAGAAGTTAGGGACCCGTTGATTATTGTGGAGATGAAGGGCAGGAGATCATGTGAGATGGTCTGGAGCATGGATGAGGGTATTGGATCTAGTGGACAGGTGGTGGGGTTGCAAGACTGGATGGTTTTCATCAACTCATCGTCAGTGATGATTGAGAAGTCTGCTAAGATGGTATGGCATTCCTCAGTGGCGGGTGACAGTGGCGTCTGGGGGGGAGTAAAAGTCAAGCAGATTTTTTTCCACCTCTTTTCCGCTGACCTGAGCTCACGTCGATTGCTGCGCAACACTTCTGACAGCCAGGGAGAAGGACAAGAAGGTTTCTTGGGTTTAGCCGTCAGGGGACATAGCAGGTCAATAGAGGAGGAAAGAGAGTAGAGGAGAGAGTCAGTAGCAGAGTCTAGAGAGAGAGAAGAGAATGAGTCGTGGTCAGGAAGAGATGAAAGAGTACAAGAAGATACAGAGGATGGAGAGATTGAGTGAATATTCTGTCGGGTAAGAGAGAGATGATGTGAGGTGTTTCCATGTGTGGTGGGGAGAGTGATTGCGAATGAGACTAAGTAATGGTCAGAAGTGTGGAGTGGGGTAGCAGTCAAGTCTGTAGCCCTGGAAGGGCGAGTGAAGACCAGGTCCAAGACATTTCCTCCCCTGTGGGTGGGAGGGCAGTTATTAAGTGTCAAAGAAAAAGAGTTAAAGAGAGACAGAAGACAAGAGGAGTGGAGTTTGTCATAGGTTAGATTGAAGTCACCGAGTACAACCAGAGGAGTGTTGTCAATTGGAAAAGTGCTGAGAAGTGTGTCCATTTCTTCAAGGAAGTCTCCAAGAGGACCAGGTGGACGGTACACAACGATGATCCGCAGTGTGACTGGAGAAGTAACTGAGACGGCATGAAATTCTAAAGAGGAGATGGTTAGATTAGACAACAGGAGAGGTGTGAAACACCATCTCCGGCCTAGGGTGTCCTGGTACCATGTGTACTGATGGACACCCTTGTGTTTGAACATGGTGTTCGTTATGGACAAACTATGACTTGTTATTGGACTTGTTATTGGAGCACCACTTGGGTTCAGATCGGGGGGGGGCAGTTCCTCCCAATCATGCCCCTCCAGGTATCACTGTCATTGCCCATGTGGACAAAGGAGTCTCCACTCGTAGCGTTTATCAGCACCCCTCCCAGAGACGCCAAGAAGGCCGGGTACTCTACACTGCCATTTGGCCCATAGGCACAAACAACAGTGAGAGACTTTTCCCCAACCCGAAGGCGCAGGGAAACGAACCTCTCGTTCACCAGGGTAAACTCCAACACATGCCGGCTAAGCTGGGAGGCTATGAGCAGGCCCACGCCAGCCCACTGTCTCTCACCGCGGGCTACTCCATAATAATGGAGAGTCCAGCCTCTCTCAAGGAGTATGGTTCCAGAGCCCAGACTGTGAGTGGAGGTGAGCTCGACTATATCGAGCCGGCATCTCTCAACCTCCCGCACAAGCTCGGGCTCCTTCCCCACCAGCAAGGTGACATTCCATGTCCCTAGAGCTCGTCTCTGTGTCGAGAGGTCGGGTTGTCGAGGACTCCGCCTTCGACCATTGCCCGAACCACATTGCACCAGTCCTTTATGAGCCTTCCTGCAGGTGGTGAGCCCACGGGAAGGTGAGCCCACGGGAAGGTGTCCCCACGTCGCTCATTCGGGCTGAGCCCGGCCGGGCCATATGGGTGGAGGCCCGACCACCAGGCACTCGCTTTCGAGCCCCAACCCCGGGCCTGGCTCCAGGAACGGGCCCCGGCTGCACCATACCGGGCGACATTACGGTTCTTGATAATAGATTTTTCTTCATAAGGGGGTATGGAGCCGTACCCTAGGACCTGTTTGCCTTGGGAGACCCTACCAGGGGCATATAGCCCCCAATAACATAGCTCCTAGGTTCATCGGGTTACTCAAACCCCTCCACCACAATAAGGTGGTGGTTCAAGGAGGGGATTTAACAGCCCCAGTTATTATTCAATTTGCTTGTTAGAAATTGAGCAAAAAAAGAAGGTAATAAATTATAATCAGAGTTAAAAGGGTAATCAAACACCAATTATTTAAACGTTTATAAACTTTAATAGCTTTGGGAATGAAATGTGTTTCCTCAATACTGCAAGTCCACCATTTCTCACATGTTTAATAACGGCTTCATATAGAAGATCCTTCACTTTTTCTAATAAGAGATCATCCAAAACTGCATTGTAAAGTATAAAAAGAGTTCTTCTCATTCTCTCCCAGATAAGAGGTCTCAAAGATTTCACTCAGTTTATTCAATTAAATCTGATATTTCTTCATTTTATAGTAAACATTATTTCTATTGCAAATATAACAGATCTAAAACATTTAAACAGTTAACATTATAAAATGGCTGAAAAATTTAATCTAATATTTAACATTCTCTGTAATTCTTTATATATATTGCCAGTATAACGTTGATGATAACTATGCACAAGTTACTTAACAATATACAGGGTTGTCTACTGTTCTCCTGTTGAAAGAATTCACTGTTCCTTACAGGCCTGAACTCTCTGTTTAAAGCCACACCCACTCTGTGTGACACACTATAACAACACACACACACACACACACACACACACACACACACACACACACACACACAAACACACACACACAGACAACAACCAGGAAGTTCATTTCAGAGAAAACGAAACTCACACACACACAGAGCAGGAAAATGGCAGAAGCGAGTATTTCAGTAGATCAGGATCAGTTCAGCTGTGCAGTGTGTCTGGATCTCCTGAAGGATCCAGTGACTCTTTACTGTGGTCACAGTTTCTGTAAGGTGTGTATTAATTTTCACTGGGATCAGGAGGATGTGAAGGGGATCTACAGCTGTCCCCAGTGTAGAGAGACTTTCACTCCAAGGCCTGTTCTACG
Organism: Kryptopterus vitreolus; assembly: GCA_030449085.1. Taxonomy (NCBI): domain Eukaryota; kingdom Metazoa; phylum Chordata; class Actinopteri; order Siluriformes; family Siluridae; genus Kryptopterus; species Kryptopterus vitreolus. The sequence goes on from JACRUU010000026.1 coordinate 18,028,365, forward strand.
CAGGAACAACATTCTGGCTGAAGTGGTGGAGAAACTGAAAAAGAAGACGGAACTCCAAGCTGCTTCTCCTGTTCACTGTTACGCTGGACCTGGAGATGTGGAGTGTGATTTCCTGCACTGGGAGAAAACATACAAAGCCGTCAAGTCCTGTCTGGTGTGTCTGGCCTCAGCCTCGTATTGTGAAGATCATCTTAAACCTCATTATCAGTCTCAGGCTTTTAAGAAGCACAAGTTAGTTGAAGCCTGTGTAGATCTCCAAGAGAAGATCTGCTCTCAGCACGGCAAACTGATTGAGATCTACTGTCGTACTGATCAAAGCTTCATCTGTTACTTGTGTATGACGGATGAACATAAAGGACACGATACAGTTTCAACTACTGCAGAAAGAAATAAAAAACAGGTGAGAACTATTATTGTTCTTTTAAAATATAATTTTTACTCTAATTCTAGAGTGTAATTTCTTTTCATTTACATTTACATTTGCGGTATTTAGCAGACGCCCTTATCCAGGGCGACGTACAGGAAGTGCTTTAAGTCTCGATCTAAAGATAAGATTTATTCAAGAAAGGTTAATACAAACTCAAGTACACAAGAATAGACAGTTGCTTTTTTTTTTTTATAATGGATTTCTGGACAGTGAGATGAAAGAGAATAAAAGGAATGTTAGGATAGGTGTTGTTGGAAGAGGTAGGTCTTCAGTCGGCGTTTGAATGTAGACAGTGTCTCCGTTGTTCGAACCTCCAGTGGAAGTTCGTTCCACCACATCGGTGCCAGAACAGAGAAGAGCCTTGAGCTGGCCTTACCTTTTACCCTGAGAGACGGTGGAACCAGACGAGCAGTGCTGGACGCTCTCAGGCAGCGAGGTGCAGTACGGGAGGTGATGAGGTTTGCGGAGGTACGATGGTGCAGATCCATTTTTGGCTTTGTAGGCGAGCGTCAGTGTTTTGAATCTGATGCGTGCAGCTACAGGAAGCCAGTGGAGCGAGCGCAGTAGTGGGGTAGTGCGAGAGAATTTAGGCAGGTTGAACACGCAAATAGCGTTCTGAGGTAGACCTGCCAGCAGAGAGTTAAAGTAGTCCAGTCTCGAGATGACAAGAGACTGAACCAGGACCTGAGCAGCCTGTGTGGATAAAAAAGGTCGAATCCTTCTGATGTTGTAGAGAAGATAACGACAAGAGCGAGAAACGTTAGAAATATGGGAAGAGAAAGATAATTGATTGTCTATAGTTACCCCGAGATTACGAGCAGTGATGGAGGGAGAAAGTAGGGAGTTATGGAGAGTTATGCTGAGATCGTGACTAGGAGATGAATCACATGGGATCACCAGCATTTCCGTTTTCTTCGGGTTGAGTTTCAGCTGATGAACGCTCATCCATGAAGCTATGTCAGATAGACAGGCTGATATTCTAGCAGACACTGTTTTATCTGATGGAGGGAAGGAGAAGATTAATTGAGTGTCATCAGCATAGCAGTGATAGTCAAATCCATGAGAGGAGATGACTTTACCGAGAGAAAGAGTATAGAGTGAGAAAAGAAGAGGACCAAGTACTGAGCCTTGTGGTACACCAGTGGTGAGTCTGCATGGAGCAGATGTCGATCCTCTCCATGATACCTGAAATGATCGACCTTCCAGGTATGAGGAAAACCAATTCCATGCAGCTCCAGAGATACCGAGACTCCTGAGGGTAGCTAACAGGGTCTTGTGGTTCACTGTATCAAAAGCTGCTGAGAGATCGAGCAGGATGATGACGGAGGACAATCAGTGGGGAGGAGGACAATCAGAGGACAATTCAGTGAATTTAGTTAGAATTTAGTTCCCTCCTTGAACCGCCGTTTGAGTAATCGGATGATCCTAGGAGCTGTGTTGTGGGGGGCTATATGCTCCTGGTAGGGTCTCCCAAGGCAAACCGTTCCTAGTGGACGGCTTAGACGAATAGCGGTTCCAGACCCCTTATGAATAATAATTTGAAATCAAGGACAGTAACATCGCCCGGTATGGTGCAGCCGGGGCCCCTCCCCAAAGCCAGGCCCGGGCTTGTGGCTCGAAAGCGAGTGCCTGATAATCATGCCTCCACTCATGGGGCCTGGCCGGGCTCATTCCGAATGAGCGACGCGGGGACACCTTCCCGTGGGTCCGCCACCTGCAGGAGGGCTCATAAGGGTACGGAACAATGTGGTTCGGGCAATGGTCCACCTCCATTGTCGATGCAGTCATTCTGAGCTGCGGCCATAAGGTCTCAGGTGCCTGTTGTGGCTGTAATCCCCGAACCCGGTGGTGGTATCAGGGAGTAAGAGATGCCGTCAAGCTGAAGAAGCCTGGTTGGCTCTTGGGACCCCTGAGGCAGCTGATGGGTACCGTCAGGCCAAGCGGGCACCGGCCCCGTTGGTTGTTGAGGCAAAATCTCGGGTATGGGAGGAGTTTGGAGAGGCCACGGAGAGGGACTATCTGTCGGCCTCAAAGAGGTTCTGGCAAACCGTCCGGCATATCAGGACCCAGAAAACATTGGAGGGATTATGTCTCTCGACTGTCCTGGGAACGCCTCTGTGTCCCCCCGGGGAAGCTATAGGAAGTTGTTGTAGTGAGGGAAGTCTGGGCATCTCTGCTTAGACTGTTGTCTCCGCGACCCAGTCACGGATAAGTGGTAGAAGATGGATGGAAGGATGGATGGATGAATGAATTTAGTTAGCTCTCTATAGGATAATTTGTAAAGAAATGGGAGAGCAGTCAGTTTACTTTTAACAGACAGCAAATTTTTATACAGAATTTTACAGCTAAAGTGCACACATATGGAAGCATCAAGTTAGCAGCATTCAGTTTATAAACACAAGTGTTACAGCATGGACTTTCTCACAATCTAATCAAACTACGTTAATGTTACTGTCACACAAATAACTGTGTTTCAAACAGGTGCTATTTTCACTCAAAAACAATAACATCAAGTAATAACTGCTAATAAATATATTAATAATAGTAATGAATAGTAGTAATGTATTAAAGAAGTTAGTATTTTATGTGAGATGAATTTTATTTGATCTCAGCATGATCTAAAGGAGGAACAGATGAAATCCCAGCAGAAGATCCAGCAGAAGCAGAGGAAGGTGCAGGAGCTGAAACAGACTGTGGACACTATAAAGGTGAAGAGTGATGTGCACAGTAATAATTTAGGTGGTTCTCTGTGGGATTGTGTGTATAAGAAGTACTTAAGTAGTAAAGTATCTGTACTTTTCTCAAGTATTTTTAATTTCAGGATATTTTAACTTTCACTTCATTACACATCAAAATTAAATCACTAGCATTTTCTACAACTACATTTTGTGAAATCAGTCTTTACTTTTTATTTATGGGTGGATTAAAATATTATTAGTCCAATTATCTGTACAATTTTATTAATAGACTACACAAATTACAGACACAATTTAAAATGATGAAGTCTCTCATTCTGTGTGTTTATTTGATGTGTGTTGTAACAGAATCGTTCACAGGAAGGAGTAGATGATAATGAGAAGATCTTTAATGAGATGATCAGCTCCTTGGTGAAAAGGCGCTCGGAGGTGACGGAGATGATCAGAGCTCAGGAGAAAGCTGATCTGAGTCGAGCTGAACAACACCTGGAACATCTGGAGCAGGAGATTGCTGATCTTAAGAAGAGAGTCAGTTATCTGGAGCAGCTTTCACACACACCTGATCACGTCCACTTCCTCCAGGTAACACTCACTGTCTGATCTACAGAGGGCGCTGTTCCTCCTAAACACTCATTACAGCAACAATAAATGTTCCTGTCTGAGATCACAAGTGTGTCTTTGGTCTGATTCAGTCTGAGATTCATTCGTTCCTCTCCTACAATTTTCTCCTTCTCTATGATGTGTTTCCTCTCTGTAGAGTTTCCCGTCTCTCTGTGTTTATCCTGCATGTGACGACTCACCCAAATTCACCCTCAATCAACATCACTCATTTGATGGAGTGAGGAAATCTGTCTCAGATCTGAAAAAACGACTGGAGGAAATCTGTCAGGAGGAAATCTACAAAATCCGCCCACAAGGTAAACAAATATTTGTGTTGTAAATTATGTATTTGTTGTGTATCACATTAAACTGGGAGAGAAATGTGATGGAACAGGAATAAGTGGAGGTCACGTATGCAGAAGAAGGTAGATAACGTTCTCCTCTGAAGGTGTTCCACTGCCTTGTGAGACAGCATGAGCAGCAGATTGAAAAGATTCAGTTGTCTGGATTCTCATGTCTCTGAGGAAGCATGTATTAGTCTTTCCTCTCCCCAGATGATAACTGTCATATAAGTAGAGCTGTGTGTTGGGTGGGAAGTGGCAGGTGACCATAAAACGGTGAATGACATCAAGATAAACTCACCAGACATTCAGCAGAACTACCATATTTTCTGGACTATAACCCACTACTCTTTTCCTAGGTTTTGAACTTTGTGGCTTATACAGAGGTGCGGCTATTCTGTGGGTTTTTCTTCCACCGCTAGGGACGCTTTAACTGGAATTAGAATAAAAAATAAGATAGATGAAAAATGAATGCAAAGAAAAATAGACTACGGTACTTTTTCTTTAGCAGATAGAACACGCACAACAAATTACTAACTGGTAATTCTTTTCAAATCTTTTCAAATTCCAAATTTCAAAGTTCATTTGATGCAAGTTTCGAGCTTCTACCCCGGAAGGAAACTGAGCTGCTGCATGAAAGCTTAGCGTCAATGAATCCATGGTGAGAGGTTGGAGGCGGCAGAGAACGGGAAGAGCTCATGCAATGCCAAAAATGGAGAAAAAAGTTTTCAGAGGACACAAAACCAGGTGGACTGAACTTGAAAATGTCCTGGAAGACTGGGTGAACACACAGAGAGCAGGTGGCTGAGGTGTATCCACTGTACAGATCCGGCTGAAAGCCAAAACAATCGCCCGCAAAATGAATATTGAACATTTCAAAGCTGGGCCGTCATGGTGTTTCAGATTAATGAGAAGTAAAAAACCTCTCCATTAGGGCACGGACCACTCTCTCTCTCAGCAACTCCCCCTTGAGTATCAGGAAAAAGTTGAAAACTTCCACAAATTTGTTTACATGAAGATACAAGAAAATGCCATATTTATGATGTCAAATGTTTCCACTTCATTTTTCACTCTCAATTTTGTCTCTGTGTCTCCACAGCTGCAGCAATTCATATGATTTTACCCTCGGAACCAAAGACCAGAGAATATTTTCTGCAGTGTAGGTGTAACACACACACACACACACACACACACACACACACACACACACACACACACTCACACACAGAGTGTAAACATGTGTGTATTGTTGATGTAAATCTGATCCGTTTCTCCCTGATGACTGATGATGTGTAATATTTAAAATATTTCATATAGAGCAGCATTAGGAGGACAGAAACACACACAGGTGTCTCACACACACTTATTATACATCCTGTGATTAATATCTAACCTGTGTACATTTTATTCTTATAGATTTCTGTTATCTGACTCTGGATCCCAACACAGCACATCATCACCTCATTCTGTCTGAGAAGAACAGAGTCGTGACACGCAGTAAAAGAGCACAGAGTTATTCTGATCATCCAGAGAGATTTGACTCCTGGGAGCAGGTGTTGTGTAAGGAGAGTGTGTGTGGACGCTGTTACTGGGAGGTGGAGTGGAGTGGCGATGTGTTTATATCAGTCTCATATAAAGAGATCAGCAGGAAAGGACTGGGTGATGAGTGTGGGTTTGGATACAACAGTCAATCCTGGAGTCTGTACTGTTCTTCTTCCTCTGTCTCTTTTCGTCACAACAACATTAAAACTGATCTCCGAGGTCCAGCGTCCTCCCGAATAGGAGTGTATGTGGATCACAGTGCAGGAATTCTTTCCTTCTACAGCGTCTCTGATACGATGAATGTCATCCACACAGTCCACACCACATTCACTCACCCTCTATATGCTGGCTTCTGGATTATAGATTATAATGCAGTTATGAGATTTTGTGATTGAAAATGAAAACGATGTAAAAGTATTTATTACAATTATAATTGAGGAGTCAGATTTGATTTCTCCCTGAACTACAACATTAATTCTGTGTACAGAATCTGTAACAATAATAAATACAGAATGTAGGATGTTTCTAGAATGAAAGTAAAAGTACAGATATGATTGTGCTAAATGTTTAACCTGAGAGAGAGAGAGATGAATTAAATGGAGGACAATAATCAGGAAAATGTAGTTACTCTCGTACCAAATCTTCTTGACTCCTCAGTATTTATGAATTGTGTGATGAATTCTGTGGAGACGAGTGGATTCTGAATGAATAAACAAAGTCGAAAAAACCTTCATCTTTACCTCTTTTTAAATGTAGTTTTGTGGTGATTAACTAAATATGATCTGCAAAAGCAGATATTGTTGTGTCGGAATACTTTTGGTCTAACTTTTAGATCTGTATGAATTATTTTTACATCTTGAAACAGAATGTATTTTTCAGGGGAAATATTTCAGGTTAAAAATTGTACTTGTGGCTTTTTTCTTTAAAATAAACACGTGAATGTTTGACCTGTTTTCTAATGTAGTTAATACATTCATACATTTACATTAGGGCTGTTGCTATCGATTATTTTAATGATCGAGTATTCTATCAATTATTCCATCGATTAATTGAGTAATGGGATACTAAATACTTGTATTGCAATGCAGGTGTCTTTAAATGAACAAGTATTTTATTGTTCTTTTTAGAAAAATCTTTATTAAATCTATAATTATTGCAAAAATGTATTACTGTAACGACAGACACACAACAGGCACCGGGATCAAACAAAAGGGTTTTATTCATGGAAAATGGAGAACTAAGGCTGAATACTCCGAGGAGTAGGTAATGCAGGTGTACAGCCCTGTACAGCCCGTGTCGTGAGTGCGGAGCTAGGAAGCTTCTGTCGGGGCGAAGCACACAGGCTTAGCGGCGGACGAGGTCGCGTCCATGGGACTGCAGGAACCGAACCTGATTTGGGGAATCAGAGAAGAGAGACAGGTTAGTAGCGTTTTCCTTGGAAGGATATGTGTCAGTGTCGTAGTTCGACGTTCACGAACCCGGACGCGGAAAGGAAGGAAAGCCGGGCTTAAATAGCCAAGCTACTGATGGCCGTAACTAGCCCCAGCTGGCGCTCAACAGTAGCTTGGTGATTGGGAGCGTGGAAGCTCCGAATTGGTAGAAGGCATGGTTGTAACAATTACAAATATATCGGTGTTTATTTTGAAAACAAAAAATAGCAATGATTTATGATGTACCCAACAATAGCAATAATTTGTAAGGCAACCAACAACAGTAATGATTTCTGAGGTAATCATTTCTGAGATAATTAAAATAGTAAAGTAATAAAAAAAGCATTCATTTCTGTGGTAACACAATATAGTAATGATTTCTGCGCTAACAAATATTTTAATGATTTCTGAGATAACAATAATAATAATGATTTCTGAGGTAACAAAAAATCATAAGGTAATGGAAATTGTATTGATTTCTTGGGTAACAAATATAGTAATGTTCTCTGTGGTAACAAAAAATTTTATTAATTTCTGAGGTAACAAAATATAGTAATGATTTCTGAGGTTACAAAATATAGTGATGATTTCTGAGGCAACCATCTATAGTAAAAATTTCTGAGATAACCAACAAACGTAATAATTTCTGAGTTGAAAAACAATAGTAATGAATGCTGAGGTAAAAAAAAATATATATATACATACCTGTACATACATAGTAATGCTTTCTGAGGTAGCAAAAATGCTGTAGTAAAGATTTAATAATGGTCTATTTAAAGCTGCTTACTGATGTTGGCCAATTGTGTCATTGACCAATCACGTCAAGCACTGAGGAAAAAATATAGAAATTTTGTAGATAACAAAATATTGTGATGGTTTTTGAGGTAACAAATATTTAATGATTTATGAAATAAGAAAAAAAGGTGTAACAATATCTGAGGTAACAAAAAATGGTAATAATTTCTTAGGTGATAAACAATAGAAATGATTTCTAAGGTAAAAATATAAAAATGTTTTATTACAAAATATTGTAATGATTTATGGGATAACAAAAAATAATATTGATGTGTGAGGTTGCAAAAATAGCAATGATTTATGAAGTAAAAAATAATTTCTTAGGTAACAAAAAACTGTAATTCTTTTTTTTCTTTAAAATAGTAATGATTTCTGAGTTAACAAAATGGTAATGGATTTTCAAGGTAACAAAATAGTAAATATTTCTGAGGTAAAAATATAGAACTGATTTCTAAGGAAAACAATATTGTAATGGTGTCTGTGGTAACAAAAATAGTATTGATTTCTGAGATAACAAAATGTAGCATTGCTTTCTGAGCTAAAACAAATCATAATGATTTGTGAGTTGAGAAAAGGGAATGATTTCTGAGGCAACAAACAAATGAAGTGAAGTCAAAGTGAAGTGAAAACAATTTATTGTCACGGACACAATCATACCTTACAGTACGATATGCAGTGAAATACATGAGGCTAATAGATAAGTACAGGAAGCGCCCAGGCAGTCATCGTGCGATGCAAACACTACCTGTATTTGTGAAAAAAGCAAGTTGCAATCACAAACATACAGTACACAAAAACAAAATCATGGTACCAGTACACATGGTCATGTGATGGGACTTTTTCAAAGACAGTCAGGGTGGGCATAGAGTGACGAGCAGACCGTTGGAGAATGTGTGCGGTATAAGTAAGAGATGTTGTGTGTATTTAATCCAGAATATGATGCAACAACATTTGGTTTGACTGCCAAGACTGATCACACCCAAAATGACACGAGCTAATGTGACTGAGGAATGTAATGAAAGAAACCTGAGAAACAAAAGAGATAGCAAAAGTCCACACACCCATCATTTTAAAAGATGAAGTACTGACGATACTTCTTTACTCAATTTAAATTTAAGAAGTTTAGACTCTTTTACATTTACATCATTTGGCAGATGCCCTTTTCCAGACAACTGAGCAATTGAGGGTTAAGGGCCTTGCTCAAGGGCCCACTAATGGAAGCTTGGTGGTGGTGGGATTTCAACAAGTTATATTCCAATCTTTTGGTCCAAAGGCCAATGCCTTAACATGTCATGTGCTTGTCAAGTTGAACGCCGATGATGTATTTAAGTAAACATTTGCAATTACTTCTACCTGTTTTAGTGTCACAATTGAAAAATACAGGACAGGAAAGACAGGAAACTGGTTGATGGTTGAATGGTTGGTTAAAAACAACAAGCAATGAGAAGAAAAATATTCACCAAATAGATTCAAACTAAAGTAATGAGCCTGGTTTAAAAATGTAAGAAACAGAAATACAAAATCTAATTAAGGACAGAAACAAAGTAGTACTTCCCACCTCTGCTGAGAACTGAGATTTCTGGGCAGCTACTGTTATAACCAGTTCCAATCAGCTGCCAAACAAATACATACATCTAAAATCATTTCCAGAAACTCATGGATTAGATATAATACTGTCACCGATTAGGACTGGCGTCAATGTAGAGACTTTCATGATTATCAAGGCCTCAAACACACACACACACACACACACACACACACACACACACACACACACACACACACACACACACACACACACACACACACACACACACACACACACACACACAGACTGGCACCCAAATTCAGTGTAGTGTGTGTTGATAGGAAGTATATAGGCATAGATTTTCTCAAAACCTCAAATTTTTTCATAACTCATAACTTTTGTTCCATAACATATCATGTACTGGTAGAGCAGAAATATCACTGTACATGTTTATGTAAAAGAAATGCAATGTCTGTTTGTTTTAGTTATTTTCTATAATTCTGAAGAAGATGATGAAATGTATTTTATTTGGTCTCAGAATGAGCTAAAGGAGGAACAGATAAAATCCCACCAGAGGATCCAGGAGAAGCAGAAGAAGGTACAGTAGCTGAAACAGAGTGTTGTCACACCTGTATGGAGGATCCAAGGCGGATGCCGAGCAGAGCGTGAAGTGGGCGGAGCTGTGCGTGAGCTCTGAGCCAGCTAGCAACCAGAAGAATGGATAAACCAGCGATAGATCCGATGAGCCGATTCCTTGGGCCGAATGAGCCGATTACGAGTGAGCCGATTATTCCGAGAGCCGATTCCGAGTGAGCCGATTCCGACGAGTGAGCCGATTCCGAGTGAGCCGATTCCGAGTGAGCCGATTCCGAGTGAGCCGATTCCGAGTGAGCCGATTCCGAGTGAGCCGATTGAGAAATCCGAGATTCCGAGTGAGCCGAGTCCGAGTGAGAGTCCGAGCCGAGATTCCGAGTGAGCCGATTCCGAGATCCGAGTCAGGAGACAGACCCGGAGCCGGAAGTGCGAGGAGCGGGCGTATGGAAGCGAGCGCGAGCTTCGAAGCGTGAAGCGGAGCGCGAGCGGAGCTTGCGCGAGGAGCGCGAGCCGGATCTTGAAGCGCGAGGAGCGCGAGCAGAATAGAGAGTCCGGGGACAGGCAGGGTCGGGAAGCCGGAGGTCGGGAGAGCGAAGATCAGAAACAGGTCGGTAGCTTTGTCGAAGAGTAAGTTGCTGGAGTGTGTTCAGGGGGGTCCTTGAAGACAATCTGGCACTGACTGAGGGTCTTTGGGGTCCTTATAAGTGCGAGACAGACAGACGCCTAATCAGGATCGGGTCTAAGATGAAGCGGGACAGAACCCAGGAGCGTTCTTCTGGGCCATACCCCTCCCAATCCACTAGGTATTGCAGACCCCTGCCGCGGCGACGGGAGCGAAGCAGGCGGCGGACGGTGTAGGCGGGGCCCCCCTCAACCACTACCTGGAAGGGGCTCTGAACGGGTGGAGGGGGCCTTGGTGGGGGGCACCAGGGGGCAGGTCCGGGTAGGTCGAACTCTGGAGACGTGAAATGTAGGATGGACCCGGAGTGCCCTGGGGAGCCTGAGTCGAATGGCCACGGGGTTTAACCACCTTGGAGACGGGAAATGGGCCAACAAAGCGGTGGGGAACTAGTTTCCGACAGGCGACCTTCAGGGGGAGATCCTGTGTGGAGAGCCATACACGCTGACCAACGTGATAACGAGGGGCTAGACGTCGCCTTCGGTCGGCTCCCCGGCAAAGCCTCTGGGCATTCTTGAGCAGGAGCAGCCCGGGCGACCCTCCAGCCTCGTCGGCAGCGGCGGAAGAAGTGGGTGGCTGAAGGAACGGAGGACTGGGGCTCCTGGCTTGAGAAAATTGGTGGTAGGTAACCATGGACCACTTGGAAAGGCGAGAGCCCGGTGGAAGCTGTGGGAAGGGTGTTATGGGCATATTCGATCCACACTAGCCTCTCGGACCAGGAGGCTGGTTCTCGACTGCAGAGGAGGCGGAGCCCGGTCTCCAGATCTTGGTTGAGCCTCTTCAGTTTGGCCGTTGGTCTGGGGGTGGAAACCCAGACGAGAGACTGGTCGAAATGCCCAGTAGGCGGCAAAACTCCCTCCAAAACCGAGCCGAGAACTGGGGTCCGCGATCCGAGACAATGTCCCTGGGGAGTCCATGGAGCCGGAAGATGTGGTGGAGGGCTAGCTTGGCAGTCTCCTTGGCAGACGGCAGCTTGGGTAGGGCGATGAAGTGCCCCATCTTAGAAAATCGATCGACCACAGTCATGATGGTGGTGTTTCCCTTAGAGGGGGGCAGGCCAGTCACAAAGTCCATGGCGATGTGGGACCACGGCCGCCTAGGTATGGGGAGCGGATGAAGAAGACCTTCCGGTTGCCTGTGAGAGCTCTTGTGTTGGGCGCAATCCGGGCAGGCGGCCACATAATCCTGGGTGTCCTTACGGAGTGAGGGCCACCAGAAGCGTGTCCGGAACCAGTGACAGGGTTCGGGGGAACCCGGGGTGGCAGAAGAAGGGAGAGTTGTGACACCACTGGAGGACTTCAGAGCGCAGCCCTTCGGGGACAAAAAGCAGGCCCTTCCCAGCCGGATAGCCTTTGGGCACAGGATTTCCCTCATGGGCCTTCCTGATCCTCTCCTCGAGGTCCAGCCCCAGAGTGCACACCGAGACGGACTTGGGAAGGATGGTTTCGGGGTTCGGCTCCTCCTCCTCTTCAGGGGCATGAACCCTGGACAGAGCATCGGGCTTGGTGTTTACGATTCCCAGGGCGGTAGGACAGGGTAAACCGAAAACGGCCAAAGAAAAGGCCCCATCTGGCCTGGCGAGGGTTTAAGCCGTTTGGCCGACTGGAGGTACTCCAAGTTTCGGTGGTCAGTCCACACATGAGGAAGGGGGTTTCGGTGCCTTCCAGCCAATGGCGCCACTCTTCCAGAGCCAATTTGACAGCGAGGAGCTCCTTCTCCCCCACCGGGTAATTGCGTTCAGGAGGGCTAAGTCGCCGAGAATAGAAGGCACATGGGTGCAGACGATTGTCTTTGGGGCAGACCTGGGACAAGATGGCACCAACCCCAACATTGGAGGCATCGACCTCAACCACGAACTGCCGAGCGGGGTCGGGCAAAATCAGGATAGGAGCCTTCGGTGAACCTCCGCTTCAGTTCAGAGAAGGCGGCACCCAGCTTCAGAGCTCCAGAGAAACGTACGGAGGGTTGAGGTCAACTGGTGGAGGGGGAAGGCCAGTGAACTATAGCCCTTGATGAACCGCCAGATAGAAATTGGCAAATCCCAAAAACCTCTGGAGCTGCCGGCGGGTGGTGGGGGTTGGCCAATCCCTGATAGCTTGGATCCTGGCGGGGTCCATTTGGATATTCCCGGCCGAAAGACAGTACCCCAGGAATGAGGTCCGAGAAACATGGAACTCGCACTTCTCTGGCTTAGACGTACAGCCCATTCCTCAGGAGCCGGCTCAGAACTGCCCGTACATGATGAACATGTTCCTCCACTGAGGGGAGAGAAAATCAGTATATCATCCAGGTAGATGAAGACGAACACATTCAGCATGTCCCTGAGAACGTCGTTTAACCAGAGCCTGGAACACTGCCGGTGCATTGGTGAGGCCAAACGGCATGACCAGGTACTCGTAGTGGCCAATGGGGGTGTTAAATGCCGTCTTCCACTCATCTCCCTCCCGGATGCGCACTAAGGATGGTAAGCATTGCGCAGGTCCAATTTAGTGAAGATGGTGGCGCCGTGCAGGAGTTCGAAGGCAGAGGCCATGAGGGGGGGAGGGGTGGGGGAGGGGGAGCGGGTAGGGTAGCGATTGCGGATAGTGATGGCATTAAGGCCACGGTAGTCAATGCAGGGGCGGAAGGGTCTTATCCTTCTTCTCCACAAAGAAAAACCCTGCACCTGCAGGGGATGAGGAGGGCCGGATGATGCCTGCTGCCAAAGACTCCTGAATGTATTTGTTCATGGCCGCTCTCTCAGGTTGCTGAAAGTTGGTAGAGGCGGCCACGTGGTGGGCTGGTTCCTGGGAGCAGGTCTATGGCACAGTCGTAGTGCCGGTGGGGGGGCAGGGTGGTAGCAAGGGCCTTACTGAAGACTGGGGCCAGGTCACGGTAAACCTCAGGAACAGCCACCAGGTCCTGGGGTGCGGGGACGATGGCAGAGGGAGGTTTGGGGGTGGGATTCATGAGGCAATGACCAAGGCAGTGGGTTCCCCATTCCAAAACTCTACCTGTGGGCCAGTCCAGACGGAGGGTTGTGCTTCCGAAGCCAAGGAAAACCGAGCAAGATAGGGGCCTGGGGGGAAGAAATCACCAACAGGGTGAGCCACTCCTGGTGTTGTTCCCCGACGGACATGAGTAATGGCTTGGTCCGGTGAGTGGCTTTATCCAGAAGGCTCCCATCCAACGACCTGACTTGTAGAACCTCAGGTAGGGGTTCAATGGGCAGGCGGAGTTGTCTGGCCAGCTCCACGTCAATGAACTCCGCGTCCGCCCCCAGAGTCAACGAAGGCAGCAAGATCAATTACCCCCGGGGACGGTATGCAGGTGAACTTGAATGGTAGGCTTGGAAAGGATGGATGGATTGTGGCTCGTGGGTGACCTTCCCTTCACCGACGAGCCCTGCCTTTTGCCGGGACAGGAGCCTCGCCATATGACCCTCTCCACCACAGTAAAGGCAGAGCCCCTAGTGAGCGGCGCCTCTCCTTCTCCTTGGGTGTCAGGTGGTGACGGCCTATCTCCATTGGCTGTGGAGGGGAGGGTGTTCGGTCCCGGAGCCGTGGTTGGAGAGGCGGGCTCCGAGGAGAGGATTGAGGTGGTGAAACAGGTCGGAGCAGGCAAACTTGCCGTTCCTAGTGCCGCTCCCTGATCCGCCGGTCAATGCGGGTGGCAAGAGTGATGAGCCCATCCAGGTCCTGGGGTAGATCTCGGGCTGCAAGCTCATCCTTCACGGCAGGAAGACAACCCTTCGGAGGAAAGGTGTCGTAGAGGGCCATTCGATCCCAGCCGCTGTCTGTGGCCCAGGTGCGGAAGTCCGCAGCGTATTCGGCCACCGAACGCTGACCCTGGGCTGCTGATAGCAGAGAGTGAGCCGCATCATGTCGGGGCGTAGACGTTCCGAACACCTTCCGCAACTCTGATGAGAAGGCGGCGAAAGACGCACAATGGGAGGATTGGGCCTCCCATTCAGCGGAAGCCCATCTCAGTGCTTCGGCCGGCTAGGAGTGAGATGGTGTAAGCCACCTTAGCCCGTTCCGTGCTAAACGACAGAGGCTGCAGACTGAAGACCAGATCACATTGGAATTAGGAAGGAGCGACAGGTGTCAGGGTCTCCAGAATACCGAGCGGGGGGGGCAAGTTGGGGTCGGGGGTCGCAAGGTGGGGCTCGCGGACTGCAGGTACGGGAACGGGATCAGCCAGGGGAACAGGAGGAGCCGGAGCAGGGGGTGGTGGTGGAGCGGAGCGGTAGTGGCACCACTAGGGGGTGACTGTAGGTGGGCCAAGATCTGTTGGATTCCTACCATCCAGTTCATTAATTTTCTGCTCCTGGTCCGCCTGCCCACGGGAAACTGCGGTCAAGGCTGCGAGGGAGACTGGAGTTTCCGCGGGATCCATTCTTGGCCAGATTGTTCTGTCACACCTGATATGGAGGATCCAAGGCGGATGCCAGAGCAGAGTGTGAAGTGGGCGGAGCTGTGCGTGAGCTCAGAGCCAGCTAGCAAGCCAGAAGAATGGAGAAACCAGCGATAGATCCGATGAGCCGATTCCTTGGGCCGAATGAGCCGATTCCGAGTGAGCCGATTACGAGAGCCGATTCCGAGTGTGAGCCGATTCCGAGTGTGAGCCGATTCCGAGTGTTGAGCCGATTCCGAGTGAGCCGATTCCGAGTGAGCCGATTACGAGTGCTCCGAGTGAGCCGATTCCGAGTGAGCCGATTCCGAGTGAGCCGATTCCGAGTGAGCCGATTCCGAGATCCGAAGTCAGGAGACAGACCCGGAAGTGCCGGAGCCGAGCTGTGAAGCGCGAGGAGCGGGCGTGAGGCGCGAGCCGGATGGAGCGCGAGCCGGAGCTGAGGCGCGAGGAGCGCGAGCCGGAGCTTGAAGGCGCGAGGAGCGCGAGCCGGAGCTTGAGCCGGAGCAGCGCGAGGAGCGCGAGCCGGAGCTTGAAGCGCGAGGAGCGCGAGCCGGAAGCGCGAGGAGCGCGAGCCGGAGCTTGAAGCGCGAGGAGCGCGAGCCGGATCTTGAAGCGCGAGGAGCGCGAGTCGGATCTTGAAGCTCGAAGAGCGCGAGCCGGATCTTGAGGCGCGAGGAGCGCGAGCAGAATAGAGAGTCCGGGGACAGGCAGGGTCGGGAAGCCGGAGGTCGGGAGAGCGAAGATCAGAAACAGGTCGGTAGCTTTGTCGAAGAGTAAATTGCTGGAGTGTGTTCAAGGGGGTTCCTTGAAGACAATCTGGCACTGACTGAGGGTCTTTGGGGTCCTTATAAGTGCGAGACAGACAGACGCCATTTCCGGGTAGCGGGTTGCAGGTGGGAGGTTCCCCAGTGGTGCCGGAAGTGCTCACACAGGCTGACAAGTGGTGACAATATAAAGGTAAAGAGTGAAATCACACCTTTAAAAAGTTTGTGTGTTTATATGATGTGTGTTGTAACAGAAATGTTCACAGAAAGCAGTAGAGGATAATGAGAAGATGTTTAATGAGATGATCAGCTCCATGGAGAAAAGGTGCTCGGAGGTGACGGAGATGATCAGAGCTCAGGAGAAAACTGATCTGAGTCAAGCTGAACAACACCTGGAACATTTGAAGCAGGAGATTACTGATCTAAAGAGGAGAATCAGTGATCTGGAGCAGCTTTTACACACACCTGAGCACATCCACTATCCACTAAAATATAATAAAAAGTGCATTCATGTAATAAAATTGTAATAAAATAATATTAAAATACTTTAATGTGCGAGTTGGTCTGAAATATTCAGATGACTCTGAGAGATCAGACTGAAGAATGGACATGTGAAAACTGGAGAGATGTACATGTAAGCAAGATGTAAAGGGTTTGAGATGTTCACAGGGCGAGATCTCCACTTCCTGCTTCTGATTAACGTTCTTCTGATGGAGGAGGCGAATCTGCAGTACACACAGTGAACGCTGAAGGGAGCAGACCTGCCCGAGTAATCACACATCACTCTTCCACCAGAGACCATCTCTAACTGCTGGAATGTGAATCAACATCCAATACTGTTCAATTCATATAAGACAAAAACCAACCCAATGATGGTATGTAGATCAGGAAACCACTTTTTATCCACCAGTTTCCAGCTGCATCGGTAACTGAAACATCCAGATCTTAAAGATCTTCAAGAGCTTCTCTTTTTCTGTGATCCTGAACGAGAACTTGGGAGGTGATATCCTCCATGGTGAACAATCACCAGGCAGGGAAAAAAGGCTTTGGTCACAGGTTCATGAGTGTCTTACATGTATACAGTAGCATATTCTCAGGCTTAGTGCCATAATATGGGGGCAGCAGACCAGGGTAGTAAGGAGCAGGGAGGATGGATTATCACTGGCCAGGTAGCCTGAATAATTAGGATGAGCAAATGGGTAACCATGTACAGTGTGACATTTCTTTCGCCATATAAACCTAGCCATCAATGTGTGTGCTGGTTGATGGGGTAAAGCAGCAGTCATTGGTTGAGACAAGATGTCCACATGTCTCAAGTCAAGTCCAGAGGTTTGATTGTCATTACAACGATATATTGCTGATGCAGTACACAGTGAAATGAGACATTTCTCCAGAACCTTGGTGCTCCATAAAACAACATATAGCACAACATAGAGCTACAAGAACACAAGGCTGAGGATTAGACTATGTTGCCAGAGATGCAGCAGAGATGTCACTGGACGCGTTAAGCGATTCACTTTGCACCAAAACAGCAGGAACAAATACAACTGTAGACATTAAATCACATCAGCCTTTTACATACTGTAGGAGCTCTCTGAAGTCTGGAAGCATGTATAAAGTTGGGGGAAGCATCGGTTAGTTCCTGTAATAGCCAAAATTATTTATCACATGTATACGTTAAATTCTTTCTTTGCATATCCCAGCTTGTTTGGATGCTGGGGTCAGAGCACAGGGCCAGCCATGATACAGGCAGAGAGCTCAAAGACCCAAGTGTGGCAGCTTGGCGATCTCGAAGGTTCAAACTCCCGACCTTCCGATCAGCTGCCCAACACCCTCCTAAGGATTAAAAGACTTGATGAGGACCTTGTCACTACTGGCGTAAGGATATGTTACAAACTTGTTCCTGTAAGCCAGTATTACTTAAATGCAAACCCTACTTAGACATTCTAAGAGCTATTATTTTCTTGGTGCGTGTCAAGGAAGAGGTATGCTGTATGACTTCATAGCGTGGTAATTAGGGTGGAGATGCATGTCAGTCAATACATCAGGAAGCAGCGAAACCCAACCTCTTTCAGTCTATTTTAGTTTCGTTTTGAGGGTACCGTTGGCAAATTGAATTCAGTTTTTAATTCAGTTTTATTTGTAGTACAATTGTCGTTGTCACAAAGCAGCTTTACACAATAAACTAAATTATGTTGTGGGAATGGAAATCATTTTGTCCCTAATTCTTCCTTGTTGAGGAAGTCGAGTAGACAGTTGCAAGGAAATACTGTCTGAGATGGTTACAGGAAGAAACCTTGAGATGAACCAGACCCCATCCTCATTTGGGTTCAATGCTGTAACCTGTTTTCTGGAACACCCCCGTGGTACTGATGGACATGTACAGTATGTTGTGATGATGTGTATGGGCTGGTAGAACCAATGTGTCCAAAACTCTTACCTGTTGTATTTAGGGCCCTTCTTGACAAGCCTAAGCTTCCTCTCTGTTTTATGACACACCCACTCTCTTTCTCTCTGTCACACTATAAAACACAAAGAAAAAGTAAAAACACATTACTGCTCTGTTTCTCTCTGTGCGAGTTCCTGAGGCCACAGTTACTGTATGGTGTGTATTAACCGCTTCTGGGATGAGAAAGATCCGTTGAGAGTCTACACCTGTCCCCAGTGTAAAGAGGCTTTCAATTCACGGCCAGTTCTACGTTAGAACATCGTTCTGGCTGAGGTGATTAAGAATATGAAGAAAAAAGAACAACAACCTCCTGTTCATCCTTGTCGGATCGCTGGACCTGGGGATGTGGAGTGTGATTCCTGCATTGGGGAAAAATGTAAAGCCATCAAGTCCTGTCTGGTGTGTCAGGCCTCCTTTTGTGAAGATCATCTCAAACCGCACTATCAGTCTCAGGCTTTTAAGAACCATGACTTGGTTGAAGCCTGTGTAGATCTCCAAGAGAAGATCTGCTCTCAGCACAACAAACTGCTGAAGTTCTACTGCCATACTGACCAAAGCCTTATCTGTAACGTCTGTACTGTGGATCAGCACAAAGGCCATTATACTCTTCCGGTTGAAGAAGAAAGATATGAAAAACAGGTAAGATTTTCCAAATCAGAGTATACAAATACTGTCTATAATCCTATTTGTATGGTAAAGTATGAAACAGGTCAGACCAGTCAGTGTACTTGAAACAGCCAACAACATTCTTACAATATTTTACAGACTTACATTTTTCACATTACTTATTATCTTCATAATATAATAATAATAATAATAATAATTATTATTATTATTATTATTATTATTATTATTATTATTATTATTATTATTATTATAACTCATGGATTAGATATTATACTGTGACCGATCAGGACTAAGGTCAATGTAGAGACTCTCATGATTATCAAGGCCACAACACACACAAACACACACACACACACACACACACACACACACACACACACACACACACCACACACACACACACACACACACAAATGTACAGTCTGGCACCCAAATTCAATGTAGTGTGTGTTGATAGGAGTTTCTCAAAACCTCAAATTATTTCATAACTCCATGTACTGGTAGAGCAGAAATACAATTGTTCATGTTTCTGTAAAAAAATACAATGTTTCTAGTTGTCATTCGTTTTTGCTGTTTGTTTTAGTTATTACTATAATTCTGAAGAAGATGATGAAATGTATTTTATTTGGTCTCAGAATGATCTAAAAGAGGAACAGATGAAATCCCAGCAGAGGATCCAGGAGAAGCAGAAGAAGGTGCAGGAGTTGAACCAGACTGTTTACAATATAAAGGTAAAGACTGAAAACACACACACACACACACACACACACACACACACACACACACACACCTTAAAAAAAAGTCTCTAAGTCTGTGTGTTTATATGATGTGTGTTGTAACAGAAACGTTCACAGGAAGCAGTAGATGATAATGAGAAGATGTTTAATGAGATGATCAGCTCCATGGAGAAAAGGCGCTCGGAGGTGACGGAGATGATCAGAGCTCAGGAGAAATCTGATCTGAGTCGAGCTGAACAACACCTGGAACATCTGGAGCAGGAGATTGCTGATCTTAAGAAGAGAGTCAGTGATCTGGAACAGCTTTTACACACACCTGATCACATCCACTTCCTCCAGGTAACACTCACTGTCTGATCTACAGAGGGCGCTGTTCCTCCTAAACGCTCATTACAGCAACAATAAATGTTCCTGTCTGAGATCACAAGTGTGTCTTTGGTCTGATTCAGTCTGAGATTCATTCGTTCCTCTCCTACACTTTTCTCCTTCTTTATGATGTGTTTCCTCTCTGTAGAGTTTCCCGTCTCTCTGTGTTTCTCCTGGATGTGACGACTCACCAAGCTTCACCCTCAATCAACATTACTCGTTTGATGGAGTGAGGAAATCTGTCTCAGATCTGAAAAAACGACTGGAGAAAATCTGTCAGGAGGAAATCTACAAAATCCGCCCACAAGGTAAACAAATATTTGTGTTGTAAAGGATGTATTTGTTGTGTATCACATTAAAGAGGGAGAGAAAATTGATGGAACAGGAATAAGTGGAGGTCACGTATGCAGAAGAAGGTAGATAACGTTCTCCTCTGAAGGTGTTCCACTGCCTTGTGAGACAGCATGAGCAGCAGATTGAAAAGATGCAGTTGTCTGGATTCTCATGTCTCTGAGGAAGCATGTATTAGTCTTTCCTCTCCCCAGATGATAAATGTCATATAAGTAGAGCTGTGTGTTGGGTGGGAAGTGGCAGGTGACCATAAAATGGTAAATGACATCAAGATAAACTCACCAGACAGTCAGAAGAACTAATCTAGAATATCGTAGTTGATGCTTCAATTAAAATCTGGAAAGTTTCCTCACTGGTGACATCACTGACACGTCTGATACCAGCAAAGCATCAAATCTTCATATTTATGATGTCAAATGTTTACACTTTATTTTTCACTCTCCATTTTGTCTCTGTGTCTCCACAGCTGCAGCAGTTCAGATGATTTTACCCTCAGAACCAAAGACCAGAGAATATTTTCTGCAGTGTAGGTGTAACACACTCTCTCACACACACACACACACACACACACACACACACACACACACACACACACACACACACACACACACACACACACACACACACACACACACACACACACACACACAGAGTGTAAACAAGTGTGTATTTTTGATCTAAATCTGATCCATTTCTCCCTGATGACTGATGATGTGTAATATTTAAAATATTTCATATAGAGCAGCATTAGGAGTTCAGAAACACACACAGGTGTCTCACACACACTTATTATAAATCCTGTGATTAATATCTAATCTGTGTACATTTTATTCTTATAGATGTCTGTTATCTGACTCTGGATCCCAAAACAGCACATCCTCACCTCATTCTGTCTGAGAAGAACAGAGTGGTGAAATGGAGTGATACAGAACAGAGATATTCTGCTCATCCAGAGAGATTTGACTACTGGCCTCAGGTGTTGTGTAAGGAGAGTGTGTGTGGACGCTGTTACTGGGAGGTGGAGTGGAGTGGTTATGTATTTATATCAGTCTCATATAAAGAGATCAGCAGGAAAGGACTGGGTGATGAGTGTAGATTTGGATACAACAGTCAGTCCTGGAGTATGGAGTGTTTTTCTTACTCTGCCTCTTTCTATCACAACAACATTAAAACTGATCTCATAGTTCCAGTGTCCTCCAAAATAGGAGTGTATGTGGATCACAGTGCAGGAATTCTCTCCTTCTACAGAGTCTCTGATACGATGAATCTCCTCCACACAGTCCAGACCACATTCACTCACCCTCTATATGCTGGGTTCAGGATAGGTGAAGGCTCATCTATGATGTTTTGTGTAAATGCCTGTAAAACTAATCTAAATGCATGTAAAATTATTCAGTAAAATTGTGACTAAGAAGGGACACGGTGGTTTAGTGGTTAACACGTTCGCCTCACACCGCCAGGGTCCGGGTTCGATTCCTGTCTCAGCCATGTGTGTGTGTGTGGAGTTTGTGCATGTTCTCCCCGTGCCTCAGGGTTTTTTTCTCCGGGTTCTCCGGTTTCCCCCGGTCCAAATACATACACGGTGGTTGATTGGCACCTTGGAAAATTGTCCCTAGTGTATGAATGTGTGTGTATGTGTGTGTGTGACCTGTGATGGGTTGGCATTCCATACAGGGTGTATCCTGCCTTAATGCTCAAAGATGCCTGAGATAGACTCAGGCTCCCCGTGACCGAGGGAAGATCGGATAAAGCGGTAGAAGATGAATGAATGAATGCAACCTGGAGTCAGATTTAATTTCTTCCTGAACTACAACAGTAATCTTGTGTGCAGAATTTGTAATACTGAATGTATAATGTAGGATATTTCTGGAAAAAGAAATATTCAATTTGATCCACTATAACTTAAAGTCACTTTGTCTTTCTGTGTTCTGGTTGTGGAAACACAATTTTATTTTCATTGCCATACAGATGCACAATGCCATGTAATAAGAGAAAATTGTATGCAAGTGTATATTTAAGAAACTACACATCAAACACAATGAAATTAAACACAGAGACAAAGAGGGAAACCCAAATTTTGGGAGCAAAACTGAAAAAAATACAAGGCTCGTGAGTTAACATATTAATCACATATTTTTCTCTTCTAAATGTATCATAAATTAATACTTTTAATTTTTGTAATACTATAATTAATTCTTACATGCAATAAGCATTTAAGCTCATTCAAAATCTCTCTACAAAATAAAATGATTACTTTATATTTATTTTACTCTGGAAAATATTCTTTTAATATTAATTCATAAATTTCATATATTTTTTTTTTACATTTTTACAACATTACAACATTTTTTAGTGGTTTTAACTGTAAAATATGATACGTGGCTCCTTTAAAAATTATGTTCAGGTTTTGGTTGCTTTCCATATAAACTGATGACATGTTTAGGCTCCATACAGTAATATACAGTAATATAGTGAGTAGCTCATACCTGTTATGAATGCGCAGTTTGTAGGTGTTATTGGGGGAAATTTAGGAAGCGTGAGTGGATGCATGTTGCTGGTGTTTTTGTTAATAAAACACACCTATCACCTCTTTTCTATTCCATCCTAATATTACAAGCGGTATGAGTACCTGGGGAAAGGTCAACAAGGTAACATGGAAGATTGCCCACACAACGTAATGAGCTGAGGTTGCAGAGAGGTGCTATCTGCAATAATGGCCCAACAAGGTCCATTCCAATTCTCTTGAAGAGGAAGGGATAAGTGTCTAACTATGGTACACTGAAAAGAGTCAAATATTAAAGAGTCAATATTTGCAGTGTTGACCCTGCTATTTTGAAGCCTTTGCAATTTGCCCAGGCATGCTGTCAGTTTACTTTGGGCCACCTGATGATGGGAGCCCATTCTTACATAGTCAATGCTTGGCATTTGTCAGTATTTGTGGGTTTTTGTTTGTCCATCTGCCTCTTGAGGACTGACCACAGGTTCTCAAGGGGATTAAAGACTGGCTCTTATCATCATAAGGATGGTCAGATTTCTCCATGAAGTCAGACCCAAGAGAAGTGCCATGCAAGAAAACAATAAACATTCATATCTGAGGAGACGATCTCTTTAAATTGAAGAGAAATCTTTTTCCTTCATTTTTCATCTGTGCCCTTAAATTTAGTTTGGTGCTGGATTAGATAATTAGATCAGTCCAGCTGTGCAGTGTGTCTGGATCTCCTGAAGGATCCAGTGACACTTCACTGTGGTCATAGTTTCTGTAAGGTGTGTATTAATGGCTGCTGGGATCAGGAGCATGTCAAGGGGATCTACAGCTGTCCCCAGTGTAGAGAGACTTTCACTCCAAGGCCGATTCTACGCACTAACAATATGCTGTCTGAAGTGGTGGAGAAACTGAAGAAGACTGAACTCCAAGCTGCTTCTCCTGCTTCTCACTGTTACGCTGTACCTGGAGATGTGGAGTGTGATTCCTACACTGGGAGAAAACGCAAAGCCATCAGTTCCTGTCTGGTGTGTCTGGTCTCCTTTTGTGAAGATCATCTTCAACCTCATTATTAGTTTCAGGCTTTTAAGAAGCACAAGTTATTTGAAGCCTGTGTAGATCTCCAAGAGAAGATCTGCTCTCAGCACAACAAACTGATCGAGATCTACTGTCGTACTGACCAAAGCTTTATCTGTTACTTGTGTACGACGGATGAACATAAAGGACACGATACAGTTTCAACTACTGCAGAAAGAAATAAAAAACAGGTAAGGACTGGATCTTATACTTATTATTCTTTAATATTATACTTTCTATATATATATATATATATATATATATATATATATATATATATATATATATATATATATATATATATATATATATATATATATATATATATATATATATATATATATGCAACAGAAATCACTGGATCGGCCTTATCAGTCATCTCAGCAGCTGATCACCAATGACTGTTTTCTAAAATATCACTGCAGAAGACATTAGTGATATTAAATACTTATACTGGATAAAAAGTATCTCTAAAAGGGAAAATATCAGTAACTGTGAAGTACAAAGAAAATAAGCATCAGTTGAACTTGTATGTGCTGGAAAAAGGAGGGCTTGCCTTGTTTGGACATGAGTGGCTAAGAAAAATATCTCTGGACTGGCATGAAATAAAAATCCTGGATGTGTCTGAGCAAATCACTAATAAAAAGACTCAAAAGAACACAAAAGAAAATGCAGACTTTGTGTTTCAGAAGTGAATAGGAACACTTAAGAGAATAAAAGCAAATCTGTAATCTTGCCATATGCAATTTGTCCCAAGGTGGAGGCAGAGCTGAATAAGGTGAAACAAATGGGGATTTTGACAAAAGTTGAATGGAGTGAATGGGCAACACCCATAGTCCCAGTGATCAAAAAAGGGAAGAGAGGAGATGTGTGTATTTGCGGAGACTTTAAAGTGACCATTAATCCAGCTCTTCAGGCAGAACAGTATCCCCTGCCACACATTCAAGACAATTTTGCATCCCTGTCTGGTGGAGAACATTTCTCAAAAATTTACCTGGCCCAAGCTTACCTCCAAACGGAGATGAACGAGCAATCAAAGAGATTCTTGACCATCAACACACATAAAGGGCTCTTTCAATATAACCACCTTGTTTTTAGAATTGCCTCAGCCCCTTCATTGTGGCAAAGAGCAAAGGACCAGGTATTGCAGGGTATGCCGGGTATACACTGCTACTTGGACGATATCATTGTAACAGGGAAGGATGATGCAGATCACCTTTAAAATCTACAACAGGTGCTGAAAAGATTGTGTGAGTATGGACTAAGTGACTTGACGAACATGAGTTCTTCAAGTCACAGATTTCTTACTGTGGTCATGTGATAGACAGAGATGGACTGCACAAGTCACAAGACAAAATTAAAGGTATGTTAAATGATCCACATTTACAAAATGTGTCACAACTTAGATGTGATGCTTCTCCATATGGAATTGGTGCAGAAAACACAGGTGATTTGCTCTGCAGTGAAAATGGGTGGTGTGACTAACATCTCCACATACTTCGTATGGCAGATTAGGCCTTACTCTGTTTCTATATGACTTAGGCAAGTGCCGCTCTGTACTGGCCTGATTTCTTGGTTGCCCGTTCTCCAAGACAAATTGACAATTTACATCCTGTACAGTCTCTAAATCAAACATGGGTGTGGATGTAATGGGAGTATAATTTAATCTACCTCTCCCAACTGATGGCATAGGTAAAAACATGAAAAGCCCTCTACCTCTTCCAAAATTGTTCCCTGACTCCATATCACTAGCAATGTCAATGTCAATTACTCATAAAACAAAACAAAAAAATTGTAAATGTATTCACAAAACTTCAGAACAAAACTTTCAAAAAGCAGAAGAGAAAAATAAGCAAAAAAAAATTCCAGTTCAAAGTTCAATAAAAATATGTATATGCAAAATTTTAGTCTCCACAATACTTCTCAGTAAACCATAGTAATCAAAAATTACTCTTTTTTTCAAGTCTTCAAAAAAAAAAATTGCTTCCAGTTAGATCTTCAACTGCTATGGTTGTCAATATCACGTTTAAATTGATACCACTATACCGGAACCTTGCTTTCGTCAGCGGTGAAACACGATCCTTATCTCCGCCTTGTGGTTACAATCGGTACTGCACGAAACAGCTCCTCACACGAAAAGCTCTCGTCACCCACGGTACGAATACCTCCGGGAACCTCCGATCAGTTGGACCAGCACGCTGCTTCCAGAGATTCCAGAGTATCTGCGTTGTGTGAAGTAATTGCGACAACAAACACCAGTTCACGTCTCGATGGATGATTTAATTCTGGTAACACATTCAAATGAGGTGATCAGTTTCACAGCATTAATACACGACGTCCACCACAACCACGCGCTTGACTGGCACGAATATTAATGATTGAACCAGTAAAAGGGAATAATTATATAACACAATTTGTAAAATACAATAATATTAGAACATGTACCTGGCAACATATTCAAATGAGGTGATCAGTTTCACAGCATTAATACACGACGTCCTGCAATGACGGGTGCACATTAAACATTCAATTTCATTTGGCAGCAAGAGAAAATAAAAATACATAATTAAAATATAAAAATAGCAACAAAAGAAATATACATTTTAGAGAGCACTCACCACCACAACCACGCGCTTGACTGGCGCAAATATTAATGATTGAACCGGAAAAGGTTTCCAACATGCCGCCAGCCAATGAACAGAGAGTGCAGGTCTATTACACTTAAAAGGCCATATCCATCTTATAACCAAAAGCAAGTGGAAGCACCTTTTTTAACCTGTTACACTGAGTCAGCAATGTTATCCTGGGAAACCTACAAATAGGCTTGATTTGTAGCTTGTTGTATTTAGCTAACATTGTTCCGTTTTCTTCCTAGTGTGATTGGTCAATTGGTGCTATTGGTTATTATCGTTGTGCGATAAGCCTTCAGTAAACCACGTGCAGACCACGTGTCCTGTCATTGTTTATCAACCAGAATAACCCGTAGTTATGTCCGTGAACAAAGTCCAAGTGCTGCTGTTATTCCCAAACTGATTGTTGTGTGTTAAAAGTATCTGGAACTATGTGCATATCGAGTAGGAGCCCGTCCCAGGATTTGTTACTGTATGTAACACAACATAGTGTCATGTTATAAATATCAATCAACATATTAATCTTCCACTATGTACTATACTATGTGTGTGTGTGTGTGTGTGTGAAATTTGTCTGAAATGTGTTTTATTGGGTCTCAATATTGGGGAATTGTATTGGGGAAAGCTGATCTGAGTCGAGCTAAACAACACCTGGAACATCTGGAACAGGAGATTGCTGATCTTAAGAAGAGAGTCAGTGATCTGGAACAGCTTTCACACACACCTGATCACATTCACTTCCTCCAGGTAACACTCACTGTCTGATCTACAGAGGGCGCTGTTCCTCCTAAACGTTCATTACAGCAACAATAAATGTTCCTGTCTGAGATCACAAGTGTGTCTTTGGTCTGATTCAGTCTGAGATTCATTCGTTCCTCTCCTACACTTTTCTCCTTCTCTATGATGTGTTTCCTCTCTGTAGAGTTTCCCGTCTCTCTGTGTTTCTCCTGGATGTGACGACTCACCCAGCTTCACCTTCAATCAACATCACTCATTTGATGGAGTGAGGAAATCTGTCTCACATCTGAAAAAACGACTGGAGGAAATCTGTCAGGATGAAATCTACAAAATCTGTACAAAAGGTAAACAAATATTTGTGTTGTAAACGATTTATTTGTTGTGTATCACAGTAAAGAGGGAGATAAATTTAATGGAACAGGAATAAGTGGAGGTCACGTATGCAGAAGAAGGTAGATAGCGTTCTCCTCTGAAGGTGTTCCACTGCCTTGTGAGACAGCATGAGCAGCAGATTGAAAAGATGCAGTTGTCTGGATTCTCATGTCTCTGACAAGCACGTATTAGTCTTTCCTCTCCCCAGATGATAAATGTCATATAAGAATGAGTGTAAACATGTGTGTATTGTTGATCTAAATCTGATCCGTTTCTCCCTGATGACTGATGATGTGTAATATTTAAAATATTTCATATAGAGCAGCATTAGGAGGACAGAAACGCACACAGGTGTCTCACACACACTTATTATAAATCCTGTGATTAACATCTAATCTGTGTACATTTTATTCTTATAGATTTCTGTTATCTGACTCTGGATCCCAACACAGCAAATCCTTCACCTCATTCTGTCTGAGAAGAACAGAGTCGTGAGCATGGAGTAAAAGAGCACAGAGATATTCTGATCATCCAGAGAGATTTGACTCGTGGTATCAGGTGTTGTGTAAGGAGAGTGTGTGTGGACGGTGTTACTGGGAGGTGGAGTGGAGCGGTCGTGTGTTTATATCAGTCTCATATAAAGAGATCAGCAGGAAAGGATGGGGTGGCGAGAGTTTATTTGGACACAACAGTCAATCCTGGAGTCTGTACTGTTCTTCTTCCTCTGTCTCTTTCTATCACAACAACGTTATAACTGCACTCCGAGGTCCAGCGTCCTCCAGAATAGGAGTGTATGTGGATCACAGTGCAGGAATTCTGTCCTTCTACTGATAGATGAATGATGAATGAGTCCACACAACATTCACTCGCCCTCTATATGCTGGCTTCTGGATTATAGATTATAATACAGTAATGAGTTTTTGTGATCGAAAATGAAATGTATATGAAACCATTAATTAAGATTATAAATGAGGAGTCAGATTTAATTTCTCCCTGAACTACAACATTAATTCTGTGTATAGAATCTGTAACACTAATAAATACAGAATGTAGGATGTTTCTAGAATGAAAGTAAAAGTATAGAGAGGATTGTGCTAAATGTTTAACCTGAGAGAGAGATTAATAAAATGGAGCACACTAATCAGGAGAATACTGATGTAGTTACTCTCGTACCAAATCTTCTTGACTCTTCAGTATTTATGAATTGTGTGAGGAATTCTGTGGAGTCGAGTGGATTCTGAAAGAATAAATAAAGCCGAAAAAAACCCCTCAACTTTACCTCTTTTTAAATTTAGTTTTGTGATGATTAACTAGATATGAACTGCAAAAGTACATACATTTACATTAGAGCTGTTTCTATAGATTATTTTTATAATTGCGCATTCTATCAATTATTGCATAGATTAATGGAGTAGGCAAGAAAAATAGTAATTATTTCTGAGGTAACAAAAAGTGTAATTCTTTCTGAGAAAACCAAAAATAGTATTCATTATAACTAAATGATTTCTGAGGTAACCAACAATAGTGATTATTTCTGAGCTAACAAAATATAGTAATGATTTCTGAGGTAACAAATTATTGCAATGATTTCTGAGGTAATAAATATAGTAACAATCTCTGAGATAGAAAAAATAGTAATGTTTTATGAAGTAACAAAATATATTAATGATTTCTGAGGTAACAAATATTAGAAATTATTTCTGAGATAATAAATATAGTAATGATTTCTGAGGTAACAAAAATTGCAAGGATTTCTGCAGTAATGAATAGTAGTATTAACTTCCATGGTAACAAAAAATAGTATTAATTTCTGTGGTAACAAATATTGTAATTATTTCCAAACTGACAAAAATTTTTAATGATTTCTGAGGTAACAAAATGTAGCATTGCCTTCTGAAAATAGGCAACGCTATTATTGAAAATAGGCAATAGTAAATATTTCTGAGGTTTTTCTCATTTTTTTCTGAGATTTTTTAAATGATTTTTTAATTAACCAACAATAGCAATGATGGGGTTTGAGGTTAAAATAGAGAAATAATTTCTAAGGTAAAGTAATAAAGGTAAACATAGCAATGTTTTCTGAGGTAACAAAAAGTGATTTCTTAGGTAAAAAAACTGTAATGATTTCTGAGGTAACAGAAGTTATAATGATTTCTGAAGTAACAAAAACAGTAATGATTTCTGAGGTAATAAAATATTGTAATGATTTCTGAGATAAAACTTTTTAGTGATGTCTGAGGTAGAGAAAACGGTATTTATGTCCGAGTTAACAAAAAAATAGTTATAATTCCTGTGGTAACAAAAATCTTAATGACTTCTGAGTTACCGAAAGTCGTAATGATTTCTGAGGTTAAAAATATGTAGTAATGATTTACTGGCTAACAAAAACATGATTACCTCTTCACCAATACAAGGTACTGATCATCTTGGGTAAATATTCCTATTTGTATTGCACAAAGTTTGTGTTGCAACTACAGGGCATTTACAGATATGGACAAAATCTCAGACTTTAAAATATCAAAGCATGTTTCTAATTTCAGCAAAGATGGAGTACATGTGACTGAGCTTTAGCAAAATGTAGCAAAAAGTGGAAAACTCCAAAATTTGAATTCATATCATTTGTGAAAATACATTTTGTTGTGAAGTTATTCCACCTGCATACAGTATATCCTGTAGAAGACAATTTGCAAATTTCTGCATAACTTCATATCTATCCTGCACAAAAGTACAGCATAGTTCCAGCTGCATGTGTTCCTAATAGTGAAAAGGAAGCTGTGTTGTGCAGTTTCTGTTAGAAATGGGTCTCTCTGTGTATGAAAAAGTATTCATAGCATTCAGAGTATTGTATCTGGCCTTTCAGAAATGCTGCAGGGTTTACCATGCAGCTTGAGAATCTCTAGCCATGCTGCATGTAACATAAAGATCTCAATGGACTTTTCTTTTACTGTCATCCTGAATAAGAACTTAGAAGGTGATATCCTTCATGCTGAACAAACACCGGGTTGGGGAAAAAACAGCGATCCTTAGGAAGGACTTCAGGATCATGGTTGACATGGTACGAGGCAGTTGTCCAGTGTAAACACAATGCATAGGGCACTGAAATTTCCTTATAATGCCTCGGGGTCTCAATTTCTCAGGTGGCTACTGCTTCTGCATGAGTGTGCATATGGGGTCCAGGGTTATAAGAAACAGGGAGTATGAATTATCACCTGCCAGGTGGCTTAAATAATTAGAATGAACATAGGGGTAATCATGTATAGTGTGACATCATATAAATCATAACATATAAACATATACCATCATATTGTTACGTGCCACGGCACATATGGGTTTTGGGACATATGGGACATATGGGATTCCACCACAAGCGGACACGGACACTGCCTTATGCGAGCTGCATGAGGCACTCACACAGCACCAGACACAGAACCGGGACGCTGCGCTTATTGTTGCGGGGGACTTTAACAGTGCCAACCTCAAACGCGCAGCGCCTAACTTCTATCAGCACATCACCTGCCCAACCAGGGGCGAAAGGACACTGGACCACTGCTACACATCAGTTAAGGACGGCTACAAGGCACAATCTCGTCCACCGTTTGGGAAATCCGACCACGCCGCCATCTTCCTCATGCCAAAATATAAACAAAGGCTCAAACAGGAAGCTCCGGTTCAGAGGGAGGTCGCGCGCTGGACAGACCAATCGGTGGCCGCGTTACAGGACGCACTTGATGACGCAGACTGGGACATGTTCCGACACAGCTCCGATGACGTCAGCATGTTTACGGAAGCGGTTGTGGGATTCGTCGGGAAACTAGCGGATGATACCGCACAGAAAATTACCATCAGAACGTTTCCCAATCAGAAGCCGTGGGTGGACAAAACCATCCGCGACGCTCTGAGATCTCGCACCGCGGCCTACAATTCGGGACTTGCGTCGGGGGACATGGACCAGTACAAGACTGCGTCATACAACGTCCGGAAGGCGGTGAAAGAGGCGAAGCAGCGCTACGGGAGGAAACTAGAGTCACAACTCCAACAGAATGACTCTAGAAGCCTGTGGCAGGGACTAAGATCAATAACGGACTATAAAGCACCAACATCCGGGATGACGAACGCGGACATGACTCTGGCAGACGAGCTGAACACCTTTTATGCTCGCTTCGAGGCTGCAGCTAAAGACGCTAGTGTTGCTAACGCTAATGCTAGCGGCGCTAACGGCCTGCAGTCAGGAAGACACTGCCAGCACCGGAAACGCGTTCATCATCTCCGAACATGACGTGAGGAGAGCCTTCAGGAGAGTGAACACCAGGAAAGCAGCAGGACCAGACGGCATCTCAGGACGAGTCCTCAGAGCCTGCGCAGACCAGCTAGCACCTGTGTTCACAGAGATATTCAACATCTCATTATCTCAGTCGGTGATCCCTACATGCTTTAAAGAGTCCATCATTGTTCCTGTCCCGAAAAAACCCCATCCTGCTTCCCTCAATGATTACAGACCCGTAGCCCTCACATCAGTGGTGATGAAGTGTTTTGAACGGCTGGTCAGAGACTTCATCATCTCCTCACTACCCAACACCCTGGACCCATTACAATTTGCATACCGCCCGAACCGCTCCACAGATGACGCTATCGCTCATCTCCTCCATACTGCCCTCACACACCTGGACAATAGGAAGGGGAATTATGTTAAAATGCTTTTCGTCGACTACAGCTCAGCATTTAATACCATAATTCCCTCCACACTCTCCACCAAGCTGGAACACCTGGGACTCAGCTCATCCTTGTGTCAGTGGATCTCCAATTTCCTAACTGGGAGACCACAGGCAGTAAGGATGGGTGGACACGTCTCAGGCTCTCTCACTCTCAGCACTGGAGCCCCACAGGGCTTGTGTTCTGAGCCCCCTGCTGTACTCCCTGTACACACATGACTGTGTGGCCACCACCAGCTCCACCACCATCATCAAGTTTGCTGACGACACCGTTGTGGTAGGCCTGATCTCTGACAACGATGAGACAGCCTACCTGAAGGAGATCGGGAATCTGGAGAACTGGTGCCAGAGGAACAACCTCCTTCTAAACGTCAGCAAGACAAAGGAGCTGCTAGTGGACTTTAGTACCAAGCAGGAGAGGATCTACCAGACCCCCATCATCAACGGGAGCCCAGTGGAGAGAGTGGACAGCTTTAAGTACCTCGGTGTTCACATCACGCAGGACCTGTCATGGTCCTGTCACATCAACACCGTGGTGAAAAAGGCCCGACAGCGTCTCTACCACCTCAGACGCCTGAGAGACTTTAGACTGCCCTCTAAGGTGCTCAGGAACTTTTACTCCTGCACCATAGAGAGCATCCTGACGGGGAATATTGCAACCTGGTTCGGGAACAGCACCGTGCAGGACAGACGAGCCCTACAGAGGGTGGTGCGTTCAGCTGAGCGCATCATCCATACTGAGCTCCCTGACCTGCACTCCATCTACAGCAAGCGGTGCTGGACCAAGGCCAGGAAGATCATGAAGGACCTCAGCCACCCCAGCAATGGACTGTTCTCTCTGTTGCGGTCTGGAAAGCGCTTCCGCTCCCTCAAGGCCAATACAGAGAGACTGAGGAGGAGCTTCTACCCGCAGGCAATAAGGTCTCTCAATCAGTACACCAGACAGTACTGATCCACTACACTCACACTGGACATTCACTATGGCAGTGGTCACTCGTGGTCACTGCTCACTCACGGACAGAAAACACACAACACACACAATATGCACACACCACTTTATAAGCAACCATATTGCACAAACCTGGACTTTGTTGTTTGCACACACAGATTTCTTCTGGTTTTCTTTCATTTTTCTCTTTCTCTTTTTTAAAGTCTATTTTATATTTTGATATTTTTTATATTTTACTTTATATTTGTATTTATTTTGTAAATAATCTACTCTTTTGTTAAACAGTCTACTCCTGAGGTCAGGGCAGCTGCCCAAGCATTTCACTGCATATCATACTGTGTATGGCTGTGTATGTGACCAATAAAATTTGAATTTAATTTAGAATTAGAATTTGTTTAACAGTCTGTTACAGATGCTGCCAGGCGTGACACTAGCGGCTGACAACGAGGTCCAAACCGCTGGTGGATCCGCCCTGGAAAATCGGAGTCCGGAAATACTGACTACCATAAAAGCGGACAGGCGGACACGGCAGCTCTCTCTCTCTTGATTCCCCCTCTTAATTCTTCTTTTGCTGTCTTCTCTTGATTCCGCCCCTTGCTTATTTGTATTTGATTCCCTGTCTTGACTGTTCTTCCGGTTTGCTGTGTGACTGTTTTGGGTCTGTTGAATTCTGCTCTGTGTTGTGTTGTGTTGTGTTGTGTGAGAGGGGCTTGGACAGGTAAGGAGGAGTGCACTCATACATTGCGCAACACGTAGTTTGGTTTACATGTATAGATACCCCAGGTAAGGGGCGAGTGCCACTTCCTGTATTTATTTATATTTTGTTAGGAAAGCGAAGAGTAGCTAGGTCTTGTTTTCTTTTATTTTTTTTGTTTGTAGTATCGGATATATATATATATATATATATATATATATATATATATATATATATATATATATATATATAATATATATATATATATATAGATATATATATATAAACCGGAGTTAGGGAAGAACCTTAAATTTTCTTGGTTTCTTTTCTTTAGCACCGCCCAAGTTCAGCCTCGTATTTCTTTTGGTAACCTGTACATATTGTAAATACACAATTACCTTCCTTTTGTCACATTGCACTAAAGTAAATACACCTTAACCACAGCTTTGTGTGTTGGATGGTTTGTTTGTTTCTTCTTTTGGGTCTGTTACGCTACATTATTAATTATCGTTGTTGTGGACCTTAAAAAGCCCCTAGACCTACCACAAACACATAACACATATAAATCTATATACCAATGTGTATGCTGGTTGCGTGTACAAAATGCAGTAAAGCAGAAATATTAACAGGCAGAAATTGATTGAGTAAAGCAGCATTAAGCAATTAGTTCTGCATAGAACGGAGTGATCCGACATCCGCCAACAGCAACAAACCAGAAGGAACAAATAGAACAGTAGACATTAGATCACTTGTCGAAGCTTGTCGAAGTCTGGATGCAAGTATCCAGAACAACAGTTAGAACAACGGCTCCTGTAATAGCCAGAATGTCAGGTGGGTCCCTTTATAATGCATCTGCCACCTTCCTAGACTTAAAAGATATGATTAGTACCTTGTCACCAACGACGTAAGGGTGTTGTTTAGAGTATTCAGAGTAACTTGTTCACCAGTTTGGGGCATCTCTGCATGAATTTCTTCCTGTAAGTCAGCATTACTGAAATTCTAATCATACTTAGACATTCTGACTAAGAAGTATTGTTTTCTTGGTGCAACTGGTGTGCAAAAACAATCCTCCTGCATTCTTTTCCAGTTTGGTTTTGATGGTGCCTTTGGCTTTCTGGAATAGCCCCCTGGTACTGACGGACATGTACAGTATGTTTGATGATGTGTATGGGCTGGCAGCATTCCTGTTGTATTTAGGGCCCTTGAAAAGTCTGATCTTCCTTTCTGTTCTATATAGGTCATAATTGTTGGCGTTGTGGTGTTACCTGGACCTTTAGTGTGTAACAGAGAAAAAACAAAGCCGGAAGTAAAGTGTGTTCTTTGCGATGTTAGCTTGTGTGACATCAATGAGGGACACCAAGGCATTTTAAAATGCAGGGCTAGAGCTTGTCAATCAGTGTGGAGGATCTTTTCATCTTCGAGAAAGAAAGTTATCTCCTTGCTGATGACTATATTTCCGATACATTGAGTTGGCACGGCTTTAAGTATCTACTTCAGACAGTGATATCCTTTGAAGGAAGTATTCAGTCGACATAGGGTCCCAGAAACTGTAGTGTCGGATAATGGACCACAGTATAGTTCCAATCTTTTTAGGAACTTTGCAACTGAGTATGGATTGAATCATGTGACAAATAGGCCATTGGTCCCACAAGCCAATGGTGAAGCAGAGCGTGGGGTGAGTATTGTTAAGGGATTGTAGAAAGGAGGTGGAGACAAGGAAATAGCACTCCTGGCATATCTTTCCACACCGCTTGGAAATACTTATTCACCAGCATAGCTGTTAATGGGAAGACAAATTCATATTGTGTT
Source organism: Kryptopterus vitreolus (assembly GCA_030449085.1). Classification (NCBI taxonomy): domain Eukaryota; kingdom Metazoa; phylum Chordata; class Actinopteri; order Siluriformes; family Siluridae; genus Kryptopterus; species Kryptopterus vitreolus. The sequence goes on from JACRUU010000026.1 coordinate 18,064,146, forward strand.
ACCTCAGCTGCCGAAGAAGTTGTCTCCATGCTGGTCTGGAATGAGAGAGTTCCGTTGGAGAGAAACAAGAGAAAAAGCAAAACAGCAGCTGTACTACAACAGACGTCACAGGGCTCGACCTCTTACAGCTTTGCAGCCAGGCCAAAATGTATGGTTGCCATTGTCCAAGACATTTGCTCCGAGGCCGTACCTGATTGAAACAGAGGATGGGGTGATAAGAAGAAATCTCATCTCCGTCCAATCCATCAGTCAGTTCCATCATCGAATACAGAGATTGAGAATAACCAACAATCCAAACCTGACCCCACTGCCAAGGAAACAGAGACACATCCATATGTGACCCGGTCAGGAAGGGTGTCGCTGCCTCCAAAGAGGATGGATTTGTAGAAAGAGAAAAAAAAAGTTTTGCAATAGGTTTGAAAGTACTGGTTAATGTTAGAATGCTAATGGTAGTTAAAATCAAAAGAGAGTTGTGTATTCAAAAGGGGAGGTGTTCTAGATAGGTCATAATTGTTGGAGTTTTGTGGTGTTACCCGGACCTTTAGTGTGTAACAGAGAAAAAACAAACCCGGAAGTAAAGTGTGTTCTTTGTGATGTAAGCTCGTGTGTCCTTTCTCGTTCTTATTATTTATATAACACTCTCTGTTTTATGACACACCCACTCTCTCTCTCTGTCACACTATAAAACACAAACAAAAAGTGAAAACACATTCTCGCACTGTTTTTCTCTGTGCGAGTGCAAGAAATGGCAGAGGCTGAAGATCAGTTAATCTGTGCAATTTGTCTGGAAGTTTATAAAGATCCTGTGACTACTACATGTGGCCACAGTTACTGTACGGTGTGTATTAACCGCTTCTGGGATGAGAAAAATCTGTGGAGAGCCTACACCTGTCCCCAGTGTAATGAGGCTTTCACTTCACGGCCAGTTCTACGTAAGAACATCGTTCTGGCTGAGGTGGTTAAGAATAGGAAGAAACTTAAACGACAACCTCCTGTTCGTCCTCACCGGATCGCTGGACCTGGGGATGTGGAGTGTGATTCCTGCGTTAGGGTAAAATTTAAAGCTGTCAAGTCCTGTCTGGTGTGTCGGGCCTCCTATTGTGAAGATCATCTCAAACCTCATTTTCAGTCTCAGGCTTTTAATAGCCATGACTTGGTTGAAGCCTGTGTAGATCTCCAAGAGAAGACTGCTCTCAGCACACCAAACTGCTGAAGTTCTACTGCCATACTGACAAAAGCCTTATCTGTAACTTCTGTACTATGGATCAGCACAAAGGCCATGATACTCTTCCAGTTGAAGCAGAAAGATCTAAAAAGCAGGTAAGAATTGGAAATGATTCTCCTTTACCAAATCAGTTTATGCAAATACTATCTCTCTAATCATATTAGTATTCAATCTATGGTAAAGTACAAAACAGGTCAGACCAGTCCTTGAAACAGCCAACAACATTCATACAATATTTTACACTCTTACATTTTTCACATGACTGCGTTAATAATACTTTTTGTAACCATTTCCTCAGTTTCTAGAAAATCTTATTGTAAAACATGTATATATTTAATCCACATAGAATATGATGCAACAACATTGGTTTTAACGAAGCCTAATCATAAAGACTGATCACACCCTCAAGCTAATATGATTGAAAAATTAATGAATAAGATAAATAAATAAAATAAATCTGAGAAACAGATCCAGCGCAAGTCCACACACTCTTTACTTAAGTAGTAGACAGATCCTAATGTTTTAAAAGACGCAGGTAAAAGATAATGTACTGACTATACTTTTAAAGAAGCTTGGGCTCTGACATTCTTGTAATACTTGTAGTAGAAATTAGTCATTACCACCAGAATTATATTGTCACCCTGGTAACTGGACCACAATCAGCCCACGGGCCTTGAGTTTCACATGTGATCTAGAGCCTCTGATAACAAAGTATAGTTGGAGCAGCTGTGACTGAATTCACCAAGATGGCACTGGTGCAGTCGGCTGCCGTCACGACTGCTCAAACTATACTTTTTTTGTTTCTATTTATTTTTTGCATTACAGACCGTTTTCTATATATTTCTATATATAAGATGCCCATCATGAGGTATGACCAATTGGTGTACAATATATTTGTGTATCTATTGATGTACAAAGTACTCACCTTTCACAGTTCTGATGATGTCAACATGTTTATGGAAATGGTTGTGGGAGTTGCAGATGAAAATAGCGGATGATACGGTACAGAAAACCGTCATCCGGATATTTACCAACCAGAAGCCGTGGGTGGACAAAACTATCCCCAACTTTTTGTAATCCCTGCCTACAACGGGGGACTCGTCACCAGGAACATGGACGAGTACAAGGCAGCACCTTACAGCATGCACAGAGCAGTGGAGGAAGCTAAGAGTCACAAGTTCAGCATAGTGATTCTAGGAGCTTGTGGAAGGGACTAAAAAATATTATGGGCTATAAAATCCCATACTCCAGAATAGGGAATGCGGACCCTACTCTGGCAGACGAGCTCTTGCAGAGAGGTCTCTGTTTGTGAAGGTCACTGTCATTATCATTGTTCATGTTTCTGTAACAGAAAAACATTGTTTCTAGCTGTCATTACTTTTTTTGGTTTGTTACTATAATTTTGCAGAACATGATGAAATCTCTGAAATGTCTTTTATTTGGTCTCAGAATGAACTAAAGGAGGAACAGATGAAATCCCAGCAGAAGATCCAAGAGAATCAGAAGAAGGTGCAGGAGCTGAAAGAGACTGTGGACACTATAAAGGTGAAGAATGAGCACACACACACACACACCACACACACACACACACACACACCACACACACACACACACACACACACACACACACACACATGAAACCTCTATTGTGAGACTATTAAGATGACCTCCCTCATTGTGTGTTTATGTATGTGTGTATGTGTGTGTGTGTGTGTGTGTATGTGTGTGTGTGTGTGTGTGTGTGTGTGTGTGTGTGTGTGTGTTGTAACAACAGAAACGTTCACATGAAGCAGTTGATGATAATGAGAAGATCTTTAATGAGATGATCAACTCCATGGTGAAAAGGCGCTCGGAGGTGACGGAGATGATCAGAGCTCAGGAGAAAGCTGATCTGAATCGAGCTAAACAACACCTGGAACATCTGGAGCAGGAGATTGCTGATCTTAAGAAGAGAGTCAGTGATCTGGAGCAGCTTTCACACACACCTGATCACATCCACTTCCTCCAGGTAACACTCACTGTCTGATCTACAGAGGGCGCTGTTCCTCCTAAACACTCATTACACAACAATAAATGTTCCTGTCTGAGATCACAAGTGTGTCTTTGGTCTGATTCAGTCTGAGATTCATTCGTTCCTCTCCTACACTTTTCTCCTTCTCTATGATGTGTTTCCTCTTTGTAGAGTTTCCCGTCTCTCTGTGTTTCTCCTGGATGTGACGACTCAGCAAGCTTTACAGTCAATTGTCACTCATTTGATGGAGTGAGGAAATCTGTCTCAGATCTGAAAAAACGACTGGAGGAAATCTGTCAGGAGGAAATCTACAAAATCCGTACACAAGGTAAACAAATATTTGTGTTGTAAATCATGTATTTGTTGTGTATCACAGTAAAGAGGGAGAGAAATGTGATGGAACAGGAATAAGTGGAGGTCACGTATGCAGAAGAAGGTAGATAGCGTTCTCCTCTGAAGGTGTTCCACTGCCTTGTGAGACAGCATGAGCAGCAGATTGAAAAGATGCAGTTGTCTGGATTCTCATGTCTCTGAGGAAGCACATATTAGTCTTTCTTCTCCCCAGATGATAAATGTCATATAAGTATAGCTGTGTGTTGGGTGGAAAGTGGCGGGTGATGATAAAATGGTAAATGACATCAAGATAAACTCACCAGACAGTCAGAAGAACTGATCTAGAATATCATAGTTGATGCTTCAAATAAAATCTGGAAAGTTTCCTCACTGGTGACATCACTGACGCGACTGATACCAGCAAAGCATCAAAACCTTTATATTTATGATTTATTTTTCACTCTCCATTTTGTCTCTGTGTCTCCACAGCTGCAGCAGCTCAGATGATTTCAGAACCAAAGACCAGAGGAGATTTTCTGCAGTGTAGGTGTAAAACACAAACAGACACACATTTCATCGATCAATTTTAACATACTGTAGGTGTCTCACACACACTTATTATGAATCCTGTGATTAATATCTAATCTGTGTACATTTTATTCTTGTAGATTTCTGTTATCTGACTCTGGATCCCAACACAGCACATTCTCACCTCATTTTGTCTGACAACAACAGGGTCGTGACACGCAGTGATACAGCACAGAGATATTCTGATCATCCAGAGAGATTTGACTCCTGGTGTCAGGTGTTGTGTAAGGAGAAAGTGTGTGGACGCTGTTACTGGGAGGTGGAGTGGAGCGGTCGTGTGTTTATATCAGTTTCAAATAAAGAGATCAGCAGGAAAGGACGGGGTTATGAGTGTCTGTTTGGATACAACAGTCAATCCGGGAGTCTGGAATGTTCTTCTTCTTCTGTCTCTTTCTATCACAACAACATCAAAACTGCACTCCGAGGTCCAGCGTCCTCCAGAATAGGAGTGTATGTGGATCACAGTGCAGGAATTCTGTCCTTCTACAACATCTCTGATACAATGAATCTCCTCCACAGAGTCCACACCAGATTCACTCGCCCTCTATATGCTGGCTTCTGGATAGGTGAAGGCTCATCTATGATGTTTTGTGTTCGAAACCTAAATGCATGTAAAATTATGTAGTAAGTTATGTAGTAAGGAGGGACACGTTGGTTTAGTGGTTAGCACGTTCGACTCACACCTCCAGGGTCGGGGTTCGATTCCCGTCTCGGCTATGTGTGTGTGGAGTTTGTGCATGTTCTCCCCGTGCCTCAGGGTTTTTTTCTCTGTGTTCTCCGGTTTCCCGCCAGCCCCCAAAAAGCACAGTAGGTTGATTGGCACCTTGGAAAATTGTCCCAGTTTATGAATGTGTGTGTGTGCCCTGTGATGGGTTGGAATTCCATACAGGGTGAATCCTGCCTTAATGCCCATAGATGCCTTAGATAGGCATAGGCTCCCCGTGACCCGAGGGAAGATCGGATAAAGTGGTAGAAGATGAATGAATGAATGTAACTAAGGAGTCAGATTTAATTTCATCCTGAACTACAACAGTAATCCTGTGTGCAGAATTTGTAATACTGAATGTAAAATGTAGGATATTTCTAGAAAAAGAAATATTTGATCCATTATAACTTAAAGTCGCTTTGTCATTCTGTGTTCTGGTTGTGGAAACACAATTTTATTTTCATTGCCATACAGATACACAATGCCATGTAATAAGAGAAAATTGTATGCAAGTGTATATTTAAGAAACTACACATCAAACACAATGAAATTAAACACAGAGACAAAGAGCAAAACCCAAATTCTGGGAACAAAACTCTTTTTTAAGATATTAAGGAGTTATAAGATATTAAGATAAGATATTAATCACATATTTTACTGTTCTAAAAGTATCATAAATTAATACTTTTCATTTTTGTAATACTATAATTAATTCTGACATGTAATAAAGATTCAAGTTCATTCAAAATCTCTCTTCAAAATAAAATGATTACTTTATATTTATTTTACTCTGGAAATTATTCTTTTCATATTAATTTCTTGTTAATTTCATTTTATATATTTTTTAACTTAATTTATATAGCATTTTTAGTGGTTTTAACTTTTAAATACGGTACATGGCTCCTTTAAAAATTATGTTCCGGTTTTGGTTGCTTTCCATATAAACTGATGACATGTTTAGGCTCCATACAGTAATATACAGTAATATAGTGAGTGTAACGCTGGTGGTGCGCTGCACAGACACACGGGGATACGGGAATTCAAAAACAAAGGATTTATTTCCAAAAGCGAAACAACAAAAGAGACGCCGCTCAAACGGAGCGGCCAGACAGGCTTGGGAGCCTTGCGCGCTGCGCGCCGTGGTACCGGGAGTACCGGAGAAGCAGGGGAACCGGACTTGGGAAAGTCCGGAATCGGGAGACAGACGGGAACGGGAACAACTGGAAACCGGAGCAGAACAAAGGTTAGGCGCATATATATATATATATATATATATATATATATATATATATATATATATATATATATATATATATATATATAAATATAGCACGGGTCCGCGACACTACCAGAGAGTCACGAGCCCGGACGCGGAATGTAGGAAGAGCCGGGCTATATGAAGGGGAAATGGAGAGGGAGATAATCAGGAACACCTGAGGCTGTTTAGTGTGTGTGTGTGTGTGTGTGTGTGTGTGTGTGTGTGTGTGTGGGGGGGGCGAAAGAGCAGGGAAGAGTGAGAGAAAGAGTGAGGCTGATTTGTGTGTGTGTGTGTGTGTGTGGTGTGTGTGTGTGTAAAGAGCAAGGAAGAGCGAGAGAGAGAGAGAGAGCGCCGTGACAGTGAGGAGCTCATAACTGTTATGAATGCGCAGTTAATAGGTGTTATTAGGGGAAATTTTGGAAGCGCGAGTGGATGCATTTTGCTGGTGTTTTTGCTAATAAAACACATCTATCACCTCTTTTCTATTCCATCCTAATATTACAAGCGGTGAGAGTACCTGGGGAAAGGTCAACAAGGTAACATGGAAGATTGCCCACACAACTTAATGAGCTGAGGTTGCAGAGAGGTGCTATCTGCAATAATGACTCAACAAGGTCCATTCCAATTCTCTTGAAGAGGAAGGGATAACTGTCTAACTGTGGTACACTGAAAAGAGTCAAATATTAAAGATTTGCAGTGTTAACCCTGCTTTTTTGAAGCCTTTGCAATTCGCCCAAGCATGCTCTCAGTTTACTTTGGGCCACCTGATGATAGCAGCCCATTCTTACAATTCTTACAGAATTTGTGGGTTTTTGTTTGTCCACCTGCCTCTTGAGGACTGACCACAGGTTCTCAAGGGGATTAAAGACTGCCTCTTATCATCATAAGGATGGTTAGATCTCTCCATGAAGTCAGACCCTAGAGAAGTGCCATGCAAGAAAACCAATAAACATATCTGAGGAGACACTCGCTTTAAACTGAAGAGAGAAATCGTTTTCCTTCATTCTTCATCTGTACCCTTAACTTAGTTTGGTGCTATATAAGATAATTAGATCTGTGATCTGTGACATGAATAATAGTATGCTTTTCAGTAGGCTTGTGTCTGAATACTTTTAGTCTAACTTTTGAACATTTGAATTATTTGTACACATAGAAGTATTTTCTGAGTCTCTCTGGGCGTCTGCTTAATGCTGCAAATGTAAATGTACATGTAAATGTTGAAATGGGGTGTGTTTCTCAGGATAAATATTTTAGGTGAAATGTGTACTTGGCGTTTCGTTCTTTAATCTGTAAGACCATGATGCTTAATATGTTTTCTCATCATCACCTCTTTTGGTTCTCTTTTAGGGGTCTCCACAGGAGATAATCCGCATATTTGGTTTGGCACATGTTTAACACTGGATGTGGAATCTTAACGTAACCTATTTTTCTGAGCTTGTGTGGAACCAAGAAACTGTGTTTAACGCCCTAATCACTGGATTACCAATGTGATTCATGTCTATCAGGTAGAAATGGACAGAGAAAATGAACAGATAAAAGGTATAAGATATGCTTGAGGAAAACTATCTTTATGAAGTTCCGTTCAGGCCTGAATTCTCCACTGTTTCAAGCCACACCCACTCTACGTATCACACTATGACACACACAACCAGGAAGTTCATTTCAGAGAAAAAGAAACTCAAGAGATTAGTCTCCATCTATTTCTTACACACATTCTTCACACACACACACGCACACACACACACACACACACACACACACACACACACACACAGAGCAGGAAAATGGCAGAAGCCAGTTTTTCAGTAGATCTTTTGTCAAAGAATCGGTTCAGTTGTTCAGTGTGTCTGGATCTCCTGAAGGATCCAGTGACACTTCACTGTGGTCATAGTTTCTGTAAGTTGTGTATTAATGGCTGCTGGGATCAGGAGCATGTGAAGGGGATCTACAGCTGTCCCCAGTGTAGAGAGACATTCACTCCAAGGCCGGTTCTACGCAGGAACAACATGCTGGCTGAAGTGGTGGAGAAACTGAAGAAGACTGAACTCCAAGCTGCTTCTCCTGCTCACTGTTACGCTGGACCTGGAGATGTGGAGTGTGATTCCTGCACTGGGAGAAAACGCAAAGCCGTCAAGTCCTGTCTGGTGTGTCTGGCCTCGTATTGTGAAGATCATCTGAAACCTCATTATCAGTCACAGGCTTTTAAGAAGCACAAGTTATTTGAAGCCTGTGTAGATCTCCAAGAGAAGATCTGCTCTCAGCACGACAAACTGATCGAGATCTACTGTCGTACTGACCAAAGCTTCATCTGTTACTTGTGTATGATGGATAAACATAAAGGACACGATACAGTTTCAACTACTACAGAAAGAAATAAGAAACAGGTGAGAACTGGATGTTATATTTATTATTATTTTCTAAACCAGTTTATACAAATACAATATATATATATATATATATATATATATATATATATATATATATATATATATATATATATATATATATATATATATATGTATATGTGGAAAGAGCTGAGTTATACTGTGAAGCTAATGCCATTGCGGATGGTAAGAAATTCGCTGTATTGCTGAGCACGGTGGGCGCAAAGACGTATGGACTTCTCCGTAGCTTGTTAACCCCCTAAAAGCCAGCAGATAAAACATTCCAGCAAATAGTGGACATTTTAAATGAACAATTTCACCCCAAAACCCTTCTATTTGCTGAAAGATTTAGATTCCACAACCAAACTAAATGTGAAAGCATTTCCGAATACATATTAACATTTACAGCATTTGGCAGATGCCCTTATCCAGAGCAACTTACAACTGAGCAATTGAGGGTTAATGGCCCACTAGTGGCAGCGTGGTGGATAGGGTTTGAACCCGTGATCCACGGGTACACCTTAATCACTGGGATACCACCTTCCTCAGGCTACCACATATCTGACGTTCTCTGACTGTCACAACATCGTTTGGAGCTGGACTGGCAGATGCATTAAGAGACAGGCTTGTGTGTGGAATGCACAGTGAAAGCACACAAAAGAGACTTGAATGAAAAAGACTTGACACTCAATTGTGCGATAAACATAGCAATATCCATGAAGACTGCAGTAAAGGATACATTGGAACTGCAACAGAAATCACTGGATCAGCCTTATCAGTCATCTCAGCAGCTGATCACCAATGACTGTTTTCTAAAATACCACTGGAGAAGACATTAGTGATATTAAAGACTTATACTGGTAAAAAAGTATCTCAAAAAGGGAAAATATCAGTAACTGTGAAGTACAAAGAAAACAAGCATCAGTTGAACTTGTATGTGCTGGAGGGCCTGCCTTGTTTGGATGTGAGTGGCTGAGAAAAATATCTCTGGGATGGCATGTTTCAGAAGGCAATAGGAACACTTAACGGAAAATTCTCATTTGGAGTTGAAAGATGACACTTCTCCAAAATTCTTAAAAGCTCGTCCAGTGCCATATACAATTCGTCTCAAGGTGGAGGCAGAGATGAATAAGTTGGAACAAATGGGGATTTGGACAAAAGTTGAATGGAGTGAATAGAGCAACACCCATAGTCTCAGTGATCAAAAAATAGAAGAGAGGAGATGTGCGTATTTGTGGAGACTTTAAACTGACCATTAATTCAGCTCTTCAGGCAGTACAGTATCCCCTGCCACACATTGAAGACATTTTTACATCCCTGTCTGGTGGAGAACATTTCTAAAAATTTTTTCTGGCCTAATCTTACATCCAAATGCAGATGCATGAGCAATCACAGAGATTCTTGACCATCAAAACACATAAAGGGATCTATCAAGTATAACCCAAGAGGCTGGTGCTCGGTGACCCCCGTGGCTGAAGACTGGTGCTTGACGACGCCCGCAGCTGGGGACTGACGCTCACTGACGCCATTGGCAATGCCTGCGGCTGGAGACTGGCACTCAGCGACGCCTGCAACAGGAGGCTGGTGCTCGACCAGTGGCTGGTGCTCGACAGCACCCTCGGCAGGAGGCTAGTGCTCGACAGAAGGCAAGTGCTCGACCGGAGGCTGGTGCTCGACAGGAGGCTTGTGCTTGGCAGCGCCCCCGGCAGGAGGCAGGGGCTTGTCGGCACCCCTGGCAGGAAACAAGAGCTTGTCGGCCGCCCTGGCAGGAGGTAGGGGCTCGCTGGTACCCCAGGCAGAAAGCGGGAGCTCATTTCAGCTCCTTTCAGGAAGCTTGAGGTCTTCAGTGGTCTAGGAAGGTGGGGAGAACTGTATAAAACCTCCAGCCAGGCAGAAAGGCAAGTTTAGGACCAAAATGCAGAGTGTGTGTCTCTCTCTCTCTCTCTCTCTCTCTCTCTCTCTCTCTCTCTCACTCTCTCTCTCTCTCTCTCTCTCTCTCTCTCCTCGCTCGACCCTGCTCTTTTCACACACACACACACACACACACACTCAATCACACTCCCTCTCCCTCCCTCTCCCTTTATATAGCCCGGCTCTCCCTTCATTCCCCGTCCGGGCTCGTGACTCTTGCGTCGCGGACCCTGTCAGATGTTTGTGTATATGCCTAACCTTTTCTCTGTTCCTGTTCCCAGTCTGTTTCCCGTTTTCGTCTGTTTCCCGATTCCGGACTTCCAAGCCGGTTTCTGCTCTCCGGTACTCCCGGTACCACGGCGCGCAGCGCGCAAGGCTCCCAAGCCTGTCTGGCCGCTCCTTTGAGCGGCGTCTCCTCAGTTTTGCCTTATTGAAATAAATCCTTTGTTTTTGGAATTCCCGTTTCCCCGTGTGTCTGTGCAGCGCACCACGACCGTTACAGAGTGCAAAACAAACCGGAAGAGTCTTTTAATAATGATAGCAAAGGGGCAGGCAAAAACAAATCCAAAATCCAGTCACAAGTATGGCAACAGCCAAACAGAGCAATGAGAGAAAAGACAAAATGAAACACCAAAACCGTCCAAAGTCAAACCAAAAAAATCAGGGCAACAAAAGCAGAGCAAATCAGAAACCTAAACAGTCCATAAATACAAAAACAGGAAAACAAACCGATAACCAATAAAGGGCAGAAACAGGAATAAGGAAGCAGGATAGGCAGGGTGGCTCGCGTTATACTCAGGAGCAGGTGCTCGTGAGATAATCCGGTCAGGAGTCAATGTCTCTGATCTCCTGAAGTAAGGAGGCATGCGGGAAAGGTGTCAAGATGGCTGACGAACCGGGAGTTTGCACAGTGAAACCGGAAGTCCGTGCAGCTTGGGAGATCCTGACAGAGAGAACAGCTTTCTGTGTGTCAAGGAACTCAGATCTGATTACGTGTTGTCATTCCCCAAAAAATGTGCAACCATTCAAGGACTTTACATCACCATTCAAGGACTTCATGTTCTTGATCGCATTAAAAGTGGCCCAAGTTGTCCCAATGAAGATGATCACATCTGATAAGACTGTTTCTGTGGTGAGAACAATATTCTCCAGGAATGGGCTGCCGGCCCATATACACAGACAATGGAAGACAGTTTGTCTCATATAAGTTTCAACAATTTCTGAAGTTGAATGGAGTCAAGCACATCACTTCCGCACCGTACCATCCTGCTACTGATGGCTTGGTGGATAGGCCTTCAGTAAACCACCAGAGTTACACAGCAGGCAACATGCCCTGTCATTGTTTTTGGGCAGGATACATCACAGTTATGTCCATGAACAAATTCCAAGTGCTGCTGTTATTCCCAAACAGATTGTTGCGTGTTAAATGTGTATATCAAAGTAGGAGCCCGTCACAGGATTTTAAATCATTTGTGAGGTAAATACAGTTTTTTTTTTGTTTTAAATCATTCATATGACATCGGTGTCTCTAATTGGAGATTGTGCTTCAGCTCTGTCTCTGATATCTGATGTTTTATTAATACTGTTCTCCACATTGGAGTGTTACTGTATGTAACACAACATATTGTAACGTTAGAAATATCAATCGACATATTAATCGTCCACTATGTGTGTGTGTAGTGTGTGTGTGTGTGTGTGTGTGTGTGTGTGTGTGTGTGTGTGTGTGTGAAATCTGTCTGAAATGTATTTTATTGGGTCTCAGAATGAGATAAAAGAGCATCAGACGAAAACTCTGCAAAGGATCCAGTTGAAACAGAAGACGTTGCATCAGCTGAAACAGATGGTGGACACTATTAAGGTGACTACTTAAAACCCCACCCATCTACACACACACACACACACACACACACACACAAACTTTAAAAAGATGAACTCTCTCATTCTGTGTGTTTGCGTGTCTGTGTGTGTTTGTGTGTGTATGTTGTGACAGAAACGTTCACAGACAGCAGTAGATGATAATGAGAAGATGTTTAATGAGATGATCACCTCCATGGTGAAAAGGCGCTTGGAGGTGACAGAGATGATCAGAGCTCAGGAGAAAGCTGATCTGAGTCAAGCTAAACAACAGCTGGAACATCTGGAGCAGGAGATTGCTGATCTTAAGAAGAGAGTCAATGATCTGGAGCAGCTTTTACACACACCTGATCACATCCACTTCCTCCAGGTAACACTCACTGTCTGATCTACAGAGGGCGCTGTTCCTCCTAAACACTCATTACAGCAACAATAAATGTTCCTGTCTGAGATCACAAGTGTGTCTTTGGTCTGATTCAGTCTGAGATTCATTTGTTCATCTCCTACACTTTTCTTTCGTTCATCTCCTACACTTTTCAACTTCTCTATGATGTGTTTCCTCTCTGTAGAGTTTCCCGTCTCTCTGTGTTTCTCCTGGATGTGACGACTCACCCAAATTTACCTTCAATCAACATCACTCATTTGATGGAGTGAGGAAATCTGTCTCACATCTGAAAAAACGACTGGAGGAAATCTGTCAGGAGGTATTATACAAAATCCGTACACAAGGTAAACAAATATTTGTGTTGTAAATGATGTATTTGTTGTGTATCACAGTAAAGAGGGAGAGAAATGTGATGGAACAGGAATAAGTGGAGGTCACGTATGCAGAAGAAGGTAGATAGCGTTCTCCTCTGAAGGTGTTCCACTGCCTTGTGAGACAGCATGAGCAGCAGATTGAAAAGATGCAGTTGTCTGGATTCTCATGTCTCTGAGGAAGCATGTATTAGTCTTTCCTCTCCCCAGATGATAAATGTTCATATAAGTAGAGCTGTTGGGTGGGAAGTGGCAGGTGACCATAAAACGGTTAATGACATCAAGATAAACTCACCAGACAATCAGAAGAACTAATCTAGAATATCATAGTTGATGCATCACTTAAAATCTGGAAAGTTTCCTCACTGGTGACATCACTGACACGTCTGATACCAGCAAATCATCAAAACTTTCATATTTATGATGTCAAATGTTTACACTTCATTTTTCACTCTCCATTTTGTCTCTGTGTCTCCACAGCTGCAGTAGGTCAGATGATTTTACCCTCAGAACCAAAAACCAGAGGAGACTTTCTGCAGTGTAGGTGTAACACATACACACACACACACACACACACACACACACACACACCACACACACAAACACACACACACACACAGAGTGTAAACATGTGTGTATTGTTGATCTAAATCTAATCCATTTCTCCCTGATGACTGATGATGTGTAATATTTAAAATATTTCATATAGAGCAGCATTAGGAGGACAGAAACACACACAGGTGTCTCACACACACTTATTATAAATCCTGTGATTAACATCTAATCTGTGTACATTTTATTCTTATAGATTTATGTTATCTGACTCTGGATCCCAACACAGCAAATCATCACCTCATTCTGTCTGAGAAGAACAGAGTCGTGACACGCAGTAAAACAGAACAGAGATATTCTGATCATCCAGAGAGGTTTGACTCCTGGTATCAGGTGTTGTGTAAGGAGAGTGTGTGTGGACGCTGTTACTGGGAGGTGGAGTGGAGGGGTGGTGAGGTGGACATATCAGTCTCATATAAAGAGATCAGCAGGAAAGGACTGGGTGATGGGAGTTTGTTTGGACACAACAGTCAGTCCTGGAGTCTGGAACTGTTCTTCTTCCTCTGTCTCTTTCTATCACAACAACATTATAACTGATCTCCGAGGTCCAGCGTCCTCCAGAATAGGAGTGTATGTGGATCACAGTGCAGGAATTCTGTCCTTCTACAGGGTCTCTGATACGATGAATCTCCTGCACAGAGTCCACACAACATTCACTCACCCTCTATATGCTGGCTTCTGGATTATAGATTATAATGCAGTACTGAGGTTTTGTGATCGAAAATGAAATGTATATGAAACAATTAATTAAGATTATAACTGAGGAGTCAGATTTAATTTCTCCCTGAACTACAACATTAATTCTGTGTACAGAATCTGTAACAATAATAAATACAGAATGTAGGATGTTTCTAGAATGAAAGTAAAAGTATAGAGAGGATTGTGCTAAATGTTAACCTGAGAGAGAGATTAATAAAATGGAGCACAATAATCAGGAGAATACTGATGTAGTTACTCTCATACCAAATCTTCTTGACTCCTCAGTATTTATGAATTGTGTGAGGAATTCTGTGGAGATGAGTGGATTCTGAAAGAATAAACAAAGCCAAAAAAACCCTTCATCTTTACCTCTTTTTAAATTTAGTTTTGTGGTGATTAACTAGATATGATCTGCAAAAGCAGATATTGTTGTGTCTAACTTTTATATCTGTATGAATTATTTGCACATGTTGAAACAGAATGTATTTTTCAGGGGAAATATTTCAGGTTAAAAATTGTACTTGTGGCTTCTTTCTTTAAAATAAACACCTGCATGTCTGACTTGTTTTCTAATGTAGTTAATACATTCATATATTTACTTTAGGGCTGTTGCTATTGATTATTTTAATAATAGAGTATTCTATCAATTATTGCATAGATTAATGGAGTAATGTGACAATTATTTTTGGTAAATAGCTACACTAAATCAGAGAGAGATTCTCTTTTTAGAAAAATCTTTATTAAATCTTATATTTATTGCTAAAATTGCCTACAAGTATATCTGTGAAAACAAAAAATACTAATGATTTATGAGGTACACAACAATAGCAATAATTTCTAAGGTAACCAACAATTGTAATGATTTCTTAGGTAAGAAAATATAGTAATACTTTTTGAGTTATGAAAATATAGTAATGATTTCTGAGGTAACAAATAACAGTAATCATTTATGAGATAAAAATAGTAATGATTTATGGGGTAATAAAAATCGTAATGATTTTTGAGACAACAACAATAGTCATGATGTCTGAGCTAACAGACAATAATACTGACTTCTGAGTTAACAAATATAGTAATGATTTCTGAGGTAATAGAAATAGTAATGATTTATGAGGTAACCAAATATATTAAAGCGAGAGCAAAGAAAACATGAATAATTTTTAGGGTAATAAAAATAGTAATGATTTTTGAAATAATAACAATAGTAATGATGTCTGAGCTAACGAAAAATAATAATAAAGAAAAAATATAGTAATGTTTTGTGAGGTTGTCAAGGTTCCCTCTCCATGCTCCTCCCTTGCTCTTTTCCCCACACTCACTACCCTAATTGGCCTCAGCTGTTCCTCATCCTCTCTCCCTCTCCTTATATAAGCCCGGTCTTCCCTACATTCCCGTGCGGGCTCGTACACGTACACGTACACCGTATATTGTTAAGCAGACACGCATTCCTTACGACCTTTGGTAACTAACCTATGTCTGATTTCCCAATCAGGTTCCTTTCCCGTCTGTTGCCGCTACCCGGACTTCCAAGTCCCGCAGACGCGACCTGGTCCGCCGCCGCTCCTGTTCTCCAGTATATCCGTTTCCACGGGCTCGTATCGAGCAAGGCTCCCTAGCCTGCCTGGCCGCTCCCTTTGAGCGACGTCTCCTAAATTCTTTGTTTAATAAATCCTGTTTTGTTTTGATTCCCGATCTCCGTGTGTCTGCTTCAGCGCATCGTTACAGAGGTATCAAAAAGTCTTAATTATTTTGGAGTTAAAGAAAATAGTAATGATTTTTGAGAAATGAAATCTCAGAGAACATTACTATATTTCTGATGTAACAAATATAATAATGTTCTCCGATGTGACAAAAAATAGTATTAATTTTTGTGGTAACAAAATGTAGTTGCCACTTTTCAGATTTCTAAGGTAACAAATGTTGCAATGATTTCTGAGATAACAAGTATAGTAGTGTTTTCTGATGTAACAAGTATAGTAGTGATTTCTGAGGTAACAAAATAGTTGTCACAAAAATAATGATTTCTAAGGCAAGAAAAATGGTAATTATTTCTGCGGGAACAAAAAGTGTAATTCTTTCTGAGATAACCAAAAATATTATTCATTATAACTAAATGATTTCTGAATTAACCAACAATAGTGATGATTTCTGAGCTAACAAAATATAGTAATGATTTCTGAGGTAACAAATTATTGCAATGATTTCTGAGGTAATAAATATAGTAACAATCTCCGAGATAGAAAAAATAGTAATGTTTTATGAAGTAACAAAATATATTAATGATTTCCGAGGTAACAAAAATTGTAAGGATTTCTGCAGTAATGAATAGTAGTATTAATTTCCATGGTAACAAAAAATAGTATTAATTTCTGTGGTAACAAAATATAATCATGATTAATGAGGTAACAAACACTAATGATCTCTGAGGTAAGAAAATATAGTAATATTTTTTGAGATAACAACAATAGTGATGATGCCTGAGCTAACGAAAAATAATATTGATTTCTGAGGTAAAAAATATAGTAATGATTTCTGAGGTAATAAAAATAGTAATGATTTCTGTCTCAAAAAATAATGATTTCTGAGGCAACAAAAAATAGTAATGCTTTCTGAGGTAACCAAATATAGTAATTGTTTCTGAGGTAGCCAATAATAAAAAAGTGTGAGGTATTAACAAATTGTAAAGATTTCTGAGGTAATGAAGTTAGTAATGATTTCTGAGGTAACAAATTATTGCAATGAATTCTGAGGTAATAAATATAGTAATGATCTCTGAGATATAAAAAATAGTAATGTTTTATGAAGTAACAAAATATATTAATGATTTCCGAGGTAACAAATATTAGAAATTATTTCTGAGATAATAAATATAGTAATGATTTCTGAGGTAACAAAAATTATAAGGATTTCTGCAGTAATGAATAGTAGTATTAATTTCCATGGTAACAAAAAATAGTATTAATTTCTGTGGTAACAAAATATAATCATGATTAATGAGGTAACAAACACTATTAATGATTTCTGAGGAAAGAAAATATAGTAATAATTTTTGAGAACAACAATAGTGATGATGTCTGAGCTAACGGAAAATAATATTGATTTCTGAGGTAAAAAATATAGCAATGATTTCTGAGGTAATAAAAATAGTAATAATTTCTGAGGTAACAAAAAGCTGTCTCAAAGAATAATGATTTTTGAGGCAAGAAAAATAGTAATGATTTCGGAGGTAACAAATATAGTAATGTATTCTGAGGCAACAAAAAATACTAATGCTTTCTGAGGTAGCCAATAATAAAAAATTCTGAGGTATTAAAATTTTTTTTAAAGATTTCTGAGGTAATGACGTTAGTAATGATTTATGAGGTAAGAAATATACTAATGATTTATGAGGTACCAAAAGTAGTAATGATAGGTAACAAAATATTGAAATGATTTCTGAGGTAACCAAATGTTGTATAAAGTAACCAACAATAGTCATGTTTTCTGAGGTAAAAAAAAAAAGAGATTTCTTTTTTTGAAAATGATTTCTTAGGTAACAAAATATTGTAATGATTTCTGAGGTAGCAAAAATAGTAATGTTCTCGAAGGTAACAAAAAATAGTGGTAACAAAATGTAGTAATTATTTATGAGATAACCAACAATTGTAATAATTTCTAATGTAACCAACAATAGTAATGATTTCTGAGATAACAAAATATTGTAATGATTTCTGAGGTAACACATATAGCAATGATTTCTGTGGTAGCAAAAATAGCAATGTTCTCTGTGGTAACAAAAAATTGTATTCATTTCTGAGGTAACAAAATATAGTGATGATTTCTGAGGCAACCATCTATCGTAAAACTTTCTGAGATAACCAACAAAAGTAATAATTTCTGAGTTGAAAAACAATATTAATGAATGCTGAGGTAAAAAAATATATATATATATACATACATACATAGTAATGATTTATGAGGTAGCAAAATGCTATATTAAAGATGTAATGATTTAATGCTGGTCTATTTAAAGCTGCTGTACTGATGTTGGCCAATTGTGTCATTGACTAATCATTTCAGGCACTGAGGAAAAAATATAGAAATTTTGTAGATAAAAAAAATATTGTAATGATTTTTGAGGTAACAAATATTTAATGATTTATGAAATAACAAAAAAGGTGTAACAATATCTGAGGTAACAAAAAATACTAATAATTTCTGAGGTGACCAACAATAGAAATGATTTCTAAGGTAAAAATATAAAAATGTTTCATTACAAAATATTGTAATGATTTATGTGATAACAAAAAATAATATTGATTTGTGAGGTTGCAAAAACAGCAATACTTTCTGAAGTAAAAAATAAGCCTAATGATTTCTTAGTTAACAAAAAACTGTAATTCTTTCTGAGATAATGAAAATAGTAATGATTTCTGAGTTAACAAAATGGTAATCGATTTTCAAGGCAACAAAATAGTAAATATTTCTGAGGTAAAAATATCGAACTGATTTCTGAGGAAAGCAATATTGTAATGGTATCTGAGGTAACAAAAATAGTATTGATTTCTGAGATAACAAAATGTAGCATTGCTTTCTGAGGTAAAAAAAAAAATCATAATGATTTGTGAGTTGAGAAAAGGGAATGATTTCTGAGGCAACAAAAAATTGAAGTGAAGTGAAAACAATTGATTGTCACGGACACAATCATACCTCGCAGTACGATATGCAGTGAAATACATGAGGCTAATAGATAAGTACAGGAAGCGCCCATGCAGCCATCGTGCGATGCAAACACTACCGGTATTTGTGAAAAAAAAAGCAAGTTGCAAGCATAAACATACAGTATACAAAAACAAAAACAAAAACATGGTACCATTTACATTTATATTTGCGGTATTTAGCAGACGCCCTTATCCAGGGCGACGTACAGGAAGTGCTTTAGGTCTCGCTCTAAGGATAAGATTTAGTCAAGAAAGGGTAATACAAACTCAAGTACATGAGGATAGACAGTTGCCTTTTTTTTTTTTTTTTTTTTATTAAATGGATTTCTGGACAGTGAGATAAAAGAGAATAAAAGGAATGTTAGGGTAGGTGTTGTTGGAAGAGGTAGGTCTTCAATCCACGTTTGAATGTAGACAGTGTCTCCGTTGTTCGGACATCCAGTGGAAGTTCATTCCACCACATCGGTGCCAGAACAGAGAAGAGCCTTGAGCTGGCCTTACCTTTTACCCTGAGAGACCGTGGAACCAGGCGAGCAGTGCTGGACGCTCTCAGGCAGCGAGGTGCAGTATGGGAGGTGATGTTGTTTCAGAGGTAAGAAGGTGCAGATCCATTTTTGGCTTTGTAGGCGAGCGTCAGTGTTTTGAATCTTATGCGTGCAGCTACAGGAAGCCAGTGGAGCAGGCGCAGCAGTGGGCTAGTGTGGGATAATTTAGGCAAGTTGAACACGAGTCAAGCAGCTGCATTTTGAATCATTTCCAGTGGACGAATAGCGTTCTGAGGTAGACCTGCCAGAACAACAAGCAATGAGAAGAAAAATATTCACCAAATAGATACAAAACAAATGTAATGAGTCTGGTTTGAAAATGTAAGAAACAGAAATACAAAATCTAATTAAGGACAGAAACAAAGTAGTACTTCCCACCTCTGCTTAGAACTGAGATTTCTGGGCAGCTACTGTTATAACCAGTACCAATCAGCTGCAACACAAATAAATACATCTCAAATCCTTTCCAGAAACTCATGGATTAGATATAATACTGTCACCGATCAGGACTGGAGTCAATGTAGAGACTTTCATGATTATCAAGGCCACAATACACACACACACACACACACACACACACACACACACACACACACACACACACACACACACACACACATACACACACACACACACACACACACACACACACACACAGTCTGGCACCCAAATTCAGTGTAGTGTGTGTTAATAGGAAGTATATAGGCACAGATTTTCTCAAAACCTAAAATTTTTCCATAACTCATAACTTTTCTTTCATAACATAACATGTACTGGTAGAGCAGAAATATCACTATATCTTTCTTCACATATCCCAGCTTGTTTGGATGCTGGGGTCAGAGCACAGGGCCAGCCATGATACAGGACCCGTGGAGAAGAGAGCTCAAGGACCCAAGGGTGGCAGCTTGGCGATACCCGGGGTTCAAACTCCCGACCTTCCGATGCTGCCCAACACCCTCCTAGGATTAAAAGACTTGATGAGGACCTTGTCACCATTGGCATAAGGATGTGTTACTTGTTCACCCGGTTGGTCATCCCTGCACAAATTTGTTCCTGTAAGACAGTATTACTTAAATGCTAATCAGACATTCTGATTAAGATGTATAGTTTTCTTCGTACGTGTCAAGGAAAAGGTGTGCAAAAAAATTACCTGATAGGGTGGTAATTAGGGTGGAGATGCATGTCAGTCAATACATCAGGAAGCAGCGAAACCCAACATCTTTCAGTCTTTTTAAGTTTCGTTTTGAGGGTACAGTTGGCAAATTAAATTCAGTTTTTAATTCAGTTTTATTTGTAGTACAATTGTCGTTGTCACAAAGCAGCTTTACACAATAAAATTAATTATGGTGTGTGGGAATGGAAATCATTTTGACCCTGATTGTTCCTTGTTGAGGAAGTCGAGTAGACAGTTGCAAGGAAATACTGTCTGAGATGGTTACAGGATGGTTACACCTTGAGATGAACCAGACCCCATCCTCATTTGGGTTCAATACTGTAACCTGTTTTCTGGAACACCCCCCTGGTACTGATGGACATGTACAGTATGTTGTGATGATGTGTATGGGCTGGTAGAACCAATGTGTCCAAAACTCTCACCTGTTGAGTTTATACCCCATCTCGAAAAGCCTAAGCTTCCTCTCTGTTTTATGCCACACCCACTCTCTTTCTCTCTGTCACACTATAAAACACAAAGAAAAAGTGAAAACACATTGCTGCTCTGTTTCTCTCTGTGTAAGTGCAAGAAATGGCAGAGGCTGAAGATCGGTTAATCTGTGCAATTTGTCTGGAGGTTTTTAAAGATCCAGTGACGACTTCCTGTGGCCACAGTTACTGTAAGGTGTGTATTAACTGCTTCTGGGATGAGAAAGATCCGTTGAGAGTCTACACCTGTCCCCAGTGTAATGAGGCTTTCAATTCACGGCCAGATCTACGTAAGAACATCGTTCTGGCTGAGGTGATTGAAAATGTGAAGAAAAGAGAAGGACACCCTCCTGTTCGTCCTCACCGGATCGCTGGACCTGGGGATGTGGAGTGTGATTCCTGCATTGGGGGAAACTTTAAAGCCATCAAGTCCTGTCTGGTGTGTCAGGCCTCCTTTTGTGAAGATCATCTCAAACCTCACTATCAGTCTCAGGCTTTTAAGACCCATGATTTGGTTGAAGCCTGTGTAGATCTCCAAGAGAAGATCTGCTCTCAGCACAGCAAAATGCTGAAGTTCTACTGCCATACTGACCAAAGCCTTATCTGTAACGTCTGTAGTATGGATCAGCACAAAGGCCATTATACTCTTCCGGTTGAAGAAGAAAGATATGAAAAACAGGTTAGAATTGGAAATTATTCTTCTTTTCCAAATCAGTTTATACAAATACTATCTCTAATCATATTTGTATTCAATCTCTGGTAAAGTATGAAACAGGTCAGACCAGTCAGTGTACTTGAAACAGCCAACAACAGACTGATCACACCCACAACCACACGAGCTAATGTGACTGAGGAATGTAATGAAAGAAACATGAGAAAACAGAGATAGCAAAAGTCCACACGCCCATTACTTAAGAAGTAGTTGTAGAGATCGTCATATTTTAAAAGACGCTGGTAAAAAAAAAAAAAAAAACTGACTATACTTCTTTACTCAGTTTAAATTTAAGAAGTTTGGACTCTGACATTTCATTTAAGCTTTAAGAAGTTTGGACTCTGACATTTACATTTACAGCATTTGGCAGATGCCCTTATCTAGAGTGACTTACAATGGAGCAATTGAGGGTTAAGGGCCTTGCTCAAGGGCCCATTAATGGCAGCTTAGTGGTGGTGGGATTTCAATTAGTGATATTCCAATCTTCTGGTCCAAAGGCCAATGCCTTAACATGTCATGTGCTTGTCAAGTTCAACGCCAATGACACATACTAAAGTAAAAATTTGTCATTACTTCTACCTGTTTTAGTGTCACAATTGAAAAAGACAGGACAGGAAAGACAGGGAATTGGTTGATGGTTGAATTGTTGGTTGAACACAACAAGTAATGAGAAGAAAAATATTCACCAAATAGATTCAAACTAAAGTAATGATCCTGGATTGAAAATGTAAGGAACAGAAATACAGTTATTTATGAAAATAGATAAAAGAACTGATACTGGAAAATCTAATTAAAGTACATAAACAAAGTAGTACTTCCCACCTCTGCTCATAACTGGGCAGCTACTGTTATAACCAGTTCCAATGAGCTGCAACTGAAATAAATACATCTCAAATCATTTCCAGGAACTCAGGGATTATATATAATACTGTCACTGATCAGGACTGAGGTCAATGTAGAGAATCTCATGATTATCAAGGCTACACAACACAACACAACACACACACACACACACACACACACACACACACACACAGTTTGGTACCCAAATTCAGTGTAGTGTGTGTTGATAGGAAGTATATGGCACAGCGTTTCTCAAAATCTCAAATTATTTCATAACTCATAAATTTTCTTTCATAACATAACATGTACTGGTAGAGCAGAAATATCACTGTTCATGTTTCTGTAAAAGAAACATGTTGTCATGTTTCTAGTTGTCATTCGTTTTTGTTGTTTGTTTTAGTTATTACTATAATTCTGAAGAATGATGATGAAATGTATTTTTTTGGTCTCAGAATGAGCTAAAGCAGGAACAGATGAAATCCCACCAGAAGATTCAGGAGAAGCAGAAAAAGGTGCAGGAGCTGAACCAGACGGCTTACAATATAAAGGTAAAGAGTGAAAACACACACACACACACACACCTTAAAAAAGTCTGTGTGTTTATATGATGTGTGTTGTAACAGAGGTGTTCACAGGAAGCAGTAGATGATAATGATAAGATCTTTAATGAGATGATCAGCTCCATGGTGAAAAGGCACTCGGAGGTGACGGAGATCATCAGAGCTCAGAAGAAAGCCGATTTGAATCGAGCTAAACGACTTCTGGAACATCTGGAGCAGGAGATTACTGATCTTAAGAAGAGAGTCAGTGATCTGGATGAGCTTTTACACACACCTGATCACATCCACTTCCTCCAGGTAACACTCACTGTCTGATCTACAGAGGGCGCTGTTCCTCCTAAACACTCATTACAGCAACAATAAATGTTCCTCTCCTCCTTTTCTCCTTCCTGTCTGAGATCACAAGTGTGTCTTTGGTCTGATTAACCAGTCTGAGATTCATTCGTTCCTCTCCTACACTTTTCTCCTTCTCTATGATGTGTTTCCTCTCTGTCTGAGATTCACTGCTTCGGCTTCTTTCGTTCCTCGTTGTTTAAGTGAAAAATGAAGAAAAATGTTGGAATATCCTACTAATGAACTTTTCTCCTTCTCTATGATCCCACGCCCACAACACATGTTTCCTGGCCCTTGGAAAATATAATTGCCCACCCCTCTGTAGAGTTTCCCGTCTCTCTGTGTTTCTCCTGGATGTGACGACTCACCCAGCTTCACCCTCAATCAACATCACTCATTTGATGGAGTGAGGAAATCTGTCTCAGATCTGAAAAAACGACTGGAGCAAATCTGTCAGGAGGAAATCTACAAAATCCGTACACAAGGTAAACAAATATTTGTGTTGTAAACGATGTACTCTTTGTGTATCACAGTAAAGAGGGAGAGAAATATGATGGAGCAGGAATAAGTGGAGGTCACGTATACAGAAGAAGGTATATAGTGTTCTCCTCTGAAGGTGTTCCACTGCCTTGTGAGACAGTGTAACGGCTTGTATCTGCGTTGTGTGTAATAATTTTGACAACGGACACCACTTCGCGCCTCGGTGGAAGATTTAATCCTGGCAAAACAATTCAAACAGGGTGATCAGTTTCACAGCAGTTATGCACGACATCCACCACAACCACGCTCTTGGCTGCAGAAAAAAGGCGCGAATATTAATGAGTTTTTTTTAAAAGTAAATATATAACAGTTTGTGAGATACAGAAATATGAAAAACATGTACCTGGCAAAACAATTCAAACAGGGTGATCAGTTTCACAGCAGTTATGCACGACATCCTGCAATGACGGGTGCACAATAACCATTTGATTTAATTTGGCAATGAGAAGAAGAAAAATACATCATTAAAATATAAAAAGAGCAACAAAAGAAAATCACATTTTAGAGAGCACTCACCACCACAACCACGCTCTTGGACTGGCGCGAATATTAATGAGTGAACCGGAAAAAGAAACTAAACCTCCTGTTTCCAACATGCTGCCAGCCAATGAACAGAGAGTGCTAGGTCTATTACATGCTTAAAGGGCCATATACATCTAATAACCCAAAAGCAAGTGGAAGCACCTTTTTAACCTGTTACACTCCCCCCTGCTGAATTCCACTTGCTTCCACACAAAACATCAATGCCAAATAATCAAGGATATCACTGACCACAACATAACATCAGGTACATAAACCAACAACCATATACAGTAATAAAAAAAAATAGAAAAGAAAAAGAATGTATAGTGTTCAAAATCTCATGAAATTGTCAGTTGAATTCAGTTAGACACTATTCCCAAAGGAATTAGAGTGAAAAGAGGGTGGCCAATCCCCTAAACACTCATAGACAAACATGCCCATTACATGTTAGCTAAACAATGACAATTCACACATTTGGACACACAAGTTTCCCACAAAGAGTCTTAACTCTGGTCTCAAGTTAATACAGTACATTACGCTTCCTTAAAACAATCAAAAAGTAAAAGCATGTCAAATAAAGAATACAGAAAAATGAGTTACCATGTAACACTCAGTATGTTCATGTTTACCCCAGAACTTTTTGCTGGTGCATTATCTCAATAAACCTTGTAACTGGTTTGAACAGCCGACCGGCTCTGGATCTTACACGACTTAGTGAACTTTCAGCAGGAAAGTTGCGAACACTAATATTAGACACTGAATTGGCTTTATCAAAGTGACCACAATTAGGTATTGCAACACTTAACAGACCAGGTGCAGATATCTCAACTTGCTCTGCAGCCGATTCAGGTACACTCTTGTCCATACTCTCAACATCACCATTACCCTCAGGTCTCAGCTGGGTTGTTTCAGAGCTGTTAATCACATCCTGCTCCAATTCATTAGACTGAGCCATCTCAACAGGCTGTATGGACTTAAGAACGTCTGTAACTTCTCCCACATCATCTGTGTCTGTGTCGTTTATACCATTAGAAGGTAGCTGTGACACCCACTCTTGTGTCCTGTAGTTAGAAGCATCCTCAGACACATCAGCAAACCACAGAATCTTCGCTCTCCGAGTCACTTAGGTGATTATCGTTTGTCTCGCTTTCCAAGTCATCATCAGGAAGTGGGAGGAAGTTGACTGGCATTATAAGGTTACGATGCACAGTCTTCACAACTCCAGTATGACTGTGTTGAATTCTGTAGGTATGACTGTCTTTGTTAAGTCCAACAACAGTGTATGTCGTATCTTCCCAAAGGTCAGCAAGCTTTCGTTTCCCGCGTGCTCCCTTGTTGGCAAGCAAAACTCGATCACCAACATCAACTGGTCCACCCTTAACCTTCCTGTTGTACAAGTCAGCATGTCTCTTCAGCTGTTTCAAAGCAGATGCCTGTGCAATGCGCATTGCCTCCTTCATATCCCTCCGAAGAGCCTGGATATAGCTGTCATAGTTCACAACATCAGGATTGTCCAAAACCGTTTCAAATACCAGGTCCACAGGCAGCCGCGGAATCCTCCCAAACATCAACAGGAAAGGAGCAAAATCCTGTGGTCTCATGGATGGTGCAATTATAAGCAAAAGTTAAAGATTTCAGTACTTGAGGCCACTTGTGCTTGGCCTTTGCTGGCAGTGCACGTATCATGTTTCCCAGAGTCCTGTTCATCCTCTCACATGCTCCATTACCCATTGGATGATAAGGGGTTGTTCTTGATTTTTGAACTCCAGCGACGGTTAACAGCTCAGCAATCAGAGCACTTTCAAAGTTAGCTCCTCTGTCAGAGTGGATTCGTACAGGAAAGCCGTACACACAGAAGTAGTTGTGCCATAATTGATGCGCTACAGCTTTGGCAGACTGATTCGGACACAAGAATGCACTGGCCATCTTGGTAAAGTGGTCGGTCACAACAAGTACATCCAGGGATCGGTTGGCAGAGTCCTCCGCCGACCAAAAGTCTATGCAGACGAGTTCAAGAGGCTCCGTCGTAATGATGTTCTCTAACGGCGCACGACCCTCTGGTTCTGGAGTCTTGCTGATTACGCAACGACGGCAGCACCTCACGTACTCCCTCACATCCTTCTCCAGGCCATGCCAAAAGAACCTTTGCCGGGCAAGATACAGAGTCCGTTGCTGACCTTGATGTCCTGCTTGGTCATGAACACCTTTTAACACCATGATTTTCACTGCATCAGGCACGACATACAGGTATGTCTTCCTTTTGGTGACGCTATCCTTTGAAACCCTGTATAACACGCCACTCTTCATTAGTAGCTTTCCCCAGTGTTTGACAAGTTTCAAGACAGTTGCTGGTTCATTCGTTCGTTCCCTCCTGCTAGGTCTCCGTCCTCTCTCGACAAACCAAATCACTCTGCTCAAAACATTGTCTTCTTGTTGCTTCTTCATGAGATAGTCACGGGACATCACATCAACGTTGGGTGATTCAGATGGCATTATTGCTTGTGGAAGGTGAGGCAGCAACAAGCTATGTGACCTGATGTTTGAATCGGTATGCCTGCATGAGTGCAGAACAGCTTCCACTTCCTGCATTGACATTGTACCAGGTAAGGATGCTTTAGCTGTATGACAAGCAATGGCCACACCTTCAGCATCAGGAGTACTGTCAAAGGGGTGAGTAGACCAACGAAAGACATCTTGGACATGGTCAGTGCGCACATCAGCAGCTTCTGCCAACAACTCACTGTAAGGAACTCTTGTGAGGCGATGGAGTACGCTAGGGTGCACAAAGGGCTCTCGGCTCAGGGCGTCAGCAACAACATTTTTTGGACCAGGAACATACTTGATGTCAAACTGGTAAGGTGCTAGTTTCGCAACCCATCTATGTTCACAAGCATCCAGTTTTGCTTTGGACAGAATATATGTTAATGGGATTGTTGTCTGTCCAAACTGTAAATTTCTGACCCCTGAGCCAGTGATGGAATTTGTCACAGATAGCCCATTTCATAGCGAAAAACTCCAATCGATGTGCAGGGTATCGTGACTGGGCAATAGGTAAGCGACTTGCTTGCGAAAGCAACAGGCCTAGCTGTAGTTCCTCCAGCTGGAAGCTGCGACAAAACTGCTCCGAGCCCATTACTTGAAGCATCTACTGAAAGCAAGAAAGGCTCGTCAAAATTTGGGTGAGCCAACAAGACTTGATCAAGCAAAGCCTGCTTCAATTTGAAAAATGCTTGACTGCATTCCTCAGTCCAGTCTGAAGCGGACAATTCTCTCTGACACGTTCGACGCTTCCACTTCCCGCGTGATGCTTTTCTTCCAGCAGTAAGATTGAACAATGGTTTGGCAATAGACGAACAGTCTTCAATAAACTGCTGGTAAAACACTACCATTCCAAGAAAAGACCTTATTTTCTGCTGACTAGGGACATTGGTACCATCAACCATCAGGTCATCCTCAGAGACAGAAGTAATGGCTTTAACTTTTTCTGGATCGGTAGCAATACCGTCTGCACTGATAATGTGGCCCAAAAATTTTACAGAACTCCGTAAAAGATGACACTTCTTTGGAGCGAGCTTGAGATTATGAGTCTTCAATCGCCTAAACACCATTTCCAGACGCTCCAATGCCAGCTCTTCAGTGGGTGCAAACACCAGGACATCATCCAGATAACATAGAAGGCTGATGAAGTTCTGATCCCCGAATATTGTCAACATCATTCGCATAAAGGTGGCCGGACTGTTACACAGGCCCTGCGGTAAGCGATTATATTCATATAACCCAAAGGGTGATGTAAACGCTGTGTATTTCCGGTCATCTTCATGAACTTCCACATTATAGTAGCCAGATGTGAGGTCCATGGTCGAAAAATAGGCATTTCCCACCCAACGCAGCAAGGGCGTCTGCTTGATGGGGAAGTGGATGCGCATCCTTGATTGTGCGAGCATTTATCCAACGGAAGTCTGTACATATTCTCAAGTCTCCTGACTTCTTCCAGACTAGGACAAGAGGTGATGCAAACTCGCTACTAGATTTTCGTATTATTTCACGTTCTTCCATCTCATTCAGTGCTTGACGAAGACTTTCATACTGATTTGGAGCAATGCGTCGATACGGCAACCGAAATGGCTTGTCGTCACTTAAGCGAATGCGATGAACAAAACCGGTTTGCCTTTCCACAGTCCAACTTGTGTTTGGAAAAGATAGAAAGATACTGGGAGATGAGCTGAACAAGTTTTGCTTTGCAGTCTGCGGACACATTGCAAGACTCCACATCCAAGTCAGCTAAGCCCAAGTCACGTAAGACTGTTGTGCCATCAGCAACACATGAGTTGTTTGATCCAAGATTGGTTGGTAAGTTTGGAACACTTGTTACACTCATCCCATCCTGTCTGTCAGTCAACACATCAGCAGTTCTCTGGACGTTTTGTTCAAGGTCAAGCAAGCAACCATCAGAAATTTCAGAGTAGTCAAAATCCTGCAATGCCATGCAAGGAAAAGCATCTGCAAGCACAGAATTTCTTTTCAAAGTAATTGCTTTCTCAGAAGGATTTATCACTTTGAGCGGCACCCATCCATCTTTGCGTAACAATGCTACTGTTTTTCCAACTATCACTGACCTTGGCCTTGATTTCACCCTGCTGGGCTCCAAAATGACAGCACTGCCAGCTGAGATGTCATGAGTACTTTGCAATCTGCCCCAAACTAAGTTTTCAGTCATAGGTTCAAGTGACACTGCCTTTTTGATCTTTACCTGTTCCCACTAAATCAGGGACAGCACCATTTCCCCATTTCTCCACATTGGCTAATAGATCAAGCAGCTTGTTTCGTTCAGTGTTATCACAATTATGTTCAGACA
Source organism: Kryptopterus vitreolus (assembly GCA_030449085.1). Taxonomy (NCBI): domain Eukaryota; kingdom Metazoa; phylum Chordata; class Actinopteri; order Siluriformes; family Siluridae; genus Kryptopterus; species Kryptopterus vitreolus. Next base: position 18,093,734 of record JACRUU010000026.1, read on the forward strand.
CACTTATTAGTAACTCTGAAGAACTTCTCAGCTGATGGATCAAATGTTTCAAGAGATTACTGCCAAGAATCAGATCATCATTTTGGCCCTCAACTACCAAAGTTGGAACAGTGACTTGACAGCCGTAAACATCCATTTCCAGCTCACTCATTCCTAAAGGTTTTGTTCTGGTGCCTGCCCCCACATCCGACCAATACAACATCTGTTGGAGCAAGTGAAAGGGCTTGACAACACACCAGTACACAGCAATTGTGGTAAAATCTTGGAGCTCATGGTACAAGCCATTGACCCAGTGTCAAGCATCGCTTTTGCCTCAACTTTTCCACCAATAGTCACTGTGGTGTAGAACAGATCATCATATGGCTCAAGTTTTTGTGCATTTTGCAAGACAACTGTACATTCAGAACTACTCTCTTCGTATACACTTTTATATACAGATTCCAGATCAAAATCCAACAATGATGGGGGATTATCAGTTGGCCTTACACTCACCCCCTCCGCATGCAGGCCTATTCGTTTCCCGTACGTGGAACAGCATCCGACTCGGGCATCATACTGCCAGTGCAAGCTTTAGCTTTAGGACACTCTACACGTGCATGACCTGCTTTATAACAAAGAAAGCACAGGTGATTCGCTCTGCAGTGAAAATGAGTGGTGTGGCTAACATCTCCACACACTTCACATGGTAGAGTAGGCCGTACTCTGTTTCTGTATGACTTGGGGGGATGCCGCTCTGTACCAGCCTGATTTCTTGGTTGCCCGTTCTCCAAGACACGTTCCAACATTGCCAAGATTCGCTCCATGGGTTCAGCGGCCTCTTTAGGTGGAGTATGATGTACAACAGATTCTGGCTTAACAGTTGTCTTCACCTTTGTTTCAGGAGACTGAGCAGCAACTTCTTGTTTCAAAAGAGTGATAGCTTGAGGCACTCTAGACACAGAGCTACATCGTTTCTCTCTACCATACTCTTCCAACCGTGCATGAACTTCAGCTGCTGTCCACTGCTCCACAGGTCTGCACTTGAATATAAGGGAAAGCTCAGGGTCTGGACAATGTCTGATAAACATTACAGTGAGCTCACGGGACAGATCGTCGATCTTCTTATTCTGTCTCTTTAAACAGTCCTCAGCCATGTCCATAGCTCGATTTAGCCTCAGCCAGTAATCCGAAGGGGTCCTCATCAGCATGTGGTAGTGTGCCATAAAAGTCAGCTAACGGCATGCTAGAATAAGCTGTGTCACTAAAATGCTTTTTCAGCAAATCAAAAATAGGACTTGGACCCTTGCACAAATCGATAGAGGGGTTACTGCGCAAGCCCACCCTCACAACTTCTCGTGCCCGCCCCATAAGTCTACTCATGACTTCATCAGCTTGTTCTTCAATTGGAGTGCCGATTTTGCGCAAATATGACAGCACTATAGCTTCCCACTCATGTATTGTGTATGGCTCAGCTCGGTCACCCCTAAAACAAACGGGTTCTTTGATTTCAGATTTCAGAACTCTGTTTAAGACAGATGAGTCTGTGCTAGTATACACACCCTCTAGACTCTAAACAGGAAGCAATGCTCTCCCCGATAGAGCGACCCATACGCTCTACCATCCCCACTATTAATTCCATTGACTCGTTGTTCTCCTTCATGTTTGGTTGTTTCAGTACACTTTCACTTAGCTTGGACGGTGGAGGACTTAACTGATAGTTTACATCCTGTACTGTATCTAAATCAAACATAGGAGTGGATGTAATGGGAGTATAATTTAATCTACCTCTCCCCACTGATGGCATAGGTGAGAACATGAAAAGCCCTCTACCTCTCCCAAAACTGTTCTCTGACTCCATATCCAACACAGACAATGGTAATGTTGAATAACACACAAAAAAAAATTACTCAGAAGATAAAATGTTCTCCCCTTTTGTAAAAAAAAATGTAAATGTATTCTCAAAACTTCAATTAAACTTTCAAAGGGCAAGAGAAGAGAAAAATATCCTAGTTTCAGAGTTCAAAGTTCAATGAAAATATATTTGTGCAAAGTTTTAGTCTTCAATGCAAAGCTTCAGTACTTTTCAATAAACCAAAAATGTATCAAAAATGTCTCTCCCGTTTGACTAGTCTTCAGAAAAAAAATTATGCTTCGAAATTAGATCTTCAACTGCTATTGTTATCAATATCATGTCCAAATTGGTGCCACAATACCAGAAGCTTGCTTTCTCCAGCGGTGAAACACGATACTTTTCTCCTCCTTGTGGTTACAAGCGGTACTGCACCAAACAGCTCCTCACGCGAAATGCTCTCTTCACCCACGGTACGAACACCTCCGGAAACCTCCGATCAGTCGCTCCAGCACGCTGTTTCCAGAGTCACGGTCACGGCACCATTGTAACGGCTTGTATCTGCGTTGTGTGTAATAATTTTGACAACGGACACCACTTCGCGCCTCGGTGGAAGATTTAATTCTGGCAAAACATTCAAACAGGGGAATACATTTTGAATCCACCACACCTGGCAAAACAATCAAACAGGGTGATCAGTTTTCACAGCAGTTATGCACGACATCCACCACAACCACGCTCTTGGCTGGCGCGAATATTAATGAGTTTTTTTAAAAGTAAATATATAACAGTTTGTGAGATACAGAAATATGAAAAACATGTACCTGGCAAAACATTCAAACAGGGTGATCAGTTTCACAGCAGTTATGCACGACATCCTGCAATGACGGGTGCACAATAACCATTTGATTATAATTTGGCAATGAGAAGAAGAAAAATACATCATTAAAATATAAAAAGAGCAACAAAAGAAAATCACATTTTAGAGAGCACTCACCACCACAACCATGCTCTTGGCTGGCGCGAATATTAATGAGTGAACCGGAAAAAGTTTCCAACATGCTGCCAGCCAATGAACAGAGTGCTAGTCTATTATGCTTAAAGGGCCATATACATCTAATAACCCAAAAGCAAGTGGAAGCACCTTTTTAACCTGTTACAACAGCATGAGCAGCAGATTGAAAAGATGCAGTTGTCTGGATTCTCATGTCTCTGAGGAAGCATGTATTAGTCTTTCCTCTCCCCAGATGATAAATGTCATATAAGTAGAGCTGTGTGTTGGGTGGGAAGTGGCAGGTGACCATAAAACGGTAAATGACATCAAGATAAACTCACCAGACAAGCAGAAGAACTAATCTAGAATATCGTAGTTAATGCTTCAACTCAAATCTGGAAAGTTTCCTCACTGGTGACATCACTGACGCGTCTGATACCAGCAAAGCATCAAAACTTTCATATTTATGATGTCAAATGTTTCCACTTCATTTTACACTCTCCATTTTGTCTCTGTGTCTCCACAGCTGCAGCAGTTTAGATGATTTTACCTTCAGAACCAAAGACCAGAGGAGATTTTCTGCAGTGAAGGTGTAACACACACACACACACACACACATACACACACACACACACACACACACAAAGAGTGTAAACATGTGTGTATTGTTAATCTAAATCTAATCCATTTCTCCCTGATGACTGATGATGTGTAATATTTAAAATATTTCATATAGAGCAGAATTAGGAGGACAGAAACACACACAGGTGTCTCACACACACTTATTATAAATCATGTGATTCACATCTAACCTGTGTACATTTTATTCTTATAGATTTCTGTTATCTGACTCTGGATCCAAACACAGCACATCCTCATCTCATTCTGTCTGAGAAGAACAGAGTCGTGGCATGGAGTGATACAGAACAGAGATATTCTGATCATCCAGAGAGATTTGACTCCTGGGAGCAGGTGTTGTGTAAGGAGAGTGTGTGTGGACGCTGTTACTGGGAGGTGGAGTGGAGCGGTCATGTGTTTATATCAGTCTCATATAAAGAGATCAGCAGGAAAGGAGAAGGTGATGAGAGTTTGTTTGGATACAACAGTCAGTCCTGGAGTCTGTACTGTTCTTCTTCCTCTGTCTCTTTTCGTCACAACAACATTATATCTGATCTCCGAGGTCCAGCGTCCTCCAGAATAGGAGTGTATGTGGATCACAGTGCAGGAATTCTGTCCTTCTACAGCGTCTCTGATACGATGAATCTCCTGCACAGAGTCCACAACACATTCACTCACCCTCTATATGCTGGGTTCTGGATACGTTATAATGCAGTTATGAGGTTTTGTGAACAAAAATAAAATGTATATAAAACTATTTACTAAAATTATAACTGAAGAGTCAAATTTAATTTCTCTCTGAACTACAACATTAATTCTGTGTACAGAATCTGTAACAATAATAAATACAGAATGGATGATGTTTCCAGAATGAAAGTAAAAGTACAGAGATGATTGTGCAAAATGTTTAACCTGTGACAGAGAGAAAGAGTTGAATAAAATGAAGGACAATAATCAGGAGAATACTATAATATTAATAGCCTTTATTGGTCACATATACATTACAGCACAGTGAAATTCTTTTCTTCGCATATCCCAGCTTGATGTTGGTAGCTGGGGTCAGAGCACAGCGTCAGCCATGAAACGGCACCCCTGGAGCACAGAGGGTTAAGGGTCTTGCTCAAGGACCCAAGGGCAGCAGCTTGGCTATACCGGGGCTCGAACCCGGATCTTCCGATTAGCAGCCCAGCGCCTTAAACCACTGAGCTAACCCCCTACTGATGTAGTTACTCTCAGCCCAAATCTTCTTGACTATTTATGAATTGTGTGAGGTATTCTGAGGAGACGACTGAATTCTGAGAGAATAAACAAAGCCAAAAAAAATCTTCATCTTTACCTCTTTTTAAATGTAGTTTTGTGGTGATTAACTAGATATCATCTGCAAAAGCACATATTGTTGTGTCTGAATGCTTTTGGTCTAACTTTTATAACTGTATGAATTCTTTGTACATGTTGAAACAGAATGTATTTTTCAGGGGAAATATTTCAGGTTAAAAATTATACTTGTGGCTTCTTTCTTAAAAATAAACACATGAATGGTTGACTTGTTTTCTAATGTAGTTAATACATCCATACATTTACATTAGGGCTGTTGCTATCGAATATTTTAATGATCGAGTATTCTATCAATTATTCCATCGATTAATTGTGTAATGGGATAATAAATACTTTTGTATTGTAATGCAGGTGTCTTTAAATGAACAAGTACTTTGTTGTTCTTTTTAGAAAAATCTTTATTAAATATATAATTATTGCAAAAATGTATTACAAATATATGTGTTTATTTTGAAAACAAAAAATAGCAATGATTTGTGATGTACCCAACAATAGCAATAATTTGTAAGGCAACCAACAACAGAAATGATTTCTGAGGTAAGAAAATATAGTAAAGATTTCTGAGGTAATAATTTCTGAGATAACAATAATAGTAATGATTTTTGAGACAACAACAATAGTGATGATATCTTAGCAAATGGACAATAATAATGACTTCTGAGGTCAGAAATATAGTAATGTTTTCTGAGGTAACAAAAAATCTTAATTATCGTAATGAAAATAGTAATGATTTCTGACAAATTAAATCTTGGAGAACATTACTGTTTCTGCGGTAGAAAAAATAGTAATGATAGTAATGAAAATGTTTTATGAAGTAACAAAAAAGAATAATGATTTATGAGGCAACAAAAAATCTTAATGATTTCGGAGATAATTAAAATATTAATGATTTCTCAAGTAACAAATATAGTAATGTTCCCTGAGGTAATCAAAAAGCATTCATTTCTGTGGTAACAAAATATAGTAATGATTTCTGCAGTAACAAATATTTTAATGATTTCTGAGATAACAATAATAATGATTTCTGAGGTAACAAAAAATCATAAGGTAATGAAAATTGTTATGATTTCTCCGGTAACAAATATAGTAATGTTCTCTGTGGTAACAAAATTTTTTATTAATTTCTGAGGTAACAAAATATAGTAATGATTTCTGAGGATACAAAATATAGTGATGATTTCTGAGGCAACCATCTATAGTAAAAATTTCTGAGGTAACCAACAAAAGTTATAATTTCTTGAAAGTTGAGAAAAGAGTTGAGAGTTGAAAAACAATTGTAATGAATGCTGAGGTAAAAAAAAAAATATATATACATACCTGTACATACATAGTAATGATTTCTGAGGTAGCAAAAATGATGTAGTAAAAATGTAATAATGTAATGATGGTTTATTTAAAGCTGCTGTACTGATGTTGGCCAATTGTGTCATTGACAAATCATTTCAAGCACTGAGGAAAAAATATAGAAATTTTGTAGATCACAAAATATTGTGATGGTTTTTGAGGTAACAAATATTTAATGATTTATGAAATAACAAAAAAGGTGTAACAATATCTGAGGTAACAAAAAATACTAATAATTTCTGAGATGAACAACAATAGAAATGATTTCTAAGGTAAAAATATAAAAATGTTGTAATGATTTATGAGATAACAAAAAATAATATTGATTCGTGAGGTTGCAAATGACCTCACGATCCTAATGACTTTTTAGGTAACAAAAAAAATGTAATTCTTTCTGAGAATGAAAATAGTAATGATTTCTGAGTTAACAAAATGGTAATGGATTTTCAAGGTAACAAAATAGTAAATATTTCTGAGGTAAAAATATAGAACTGATTTCTGAGGAAAAGAATATTGTAATGGTGTCTGTGGTAACAAAAATAATATTGATTTCTGAGATAACAAAATGTAGCATTGCTTTCTGAGCTAAAACAAATCATAATGATTTGTGAGCTGAGAAAATGGAATGATTTCTTAGGCAACAAAAAAATGAAGTGAAGTCAAAGTGAAGTGAAAACAATTTATTGTCACGGACACAATCATACCTCTCAGTACGATATGCAGTGAAATACATGAGGCTAATAGATAAGAACAGGATGCGCCCAGGCAGTCATCGTGCGATGTAAACACTACCTGTATTTGTGAAAAAAGCAAGTTGCAAATCACAAACATACAGTACACAAAAACAAAAATCATGGTACCAGTACACATGGTCATGTGATGGGACTTTTTCAAAGACAGTCAGGGTGGGCATAGAGTGACGAGCAGACAGTTGGAGAATGTGTGTGGTATAAGTAAAATATAAGAAAAATATTAAATCAAGGACCGTAACGTCGCCCGGTATGGCACAGCCGGGGCCCCTCCCTGGAGCCAGGCTCGGGGCTGGGGCTCGACCCATGGGGCCCAGCCGGGCTCAGCCCAAATGAGTGACGTGGGGACACCTCCCCGTGGGCCCACCACCTGCAGGAAGGCTCATAATGGACCGGTGCAATGTGGTTCGGGCAGTGGTCGAAGGCAGAGGCCTCGACGACCCAACCTCTGGACACAGATACTAGCTTCTAGGGGACATGGAATGTCACCTCGCTGGTTGGGAAAGAGCCCGAGCTTGTGCGGGAGGTTGAGAGATACCGGCTAGAGATAGTCGGGCTCACCTCCACTCACAGTCTGGGCTCTGGAACCATACTCCTCGAGAGAGAGAGGCTGGACTCTCCATTATTCTGGAGTTGCCTGCGGGCTGGTGTGGGCCTGCTCATAGCCCCTCATCTTAGCCGTCATGTGTTGGAGTTTACCCCGGTGAACGAGAGGGTCGTTTCCCTGCGCCTTCGGGTTGGGGAAAAGTCTCTCACTTGTTGTTTGTGCCTATGGGCCGAATGGCAGTGTAGAGTACCCGGCCTTCTTGGCGTCTCCGGGACAGGGGCGCTGATAAACACCCCGACTGGAGACTCTGTTGTTCTACTGGGGAACTTCAATGCCCACGTGGGCAATGACAGGGCAATGACTGGAAGGGGCGTGATTGGGAGGAACAGACCCCTTGATCTGAACCCGAGTGGTGCTCAGTTATTGGACTTCTGTGCTAGTCATAGTTTGTCCATAACGAACACCATGTTCAAACACAAGGGTGTCCGTCAGTACACATGGTACGAGGACACCCTAGGACGGAGATCGATGATAGACCTTGTGGTTGTTTCATCTGACCTCCGTCCGTGTGTTTTGGACACTCGGGTGAAGAGAGGGGCAGAGCTGTCAACTGATCACCACCTGGTGGTGAGCTGGATTCAATAACAGGGAAGGAAGCTGGACAGACTCGGCAGACCCAAACGTATTGTGAGGGTGTGCTGGGAACGCCTAGCAGAACCCCCTGTCAGAGACATCTTTAACTCCCACCTCCGGCAGAGCTTCAACCAGATCCCGAGGGAGGTTGGAGACATTGAGTCTGAGTGGACCATGTTCTCCACCTCCATTGTCGATGCAGCCATTCTGAGCTGCGGCCGTAAGGTCTCAGGTGCCTGTCGTGGCGGTAATCCCCGAACCCGGTGGTGGTCTCCGGAAGTAAGGGATGCCGTCAAGCTGAAGAAGGAGTCCTTCCCGAGCCTGGTTGGCTCTCGGGACCCCTGAGGCAGCTGATGGGTACCAGTCAGGCCAAGCGGGCTGCTGGCCTGGGTGGTTGTTGAGGCAAAATCTTCGGGTATGGGAGGAGTTCGGAGAGGCCATGGAGAGGGACTATCGGTCGGCCTCAAAGAAGTTCTGGCAAACCGTCCGACATATCAGAAGGGGAAGCAGTGCCCTGCCAAAACTGTCTACAGTGGAGGTGGGGATCTGTTGACTTCAACTGGGGACATCATCGGACGGTGGAAGGAATACTTTGAGGATCTCCTCAACCCCGGAGTCATGCCTTCCGATGAGGAAGCAGAGGCCATGGGCTCAGAGATGGGTCATCTATCACCCAAGCTGAAGTCACCGAGGTAGTTGAGAAGCTTCTCGGTGGCAGAGCAGTGGGGGTGGATGAGATCCGCCCTGAGTACCTGGAGGTGCTGGGATGAAGATCAGCACCTCCAAGTCCGAGGCCATGGTCCTTAGCCGCAAAAAGGTGGTTAGCCCACTTCAGGTTGGTGGAGAGCTCCTTCCCTAAGTGGAGGAGTTCAAGTAAGTCAAGTCAAGTCAAGTCAACAAGTCAAGTCAACAAGTCAAGTCAACAAGTCAA
>JACRUU010000026.1:18103212-18121408 GCA_030449085.1 Kryptopterus vitreolus
TGATTTCCTCTGTATTTTTCCTGTATTCTCCATCTCTCTTTACCTTCTCTCTCTCTCTCTCTCGCTAGCGTTTTTATTTGTTTCATGAAAATGTTGTTTATTGAGGACTGTGAAACTGAAAGTAAAACATAGAGAAAGTGTTCATGTCTGTTATTTGGGGATCAGGTGAGGAGTGGCTGGAGCGGGAGAGGGAACGTGGAGATCTCTAGACGCTCTCTCCAATGTCCGGGTCCCGATCAACTGGGCAGGCTTTCGTCCTCCATGTCCATCAGCAGGGGTCAGCTCATTTCCTGCCGCAGGGTTGTGGAGACTCCCAGATACCAGCGCTGGAATTCCTCATCCGCATCACCCGTCTCACCTATAGTGGGAGGTCGGGGAAAAGAAACATGCGCCATTAGTCCGGGAGCCCAGACGTTCTCCATCTCAACTTCCATCCGACGTCCTTTTATTGAAGATAATGAAAGTGCCACTCCCGGGATAAGATCCAGCCGTGTCTCGTTGAGGACGCCCGGCCTCTCTCTCATCCGCGCCAGGTTGCAGTGCCCTTGCACAATCCTGTTTGTTTGGAGCGCTTGCCCATCTCGGTAGATGACAGTATTGTGACAGTATGTTGTAGTATAGATTGTGTTATATGTTTCACGATTATTAAATGTATTATATTCACGAAGTGATTATATCTGTGTTCTGTTCATGATCTCCAAGACGCTGAATATTGATCTTACTACATGCTCAAATATTTTATATTGGTACTCTTTAATGACCAGGAAGATAACCTTTACCAGGTTTAGTAAATCATTCTTTTGTCTGTCCGTGTAATGCCAGGCCAGCAGAGGGAGCCCTCACCAGAGTTCTAGCAACCAGCTCCCCCTCTGCAACTGTTTCCTGTTTGGTAGCCTTATCTTCCTGGCTAACCATGTGCTCGATGCGAAGTATTGCCAGTTCCACTGCATACCAAGCGTCTTTTCTGTGATCTTGTTTGTTTGCCTGTGTTTTGATTGACTTTTGCCTGTTCTTTTTGGATTACTCTTTTGGATTGCCCCTTTGTTTGATGATTGTTTGGACTGATACTTTGTTTTTGACCCCTTTGCCTGTGACCACGACTCTGAGTTTACCCTAACCCCTTTACTTTGTGGAATAACTACAATAAACTTCTGCAAATGGATTCAGACTCGGCTTCCGCCTCACCTGCCTTACAGTCCGGCAGACAAACTGTTGTGTTATTGATTCTGTGTCAGTTAATTCCTAAAAATCTTTAAATATTTATAATTAGATATCATCCCATTAATTACATCAAAATATTTAAAGTCAAGCTAATTTTGTTACAGCATGTACAAATAATTCATAGTTACTTATTTGTATATAAATTATATATAGTTAGACCGAAAGTATTCAGACACCTCAGAATGTTCTTGTTGCAGATCATTTTTAGTTAATCATCACAACTTGAGCACAACGAAATTTGAAAAAAGGGTACAGATGAAGGATTTGGGATTTTTATTTATTCTTTCACTCGTCTCCACCGAATTCCTCGCACAATTCATAAATACTGAGGAGTCAAAAAGATTTAACATGAGAGTAACTACATCAGTATTCTCCTGATTATTGTCCTCCATTTTATTCCTCTCATCTCTCTCTCTCTCTCTCTCTCTCTCTCTCTCATCAGGTTAAACATTTAGCACAATCCTCTCTGTACTTTTACTTTCATTCTTGAAACATCCTTCATTCTGTATTTATTATTGTTACAGATTCTGTACACAGAATTAATGTTGTAGTTCAGGGAGAAATTAAATCTGACTCCTCAGTTATAATTGTAATAAATAGTTTTATATACATTTCATTTTCGATCACAAAATCTAATAACTGCATTATAATCTATAATCCAGAAGCCCAGCATATAGAGGGTGAGTGAATGTGGTGTGAACTGTGTGGAGGAGATTCATCGTATCAGAGACGTTGTAGAAGGACAGAATTCCTGCACTGTGATCCACATACACTCCTATTCTGGAGGACGCTGGACCTCGGAGTGCAGTTTTAATATTGTTGTGGTGGAAAGAGACAGAGGAAGAAGAACATTCCAGACTCCAGGACTGACTGTTGCCTCCAAACTCACAATCCCATCCTTTCCTGCTGATCTCTTTATATGAGACTGATATAAACACATGACCGCTCCACTCCACCTCCCAGTAACAGCGTCCACACACACTCTCCTTACACAACACCTGACACCAGGAGTCAAATCTCTCTGGATGATCAGAATATCTCTGTTCTTGTATCACTTGCGTGTCACGACTCTGTTCTTCTCAGACAGAATGAGTTGAGGATGTGCTGTGTTGGGATCCAGAGTCAGATAACATAAATCTGTAAGAATAAAATGTACACAGATTAGATGTTAATCACAGGATTTATAATAAGTGTGTGTGACACACCTGTGTGTGTTTCTGTCCTCCTAATGCTGCTCTATATGAAATATTTTAAATATTACACATCATCAGTCATCAGGGAGAAATGGATCAGATTTAGATCAAACAATACACACATGTTTACACTCTGTGTGTGTGTGTGTGTGTGTGTGTGTGTGTGTGTGTGTGTGTGTGTGTGTGTGTGTGTGTGTGTGTGAGTGAGAGTGTGTTACACCTACACTGCAGAAAATCTCCTCTGGTCTTTGGTTCTGAGTGTAAAATCATCTGAACTGCCTGCAGCTGTGGAGACACAGAGACAAAATGGAGAGTGAAAAATGAAGTGGAAACATTGGACATCATAAATATGAAAGTTTTGATGCTTTGCTGGTATCAGATGCGTCAGTGATGTCACCAGTGAGGAAACTTTCCAGATTTGAATTGAAGCATCAACTACGATATTCTAGATCAGTTCTTTTGTGTAACGGTGGACGCTGCACAGAGACACGGAGAACCGGAATTCAAACAAAAGGGATTTATTTAGATAAGGAACTGTCACGCTTCAGAATAGCAGCCAGACAGGCTCAGGCTCAAACGACTCATACGGAGCCCAGACAGGCTAGGGAGCCTTGCGCTCTGCGCGCCGTGGTAACGGGAGTACCGGAGAGCGGGAGCGGCGGCGGACTTGGAAGTCCAGGAAACGGGAACACACTGGAAACGGGAAACAAACAAAGGTTAAGCATATATTATATTCTCTATAGAGTGTCCGTGTCCGCGACACTACGTGATAGCTACGAGCCCGGACCGGGAATTTTATGGGAAAACCGGGCTTATATAGGGAGAGGGAGAATCACGAACAGCTGAGGCCATTTGTAAGTGTGTGTGGGGGGGAGAGCAAGGAGGAGCGAGGAGAGAGAGAGAGCACCATTCCCCCCCTCCTAGGAGCCCAACAAAGGGGAGGGAGGAGGGCGGGCCAGGAGAAAGTAGGGGAGGGAGGGCAGGAGAGATCCGGGCACCGTGACATTACCCCCCTCCTAGAGTGGATTCAGCTCTACTTATAGGGAAGTGGGCCGGGGGAGGGGCCAGGGCGGAGCCGGCGGGATGGGACTGACAGGGAGAGTGGGCGGTGGACAGGGGGCGGAGCCGGCGGGCCGGCACTGGGACTGACGGGAGGGCGGAGCCGGCAGGACAGTGGGCAGGGCGGAGGGACCGGCGGGACTGGGACTGGGACCAGGAGGGAGAGGGGCTGAAAGACGGGGAGGGACCGGCAGGGCGGACAGGGACTGGGCCAGGGCGGATACATGCTTGGGCCTCAGAGACATGAGAATCCAGACAACTGCGGGATCTGGGCGGGACGGCAGGACAGGGGACCGGGACAGATGGGCGGAACAGGCGGGACTGAACAGAGGGCCTCAAGGCACAGGCGGGACTGGGGACAGAGGGCCTGGGCGGAAAACAGGACGGGGGGCTGACAGGGGCCTCTGCTGCTCAGGCCCCACCGGGCGCGTGCTGTCTCACCCCCAGGCGGCATCCTCCTCGGGCTCGGAGGCCCCCACTATGTCGTCGACTGTCCTCGGGGAGGCCCCCACGGCTCGGAGGCCCCCACAGGCAGTGGAACACCTTCAGAGGAGAACGCTATCTACCTTCTTCTCTTGCACGTCGGGTCTTGCTCTGGGCTCTTGCGGGCTGCGGGTCTCTTGGGCTCGGGGTTTGGCCATCTTGCTCTGGGCACGTGACCTCCACTGGAACACCTAGAGGAGAACGCAGATTCCTGTTCCATCACATTTCTCTCCCTCTTTACTGTTCCATAATTTCTCTCCCTCTTTACTTGGATGATACACAACAAATACATCATTTACAACACAAATATTTATTTACCTTGTGGGCGGATTTTGTAGATTTCCTCCTGACAGATTTCCTCCAGTCGTTTTTTCAGATCTGAGACAGATTTCCTCACTCCATCAAATGAGTGATGTTGATTGAAGGTGAAGCTTGGGTGAGTCGTCACATCCAGGAGAAACACAGAGAGACGGGAAACTCTACAGAGAGGAAACACATCATAGAGAAGGAGAAAAGTTGTAGGAGAGGAACGAATGAATCTCAGACTGAATCAGACCAAAGACACACTTGTGATCTCAGACAGGAACATTTATTGTTGCTGTAATGAGCGTTTAGGAGGAACAGCGCCCTCTGTAGATCAGACAGTGAGTGTTACCTGGAGGAAGTGGATGTGATCAGGTGTGTGTAAAAGCTGCTTCCAGATCACTGACTCTCTTCTTAAGATCAGCAATCTCCTGCTCCAGATGTTCCAGGTGTTGTTCAGCTCGACTCAGATCAGCTTTCTCCTGAGCTCTGATCATCTCCGTCACCTCCGAGCGCCTTTTCTCCATGGAGCTGATCATCTCATTAAACATCTTCTCATTATCATCTACTGCTTCCTGTGAACGCCTTTCTGTTACAACACACACACACATACACACAGAGAGTAGTTCAGAGGTAGTTAGAGTTAGTGAAAGGTCTTTAGTCTTATGCATGTGTGTAGTGTACTTTGTGTTTTACATGTGTGTGTGTGTGTTGTCTGTGTGTGTGTGTGTGCACTGTGTGTGTGTGTGTGTGTGTGTGTTCAAGTTTCATGCATGCATGTGTGTTCACTCTTCACCCTAATAATTGTGTCCCACAGTCCTGTTTCAGCTCCTGCACCATTCTTCTGCTTCTCCTGGATCTTCTGCTGGGATTTCATCTGTTCCTCCTTTAGTTCATTCTGAGACCAATAAAATACATTTTAAATAAATTGCATCGTGTTTTACAGATTTTGTAGCAAAAATTTTTTTAAAGTTCTTGTTATTGTCTCTAGAACTATAATAAAGTAACTGAAATAATCATGTTTTTTATTTTCGAACCACAGATTACGTGATACATTTGTGTATTGTGTAAAAATAATATTTTTAAAGTATTAAAAATAATGTTCTAAAACTCAAAATCAGTTAAAGTTTTTTTCAAAGTAAAAACAAACAGCATGTGATGTGTCAGTGATTCAGTGATTGCCAAAGAACAGTAGAGGCCGCTTTTGTGTTGACACACAGCAGAGTTCAAATATAATCCTGTTCTGTGTTTTGAGGAAATAAGTAAGCAATGTATATAATCCCGGGGCACGGTGGCTTACATGGTTTAGTTAGGTTAGCAACTAGTGGTTCGATCCCCGTGCCTCAGGGGTTTTACACCGCCAGGGTTACTCTGGGAGCCGTTTTCGATTCCCGTAAAACTCCACTGCCAGGTTCCTGATTTGTGCATCCATTGTCCCCAGTTCAGGATTTTTGTTCGCCCATGTTCTCCAAAAACATGCATATGTCCCACCAGTGTTGATTTCAACCACACGTTGTGAATTAATTGTCCCTAGTTTGTGTGTGTCCAAAATGTCTGATGTGTGTGTTTGGAAAAACCAGCCCCCACGGTGTGCTCCTGCAATGGGTGTGTGTGTTTGTCCAGGCATTGTGCCATCCAGTAGGTGTATCCTGCCTTTAATGCCCATTGGAGATGCCATTTAAAACATCCCCACTGATCCCGATAGGTTTGTGCATTCCCGGGACCATTGACCTTAGACAAAAGCTTGTACCATGGTGATGTGAATGTTGGATGCCCCCCGTGCGAGGGTTGGGAACATTCCATGTCCAGGGTGTATTGCCTGCCAGTTAACTAGCCCAATTTGAACCCCTGATCCTGAGATAGGCACAGGGTGTTTAATCCCCGTGACCCCATTCAGGCTAGGACCCGATTTAGAGGATCTTGGAAAAGCGGTAGAAGATGAATGAATGAATGATGAATGTATTTACATAATCCTACCCCTTTATATGTGTACTGTTTAATTATACCAATCACTGAATGCCCCCCTAATTTATTATTCCATATTTAACTTTTTATTTAACCATATTATTTATTCAGAGCTATTCTATATTAGAGCCTTAAAGTGTGTGTGTGCTGTGTGTAACCTGTAGATATGTAAATACTTTACACTGCTAATGGTGTAATGCACTTATGGTTACTTCCTGTTGCCCTATTAACTGCCCTATACCATAACATCTGATGTGAACTTCCTGCATTAAATTTCCCACCCCATAAGTGTGAAAGTGTGTGTATGTGTGTGTGGGTGTGTGTGTGCGTGTGTGTGTGTGAGTGTGTGTGTGTGGTGTGTGTGTGTGGTGTGTGTTGTGTGGTGTGTTGTGTGTTGCCCTGAGAGACGGAGGCGACTTATACAAAGTGTGTGTGTGTGTGTGTCATCTTGTGAATTGCGCCTCTTGAGACGGACAGGCGACTTATACAAAGTGTCAGGCAGAATTATCCATCTTGAGCATTGTTATCAGATAGTGTCCAGATCCATCATTACAAGTGTGATATCACTATTTAAAGTACAATGAGTGTTATAATATGTGTGAATATATGTGATACTTGTGAAAATGCTGTAAGAATAAAATAATAGTTGTTGTCTGTGTAAAGGTGCAACTGACCGGTGTGAACCTGTTTCACACTGTTACAAGTTAACACTGAATAGAAATAAGAAGTAGAAATAGTACTGTATAAATGATAAATATATAATAAGTAATGAATCTCCAGTTCTCACCTGTTTTTTATTTCTTTCTGCAGTAGTTGAAACTGTATCGTGTCCTTTATGTTCATCCATCAGTACACAAGTAACAGATGAAGCTTTGGTCAGTACGACAGTAGATCTCGATCAGTTTGTCGTGCTGAGAGCAGATCTTCTCTTGGAGATCTACACAGGCTTCAACTAACTTGTGCTTCTTAAAAGCCTGAGACTGATAATGAGGTTTAAGATGATCTTCACAATACGAGGCCAGACACACCAGACAGGACTTGACGGCTTTGTATCGTTTTCTCCCAGTGCAGAAATCACACTCCACATCTCCAGGTCCAGTGTAACAGTGAGCAGGAGAAGCAGCTTGGAGTTCAGTCTTCTTCAGTTTCTCCACCACTTCAGCCAGCATGTTGTTCCTGCGTAGAACAGGCCTTGGAGTGAAAGTCTCTCTACACTGGGGACAGCTGTAGATCCCCTTCACATCCTCCTGATCCCAGTGACAGCCATTAATACACACCTTACAGAAACTGTGACCACAGGGAAGGAGTCACTGGATCCTTCAGGAGATCCAGACACACTGGGCAGCTGAACTGATCCACTGACAAAAGATCTACTGAAATACTCGCTTCTGCCATTTTCCTACTCTGTGTGTGAGAAGAACAAAAAGAGAGAAAGAGAGAGAGACTGAGAGAGACTGGGTTCTCTTAGTTTCGTTTTCTCTGAAATGAACTTCCTGGTTGTGTGTGTGTGTGTGTGTGTGTGTGTGTGTGTGTGTGTGTGTGTGTGTGTGTGTGTGTGTGTGTGTGTGTGTGTGTGTTATAGTGTGACACACATAGTGGGCGTGGCTTTGAAACAGAGATTTCAGACCTGTAAAGAACACTGTAGTGTTATAACAGGAGATATTTTCTGATATAAACAGATCTATTGAAGTCTAATTTGTTGTTTGTAGTGAATTTGAATGTGGGTTTAATAATAACAGAAATATAAAACTGACAGCATTCAGACTCAGTACTTTATTCAGACTTTACTCAGTACATGATGTTTTTGTAGGTGTAATGTGAACAAACTCACCACATCTGGATTTAAGGATCTTCTCTGTTTGATCTCTGCAGTGTCTTCAACATCTGTCATGTGAATTAGTGATTGTCTGTAAATTAAGCATTTCTCCATATCTTTAATTTATTATTTTCTTTTCCTTTCTTTAAAACTAAAAGTTTTAGAGACTGCTGATGAAAAACACACCCACAGCATGACATTTTATCTCTCACAAATGTGCTTTTTCTGCACCTCATCTTGTAATTTCCTTATTGTGTGATGTTTGTGTTCCACTGATTTCAGTTCAGCCCTTAATACGTTTTCAGTCGTGATGTCATTTTATTTTATCCAGTTAAATCCTCGGTCCTTTTCACCCAAAAACATCTTTCATGCATTAGGATAATATGGATGTTATGCAGGAAGAAGAAGAAAAACCTCACAGGTGAGTCGTAACTCCGTATCCTGAACGCAGTGTATAGACCAGGGGTCCCCAAACTTTTTTTTTCTGAGAGGGACACATCATTTTTCCTTTCTTTAATGGGGGTCAGTTTATAAAAGAAAATGTATTATTATGATTATTATAATTAATTATTCAATTATTATCATTTTAACTGTATGCATTATACCTTCTAATGCTAGAATACTTTATTCTTTTATCATGCATTGCACACAAATGATCATTTCTTTTCAAGAGATATATTAATCAACTCTCACTCTCTTTACACCTGAGTATAAAAGTCAAATCTCTCTGTATAGTCAGTGTATCACTGTTTTATCTTACTGTGCGTCATCGCTCGCTTCTTCTCAGATAGAATGAGGTTAGAATTCGCTGTGTTGGGATCCACAGTCAGATAACAGAAAGCTATAGTGAGAAAACGTCTACAGGTTAGAAGTTAATAGCAGGATTTATAATAAGTGTGTTTTTATTATAAAATTAATTAAATAAAATTAATTTAAAAACACTAATTATGACTCCCGCACTGAATATACAGCTCCCTCCGAAAAGACACAAGGATGTGATAGTGGAGTAAAAAGTAGTCAATTTGCTCTTCTGTTTGCTGTCAATAACAAGCATTGACCAGCAGAGTGCGCTGTTTACACATTAATGAAGTGAACGTTTATTTGCTTTTACAACAAATATGTGAAAATATATGCGGATCGAACATTCAGCATGTAATTCTTTGAGTCGTTACCATTAAATACAACTATTTGAACAGACTATTTGATGATTTTTTTCGCAAATTGCATACTTTTCATTTCTTCACAAGGAAAACAAATGTGTCTAAACCAGTTTTAAACCGTAATTAATTTGCCTTTCATACATGAAGAACCATATAAAATGAAGAAAAGGAAAATATCTGAAAAAGATCTAGGTTCCTTTGAAACATATATTTTAGCCACTACTAAGTTATCTTCTTCAGAAGTACAAAAGATTGAGCGCCGTATGAATCCGTGTATCACTCGTTCTTCCTTTTTTCAATTGACCATACATGACCATTTCAATACCATTTATATTGTAGCATTCGTTCAGACAATAATCAGACAATTTATCCTCAGTGAACGCTTTATTTCAGTTTCTCCGGGTTATTGTTCTGGCCATAACCCATTTACATTTGCAATATTTAGCAGACGTGGAATGACCGGAATATGTTTTTATATTGAATTTGTCGGGGTTTACGATTTGATTGTCCAACTGAAAAACAAAAGAACAAATGATACATAGATTGAAAAGACTCTGTACATATTCAAAACTGTGTGGTTAAAAACTGTGATTTTGATCACAAACAAAATCAACTGAACGATATTTTAGAATGTACTTACCTCACCTTAGAAGACTAAACAAATAACTGCAGTTAGCGAAAATAGTGATACACAACATTTCCATATTCAGCCTGGGAGGTGGAGTAGAAACTGCTGGAACTGGAGATAGCACAGGGATTTGAAGAGAATATAATTAATAACCTTCATCACCGGTTTCATAACATGATCATATTTAGATGTTTGGCACAGAGAACTTGTTATTGAAAAACACACTGGAGAATGAAATATTTGCCTCCTGTTACGCGAGAGTGTCAAGCCACGTGTCTACTGCCATCTTCTGGTGAAATATTGAAAATATTGAATAGCTTTTTTGTATGTGTGTATTTTATACTTTGGTTCCACAGCGCTGACGGGCCGCATATTATCGATTTCATGGCAGCTGCGGGGCGGGTGGGAGTACATTTAAAACAGACCACATTTGGCCATGTCTGTTTGAGGAGGACGTTCGCCTCACACCTCCAAGATCTAGGTTCGATTCCCATATTGGTCATGTGTGTGTGGAGTTTGTGCATGTTCTCCTCATCCCTCAGGGTTTTTTTTTTCTCCGGGTTCTCCGGTTTCCTCCCCCGGTCCAAAAACATGCACGGTAGGTTGATTGGCACCTTGGAAAATTGTCCCTAGTGTGTGAATGTGTGTGTGAATGTGAGTGTGTCCTGCGTTGGGCATGGCATTCCATCCAGGGTGTATCCTGCCTTAATGCCCATAGACGCCTGAGATAGACACAGACTCCCCGTGACCCGAGGGAAGATCGGATATAGCGGTAGAAGATGTTTGAGGAGGAACAGCGCCTCTGTAGATCAGGCAGTAGAATGTTACCTGGACAAAGTGGATGAGGTGTGTGTGAAAGCTGCTCCAGATAACTGACTCTTCTCTTAAAGATCTCCTGCTCCAGATGTTCCAGGTGTTTTTTCCCTCATGCACATTGTTTTCCGTACAATAGATGCTGAAATGAGTTTTCTCTGAAATGAACTTTCTGTTTCAGTGTATATTAAAGCAGGACACAGAGAGTAGGCGTGGTTTTAAAGAGAGAGAAAAAGTTCAGACTTTAATGGAAAAGTGTAGAAATACAAATACACTGTGTGTGTGTGTGTGTGTGTGTGTGTGTGTGTGTGTGTGTGTGTGTGTATGTTATGTGTGTGACACACAGTGTGGGCGTGGCTCAAACGCTGAGATTTCATGCCTGTAAGACAGCGGGTCCCTATCTGTTTTTGTGCCATGGCCCGGATTAATGTCAGACAATATTTTCATGGAGTGGCCTTTAGGTGTGGCGGATATGTGACTCTTATACTTCTGAACTGTGACGCCGCACCTCTTCTGTGACATCATGTGGTGCGCTCTTTCATTATGGTGCGATATTACAGTCATAAATAATTCGTTTGGCTGTAAACTCTTTATAAAGCGAGTATCAGCTGGGACGCCTTACTTACTTTGTCTCCTTACCATACATTACTACTTACTGGAGTAATGCAGCAGGACATATTTGCTGGAATATTGTATGGATTCCACATGCTTTGTTTATCTGATAAAGTAAAATACATTTGTTACAAGAAAATTCATGAATGTTATCTGGCAAGTTAATAAAAAAAATTAAAAGTGACTTCTTTTACAATCAAGTTTTTTGGCTGATCTAATACAAGAAGTGTTTTATTCTGGAAGGACGTAATTCACTAATTATGTGATGATCCACTAATTACAATTCTGCTGAAAAATATCAATATTTTATAATCAACCCGATTCTGTTATTGGCTAAAATCCACATTCAAAAATGTAAATATATTTTTATTTTTAAAAAGAATTCATTTAAATAATGAGAAATTATCATAGAACAAAAAAGTCTTAAAAACTTTTTTTTCTTCTTTTCAATGACCTGTAACTCTTTCGTCCGTTTTATATCGTGTCTCACGCCACATGTTGTTGATCTGTTTTTTCCTCTGTTTTATTCTCTTATTCTAGGTGGTTGTGAACTGTTGGTAGTAGCAGTGGTTGTTCACCATTAGACACACTCTACTTCCCCTTAACTTCTCCAAATCCACTGTACTGTCCACTAAAAGCCTCAGCAATGAAGTCAGACCCTGTCAGTGACTGTTTAAACCCTTAGATCAGCTGGAGCTCTGTTCTTTATCCGACTCCACCATTTACAGCTTCATCTCCGGAACACAATGACATTCCAATACTGTGATATTTATTTGATGTTGCTTTCAGGAAAAGATTTTTACATTTACAAGTAGATCACAATCACATTACAAGTGCCTCGTAAAAGTTCTTATAAAATTTCAACAATAAGGAGACCAATTTAAAATATTTACATTGTAGGAGGATTTATTTTTATATTAATAATTATGGATAAAAAAATGAAATAAACATATCAACAGAAATGTAAAGTTTGTAGGTGTAACGGAGTAAAAATAAAGGTTAAATATATGCATAAATGGGACAGCGCTATCGTGGAATAAGGACCACCCACAAAAGAGCTAACGAGACATGCTGTAGGTAGTTTTACGTTTTTAAGCCGCCAGAGAAATTAAGCTAAAAGTTATCAAAAAACACAAATAACTGGTTAATTGTGGATAAATCCCTTTTTGAACTTGTTGGGGTTCTGCTCATATGCGTTCGGCGTCGAGTGTTTTGTTTTATTTTGAGTTATCTTACTTTGTCATTGTAATTTGTGTAGAGCTGATTTATTCTCCATGCAACAATTCCTTATTCACATGCTGTTTATCCATTGTGCAGATATGTTATAGAAAATGTTGCTTTAATGTGTTTTACTGATTAATCACCATTTAATTAGTGAAGGGTTACGCGTGTTATCCACTAGCTGGGAGATGTTCCTTAAAATCTGAATTTAATTGAATAGTATTTCTCTGGAGATGTTTTATTTGTTTGTATTATTGAATTGTTTTGTGAATGTCTCATTGAAAACGTTTATTGTAACTGTTAAACATGAAAACTCATCCACTATACGATCACAAAGATAAAACAGTGGATTAAAAAGAAGATATTTGTCTTTAAATAAACAGCACAGATAACGAGACATGTTGTGGAGCTGATTTATTCTCCATGCAACAATTCCTTATTCACATGTTGTTATTGACCTTAAATACCCAGAGGTGCGGGAAATACCCTAACATGTCTGCCTCCGAACTGCGCCTCCGAAACCGAAAGTTATAACGATATAACTCTTTTCGGCTCTTGATTATAAGCCACGTATTTCTTTCTACAGTTGCTAGGATATACACACACCAAAAACCTTACAGAGAGAGAAGGAGGAACGCGTTACTGTTTGTTGGCCACGCTGTTTATGTATGTGAACCCAATCAACGCAAGGAATGTATACAGTGCTAATTTGCATAAAGTGCTAGCCAATTCATCTGTGAGAAAGGGGCGGGACTTGTACGGACTTCCTCGGTTATGGGTTTCAATAAGGTTCAGTAATGAGGTTGGATGTTAATTCTTTTTTTTCTTTACGCTCCAAAATGTCTTATTTATTTGTATATTTTTATGTGTGCATTCACTTTAAGACGTAAACAATGTGTATTCTAAGAGACCGGAGAGACAATCGGATGAATGTAAGTAAACACAAACACTAGCACCTTATACCAGTTAGTCGTGGAATAAGGCGCCAGAGAAATCCGCATTATATTCACTGGTGGGCAGGTTAGCAGCCCTCACACCGGACCGGGTTCGACGGATTGAGGTGGAGTTTGCATGTTCTCCCCAGGCCTCAGGGGGTTTTTCGGGTTTCCCGGTTTCTTCCCCCGGTCCAAAAACATGCACGGTAGGTAGGTGATGATGGCAAAGGTCCCTAGAAGTGTGCGTGAAATTGTGTGTGTGTGCCCTGCGAGGGTTGGCATTGTCCAGTTGTATCCTGCCTTAGCCCATAGACGCCTGAGATGGCAATGGTCCCCGTACCCGAAAAAAAATCCGGAAAAGGGCAGAAGATGAATGAATGAATGAATGAAATCATTATATTCACACCCGGACACAGTGAGGTGAGGAGCGGGTTTATAAAGGAAGAAATTCAGATTGGTTGCAGGTGTGACTGGGTTACACACACACACACACACACACACACACACACACACACACACACACACACACACACACACACACACACACTTACCACACACATTAACACACACACACCCTCGCACCTTCCCAAAGGCTGGACATTTTGATTGGAAAGCTGTTGTTTTTCATGTTTTCTACTTTTAGAAATGAATATTTATTTTATGCCACAATGCTGCAGCATCATGATAAGATGTACTTCCATCAATGTCTTCGTGGTTGATTAATGACTTCAATCATGTGTAAGAAGATTCCATATAAGAACACAATTAATACTGCAATGGTTTAAGACAAGAACTCCAAGCAAACACAAAAGTATAGTATCCCAAAGTCCAAGCTTTATTCCAGAACAAACAGAGTTGTACAGTTCCATGGAAATGCTTAAAGTTACAGCAAAATCACAGCCTTTTATACCAGCTTTCTTATTCCATATAACAACTTTATATTTTTAATTTGATAATGGTTATATCATGGCACTTTTTACCAAGGCAATTTTCTTCTTTTTAATCCTCTATCAAATGCACTGTTTTATCTTTGTGATCGTATAGTGGATGAGTTTTCATGTTTAACAGTTACAATAAACATTTTCAATGAGACATTCACAAAACAATTCAATAATACAAACAAATACAACATCTCCAGAGAAATACAGAGCTTTACAGAGCTGGATCTTTCAAAAAAAAAAAATTCCAGACAGATGAAATGATTTTGATCTAAAGCAAATCCTCTGCAAATTGTTGTTTCTTCCAAAGAGAACAGTATTGTCTCTGGTGGTGTACCAAACAAACATTATTCTCTGAAATGAACTTTCTCTTTCTCTTTGCATTAAAGTGTGACAAAGTAATGGTGGGTGTGGTTTTATGTAGAAAGAATAAGTACAGATATAAATATAAAGGTGTAATAATAAAATCATGGGTGTGGGATGGGAAGGATTCCAAAGCAGAGAAGGTACACACAGGTGGAGGGAATGAGGATTTGAGGAGAGTTGATCTTGAGTAGGTCTAGTGGAGACGAGAAAAGTCTGAAGACCGAAGCTGGGGATGTTTTGTCCTGTGTGATGGCCTAACACTGAAATAGAATGAACGTAGAATGATAAACTCTTCAGTGCTCTCTAATGGGTCTTAAGCATGGACAATTCATTTGATTTATATACATCTTTTATATATTTTTAATGGTGAACACTGACCCCAAATTGGTCTGAACTGAAGTCAATGAACAGCATTCCTATGTGTCCTTTTTGTCCATTTAAGTTACAGGAATAAATAGATATTTAGTAGATATTTATAAGTGTATATAATTGGTCTTTTGCTTTCGCCATTTTTAGAAATCCTTTTAGGAAAGTCCTTAATCGGCAACCCACAGACCCAAAAAGGGCCTCTTCCATGAATGCTCATTTATTACAGTCCTTTAATGTGCCATTTGTAACATGCTTTACATGTATGTATAATATAATACTTACATACGTATACTGTACTTTCTGAGAAGATTAAGAGCTGTCCAGTGGAATCTTAGTTGTACACGTTGTGACCATTTTGCCAGGGTGTTTTGTTTAAGCATGGGAGAGCCTATCATATTGTTTTAATCTAATTTCTGTCAGCTCACAGCATCCACATACTTTATACAACACTGTTATGTGTCCAGCCTGACCAGGGGGATCACATGAAACATGAAGGGCATGGGTAATGTAGATATTGTACCATTCTTGAAGAAGGTACGGGTAACTATTGCACTCTTGCAGGAGACATACTTGTCAGATGTAGAACATTTGAAGCTTAAAAGAGGCTGGATTGGTCAGGTTATTCTTTAGTTCATCTTCGTCAAATAAACAGGGTGTGGGCATTTTATTACATACAAAAATTCTATTTATTTCAGACCAGATTGAACAGGATCCTGGAGACAGATTTCTTTCTGATTATTTGTCACATTTTCAGGGTACTGACTTTATATCACAGATGGTCCTAAAATGTACTAATATATGTAGTGGTCTGGGAATTATGGCTGGAGATATTGAATTGTCATGGATGGTAGGTTGGATAGATCCTCTTTTACAAGATCATCTAGCTGTTTTTCACAGACTCTGCAAAAGATGTTATTTAATTTACTACCTGGCATAAAAGAAAAATGGTAGAGAACAGGAGAAAATTAGAAGAAGAGGTCAAAACATTGGTATAGATTCATAAAACCTACCCACACAACACCCACACAAAACATCTGGAATCCTTTAACCAGTGCCAGATGTAAACTGAATTCATAACTAGACTAATCAGAACATGTAGAGAAATGTAATTTTAGCAGGCAGAATGTGTTATCAATATGAGAATAAACTTAGTCACCTCTTATCTTATCAACTCAGCTATGAACAAGCTGAAAGGACCAATAAGGTAATTAAAACTTACCAAGGGATCAGTTTTGTATAACGAGCAGTTCATTCATTCATCTTCTACCGCTTTATCCGATCTTCCCTCGGGTCACGGGGATCCTGTGCCTATCTCATCTGTTAAGGCGGGATTTGGAGATAACAGCAGGGAGTCTATGGGCATTAAGGCAGGATACACCCTGGATGCCAACCCATAGAAACCCATTCACACACACCACACACACACACACAAAATAGCCAACCCATCGCAGACACACACACACACATTCACACACACACACACACACACACATCACACACACATCATACAAGGTGCTAGGGACAATTTTCCAATGTGAAAATCAACCTACAGTTTTTGTTTTTGGACCGTTTTTGGGAGGAAACCGGAGAACCCGGAGAAAAAAAAAACCCCCTCCTTGAGGCACGGGGAGGAGAACATGCAAACTCCACACACACATGGCCGAGACGGGAATCGAACCCGGGCCCTGGCGGTGTGAGGCGAGGTGTGAGGCGAACGTGCTAACCACTAAGCCACCGTGCCCCCAGGGAGCAGTTTTGAATGATAATATGATACAAAGGTTTTGTATGATAAATAAACTCCAGGTTTAAAGATTTCTACAGGTATGTACAAGGTTATGTTCTCCAGGTTTAAAGATTTCCAAGGGTATGTACATCTCCTCTTATGTACCCCAAGACCCTGCCACTTTTTTGGACCAGATACTCTTACCTTCTATTTCAGACAAGGTCTTCCTTAATGCCCCTTTAACCAAGGAAGACATTTTTGCAGCTATTCAATCTATGCCCAGTGAATTGAATTTTATAGACAATTTTGCAATGGCTATCCCCTATTCTTCATGCTAGTCGTTGACAATCTTTGGCAGGATGGTCTTGTTCCGGATTTGTGGAGGACAGCTTCTATCAGCTTAATTCTCAAAAAAAGGGAAGAACCCACTGGATTGTGCCTCATATCGGCCAATCAGTTTACTCAATGTAGACCTCAAAATGGTGGCTAAAGACGCTTAGCTCATTGCTTTGGAGAGAATCCTACCTAAAATCATTAAACCAGACCAAACTTCCTGTCTCACTCTTTTACTAACTAAGCTCTATGAATCGTTAATGCGTGAATTCAAGGTGTTATAAAGCAGTGAGTATGCTTAATTGCCCAGATGTAGCTTTCTCCACTTTCACACGCCCTATCTATGTTTCCTTGTATCAAAATTATCTGCTAATTATTTCCTACCCAATGGTATATGTGACCATATTCAGGACTTCGGTCTTCAAACCAATGTAAGTAAACTTTACCAATAATTGGAAAAAAATGGTATTTTAAGCTAAAAACCCCTTTTAAATGTGAATCCTAAATACTGTGACGATTCTCACACAGTGTAAACAACTTGATTCAGAAATTACCCATTTTAATCTATCATTTAATACTTTCTATTTTTTTATCTTTCTCCTCCTTTAATTTCTGATTTCCTCTGTATTTTTCCTGTATTCTCCATCTCTCTTTACCTTCTTACTCTCTCTCTCTCTCGCTAGCGTTTTTATTTGTTTCATGAAAATGTTGTTTATTGAGGACTGTGAAACTGAAAGTAAAACATAGAGAAAGTGTTCATGTCTGTTATTTGGGGATCAGGTGAGGAGTGGCTGGAGCGGGAGAGGGAACGCGGAGATCTCTAGACGCTCTCTCCAATGTCCGGTCCCGATCAACTGGGCAGGCTTTCGTCCTCCGGATGTCCATCAGCAGGGGTCAGGCTCATTTCCTGCCGCAGGGTTGTCAGGCTCCCATTTCCTGCCGCAGTGTGGAGTCTGGCGGGAATTCCTCATCCGCATCACCCGTCTCACCTATAGTGGGAGGTCGGGGAAAAGAAACATGCGCCATTAGTCCGGGAGCCCAGACGTTCTCCATCTCAA